>CM017196.1:19112717-19322717 GCA_004837865.1 Musa balbisiana | reverse complement strand
TAAGCCCTTTCATGAATGCTTGACACCTTGCAACCCATGTATTAGCCAAACCCAAATAATTAGATGAAAGATTAAAAAAAACAAAACTTAAGTTTCTACAACCAGTGTGGGTTTGAAAAGAGAAGAGAAGGGAAGAAGAAGAAGAAGAAGAAGAAGAGCTTGAGGTTTTGCATCAATTTCCCCACATTTGGGAATCAAACTTTTCTAAGGCAAGTGTTCTAACCCCATCCTATAGTAATCCTAATCTCTGTTTTCATTTTAATTCTACAAAATTTGAAAGATTTCAGTTGAGAATCAGACATTTCTTTTGTTTTGATATAAAGTCATGAATTTATAATTTTTCGGTAATCTAACCTCTATATATTGTTTCAGACTTAACTTTTAGTACTAAACTTTGATTTAGGCAAAGTCTAATTCATTTGAAAGTAGACTCAAAGATATTTATTTTGATACCTAGACTAACTAATTCAGATTTAAAGTGCCTACTCAGACTTCTATTTTAATTAACCCTACAGATTTTACAAAATAGGAACTCTAATTTCTAACCTCTTATTGCTTAACTGCTTATAACTTTCTGCCTAGAACACAGATTCATGCAAAGTATAATTTATTAGAAATTAGACTCAAACATTTTTCTATGCTTACCTGATTTGAAATTTTTAGAATATAAATGCAAACTGAAAATATCTAATTTTTTCGACCCTATGGATTTAGGGAAATAGAGCTGATGTTTTCAGACCTTTCACTATGAAATTATTTGGAACTCCTTGTTGTAAACACTAATTCTTACAAAACTTTATTTACTTGAAAATAGATTGATGCATCTTTCGAATGACACCTATTTTATAAAAATTAGAGTATAATTGGTTATCCAAACAATGTATACAATTTGTTTCGCAAATTTTGCCATAATCAAGCTTTGGTTAATTTTGCCTCCTCTTGTTTCTTCTCTTTAGAAATTAATTTTAGTAAAAACCCTTACTTCAGTTGAGCTTTACATTATTGCCTTAAATTCTTATGTACTTTTTCCCTTCAATTATTTGTATACCTGTATTTATTATGTAAAGTTCAAGTTTGTATCGCAATGTTTCGTATAGGCACATGCATTCCATTGTTTCCATATGTGTTTCCGATACGTCCCAATTTTATTATTCACTATCCTTTTATACTCTGGTGTTTGTGGGATAAATGTGAACCTTTATCGAAAATGGTAAAGGAAGTTATGCTTAGAGCCCGCGATGCTCTGTCGGCCCCCTATGACTTCACTCAGATGTGGGTGGATGAAGCTTCTAGACATAAGAGACTTATGTTTAGTGGTCATTCAGAAATGGATGGACCATATTATGTTATGATCCCACTTTATCTTCTATGTTTTTGACATGATATATAAAACTTTAGCTGTATTTCTATGCATGCTTTGGATAAGAATGCAACATCATGTGACATTTGAGCTTTTGTTCATGTTTTATTTTTTAATATGTTCCGAAATGTTTATACGTCTTTGTTATTCCTTGAAATATACCATATGTCATGGATATACTTCTTATGCTAATGATATACTCCAATTACCTTTCCTCGATTGTATAAATAAAATATGCTTCTAACGAAACGACATTGTAATTCTGCATTCAAACAAAACATGCTTCTGTTTCATCTTGTATTTTTGCTTTGTATTTTGATACCTTATTTGTTTGAAATCTGTCCTCTTTACTATAGATATATTAGTCACTTGCTGAGCTTTATATGCTCACCCCATTGCTATATAAATTTTTCAAGATAGCTTATCGCTCGCTAAAATGTGTAAATTAGGTTGAGGCAATGGAAAGCTAAAAGATTTTGGGGCAAATCTTTCGTACTTGATTGGTTGATGTTGTATAAGTTCTTTTTATGTGTAATGAAATATCAATGATAAATCTAGATTGATGTGTCTTGTAAATATTTAGAAAGTGCCTCTTATATCGGGATTTTGGGAATGTTAAGTTTAAATTGTGCAATGATATAAACCTGTCGTACATGTTGGTTTTTTGATTATATAGATTCTTATGCTTATGGATTTATGATGTGGTTATAATTTAGTTAAGTTGGCTTTGGATTTTGTGAATCATTAAGTGATATGATGATATGATTATAAATTGCACAGGTTTTATGAATTGTAGATTATCGAAGTAAATTTTGACTTGAGTGTTTTCTTAGTGGCCTCAAATGTGTGTTTAGATCCTGGATTGTTTATTGAATTATAATATTATCAATTTTGGGTTAGGTTCATACCTCTTGAATGAAGATTAAATTTAGTGGTCGTGATAGAGGTGGTATCTGAGCATGATTTGAGAATCACTGAGATTTTTTATATACTAGATGCGTAATAAAAATTTGGAGGTTTAGTGACTTTTATTTAGAGATTGATAAAAAAAAATTTCTTTTGTTGTTTTTAGGAAGCGAGGATGACAATGTCATCTAGTTCTCCTGTTACATCTACTACTGATCAATTGAGTAGAATTATGAGAACTCTGGAGACTATGACACAAGTGATGCAATAATAAGTCCGACAAGGAAAAATTGATGGAACGGGAACATCAAACTAGACTGGGTTGGGAATTGAATAGTTTAAGAAGCTTAGTCCTCCTAGTTTTAGTGGTGAACCTGATCTAATGGTAGCAGAACGATGGATGATGCAGATAGAGAAAATATTTGACATCTTAAATTGCCATGATGATTAGAAGGTTTCTCTTACCGCTTTTATGTTGGAAGGAGAGGCTGAGTACTAGTGGAGAATGATTAAAAGGATTTTTGAAATCAAACATGAGCCAATTATATGGAAAGTATTCATAGAAAAGTTCAACGATAAATACTTTCCAGATTGTATTAGAGAGTAGAAAGAATTGGAATTCTTAGATCTCATCTAGGGAAATTTAACGGTTGTAAAGTATGAATCTAATTCACTAAGCTCTCTAGATTTGCCACTCATATAACTAATGATGAAATTAGAAAAGCAAAGAAATTTTAAAGGGGCCTAAGGCTAGCTATAAGAAGTCAGATATTAGCATTAAAACTCCAAGCTTATGCCGATGTGGTCGAAAGGGCTTTGATAATTGAAAGAGACTTGGAGGAAATTCAGGAAATCAGAGATAAGAAAGATAAGAAGTTTATTAGCAAAAGTAAGAGAGAATGAATATAAAACAAGTTATAAGAGGGTCAAGATGTCCATATTTGAAAAAGGAAAACCACCATAGAGGACTTAATCATGTGGTAAATGTGGATTAAATCATGAAATAAGTTAATGTTTTCGGACGACTAGAGCTTGTTTTGCTTGCGGGAAGTTAGATCATAAAGTAAGAGATTGCCCATTGAATAAGAAGAAAGAGTCACTGCCTCCTAAGTCAACAGCCCATGCTAGAGTATATGCTATCACTGAACAAGATTCCAAAGCCTCTAAATTAGTGGTTGAAGGTATTCTTCATGTTTCTAAAAGAAATGCAAAGTTTTGTTTGATCCTGGTTCCAACTTATCTTTTGTTTCACAATACTTTGCTTATTACTTGGGCATTCAACTTAGACCCTTGGATTATATGTTATGTGTAACTACTACTGTTGGAGATTCTTTGACAGCAAACTTGGTTTATCCATCTTGTTTGATTTCTATCGGAGAATATGAACTTCTTGCTGATTTGATTCTCCTAGAGATCTAGAGTTTTGATATTATACTTGACATGGATTAGCTATCTTCCTATCATGCTAGTATTGATTGCTATACAAAAGTAATTACTTTCTACATACCAGATCAGTCTATATTTTACTTTAAGGGTATTAGGCATGATTTGTTTTTGTTATCAGCACTTCAAGCTTATCGTCTTATGCAGAAGGGTTATTTTTGTTATATTGTGTGCGTAAAGGAGCATTCAAATCAAAAAACTCACCTAAATAAAATTTCAGTGGTCAAAGAGTTCCTTGATGTATTTCCAGATGACTTGCCTGGTTTACCTCTAGATAGAGAGGGTAAATTTGCTATTGATTTAGTCCTCGGGATAATCCCAATATCTAAGCCTCCTTATAGAATGGCACCACTCAAGTTAGAGGAATTGAAGAAGTAACTACAAAAACTATTAGATAGTGGTTTCATTTGACCTAGTGTTTCACCATGGGGTGCTCCGGTGCTATTAGTTAAGAAAAAGGATGGAACATTGAGGCTTTGTATTGATTATAAATAATTGAATCAGGTAACCATCAAGAACAAGTATCCCCTACCCAGAATTGATGATTTGTTTGATTAATTGCAGGGTGCACAAGTATTCTCTAAGATTGATATAAGGTCAGGTTACTTTCAATTGAAGATCAAGAAGGAGGATATTTCGAAAATAGTTTTTAGAACTCGATATGGTCACTATGAATTCTTACTAATGCCTTTTGGTTTAACTAATGCCTCTGCAGCTTTTATGGAACTAATGAATAGGATATTTCAGTCATTCTTGGATGATTATGTAATTGTATTCATTGATGACATATTAGTGTATTCAAGAAGTAATCAGGAGCATGAGGAACACTTGAGAAATATATTGTCCATACTAAGAGACAAGAAGTTATATGTAAAGTTCAGCAAATGTAAATTTTGGTTCAATGAAATTACTTTCTTAGGCCATGTGATTTTAGGGAAGGGCATATCTATTGATCCAAATAAAGTGGAAGTTGTAGTTAAATGGGAAGTACTAATAAATGTAATAGAAGTTAGAAGCTTCTTGGGCATGACAGGTTATTACAGGAGATTTGTGCAGGGATTTTCTCGAACTCAACCTCTCACCAAACTCACTCAAAAAATATAAAATTTGTATGGGGTGATGATTGTGAGCAAAGTTTTCAAGAGTTAAAAAGGAGATTGACTAGTGCCCCTATTCTCACTATTCCAAGTGGTGATGAGGGATTTATGGTTTATATTGATGCCTCAAGAAAGGGCCTTGGATGTGTTTTGATGCAAGAAGGGAATGTGATTGCTTATGCTTCTAGACAACTAAAGAGTTATGAACTGAATTATTCAACTCATGATTTGGAATTGGCAGCAATTGTTTTTGCTCTAAAGATTTGGAGGCATTACTTGTATGGGTGAACATTTGAAATCTTTACTAATCATAAGAGTTTAAAGTATATTTTTACTCAAAAAGAGTTAAACATGAGGCAACGGAGATGGATCAAACTTCTAAAGGATTATGATTGTACCATTCGTTATCACCCAGGTAAAGCTAATGCTGTAGCTGATGCACTTAGTAAAAAATCTACATGTTTTATGATGACTTTGGTTGTGAAGCAATGGAAGTTATTAGAAGAAATTATGATTTGAATGTTATGAAAAAAGGGCAAGACTCAATTATATTAATGGGCTCCATCCAAGTGTAATATGATCTCATTTAACAAATTAAAGAAGGACAACTACGAGATCGATGCTTAATCTGCTTAAGGAATGAAGTAGAAAAGGATTGAAACTGAATTTTCAAGTTTCAAAGAATGGCCTATTGAGATTTGGGGATAGAATATATGTTCCAAATGACCCAGATATCAAAAATCAAATCCCGAGGAAAGGTCATAATTCAAAGTACACCATGCATCCTAGTAGCACTAAAATGTATAGAGATCTCCAAAGTCATTATTGGTGGAAAGGCATGAAAAAAGAGATTGCAATATGTGTTTCAAAGTGTTTGACTTATCAACAAATCAAAGTAGAACACCAAAGACCTGGAGGTTTGTTGCAACCTTTAGATATTCCTAAATAAAAATGGGAATGTGTTACCATGGACTTTGTTTCAAGACTATCCTGAACTTCTAGAAAGCATAATGCTATTTGGGTTATCATTGATAGGTTAACGAAATCTGCACATTTACTACCGATTAATATGACTTATTCTCTTAATAGGCTTGTAGATTTATATATCAATGAAATAGTAAGACTTCATGGTGTTCCAAAGGAGATTATCTCTGACAGAGACTCCAGATTTCTATCTAGATTATGGAGAAGGTTACAGGAATCTATGGGCACTAAAGTCAAGTTTATAATTGCTTATCACCCTCAAACTGATGGTCAATCAGAAAAAAACATTCAAACACTTGAGGATTTGCTTAGAGCCTATGTTATGGATTAGAAAGGTGAATGAGATAAAGATATATCTCTTATTGAGTTCACTTATAATAATAGTGATCATTCAAGTATTCAGATAGCTCCTTATGAAGCTTTATATGGGCAAAAGTGCAGAACTCCTTAGGAAGAAGTTGGCGATAGAAAGTTATTAGCACCAGACAAAGTACAAGAGACTATCGAGAAAATTCAAGTTATAAGGAAAAGGTTAAAGACTGCTCAGAGTCGTCAAAAGAGTTATGCTAACAACAGAAGACGAGATACTAAGTTTCAAGTCGGGGATTTTGTATTCTTGAAGGTCTCCCCTTCTAAAGATATTGTAAGATTTGGGAAGAAAGGAAAGTTAATCCCAAGATTTATTGGACCTTTTGAGGTTCTTGAGAGGGTTGGTTTTGTCGCTTACAGGATTGCCTTGCCACCATCGTTGGGCCATATCCATGATATATTTCATGTTTCAATGATTAGAAAGTATATACCTGATCCCTCTAATATCATTAAGTATGAGCCGATAGTGATCGATAAAGACTTGTCTTATATGAAAAATCACACTCAGATTGTTGATAAGAAGGAAAAAATTATAAAGAATCGAGTCATCCCTCTAGTTAAAGTGATCTGGATATATCATTCTGGGGAGGAAACAACCTAAGAGCTTGAGGAAGAAATGAAGAGAGCTTATCCTCATCTTTTCGTTGAATGAGGTATGATAAATTTAGAGGACTAAAATTTTCTTTTAAGGAGGGGAGAGTGTAACATCCCCCAGTTTTGAAATTTTTATAGATGATTGTTTGTAAATATAAGGATTAGCTAATAATTCTTTTGTATTAATAATTTTATATTAGAAGTTTATGGCTAGGGACATAAATGTGAATATTAGAAATTTGATATGATTTATGAAAGATTCAAATTAAGTTAAAAAAAATATAGATGACATGTGTCACTAGCTAACCTAAGTATGGTGCCACCTATGTTGATTCTATGGATGACACATAAGCCTTTTCATGCATACTGGACACCTTGCAACCATTGTATTAGCTAAACCCAAATAATTAGATGAAATATTAAAGAAAACAAAACTTAAGTTTCTACAACCAACGTGGGTTTGAGAAGAGAAGAGAAGGGAAGAAAAGTAGAAGAAGAAGAGCTTCAGGTTTTGTATTAATTTCCCCACCATTTGGAATCAAATTTTTCTAAGGCAAGTGTTCTAGCCCCGTCCTATAGTAATCCTAATCTCTGTTTTCATTTTAATTCTATAAAATTTAAAAGATTTTAGTGGAGAACCAGACATTTTTTTCGTTTTGATACAAAGTCATGAATCTGTAATTTTTTGATAATCTGATCTCTATGTATTGTTTCGGACCTCACTTTTAGTACTAAACTCTGATTATGGAAAAGTCTAATCCATTTGAAAGTAGACTTAAAGAACTTTATTTTGATACCTAGATTGACTAATTTGGAGTTTAAATGCCTACTTAGACTTCTATTTCAATTAACTTTATAGATTTTGCAAAATAGGGACTATAATTTCTGACCTCTTGTTGCTTAATTGCTTATAACTTTTTGCTGGGAACTCAGATTTATGCAAATTATGATTTATTGGAAACTAGACTAACTTACCTGATTTGAAATTTTTGGAATATAATGCAAACTGAAAATATCTATTTTTATCGACCTTATAGATTCAGTAAAACAAAGCTGATGTTTTCAGACCTTTCACTACGAAATTATTTGTAACTCCTTGTTGTAAACTTCAATTCTTGTAAAACTTCATTTACCTGAAAATAGATTGAACATCTTTTGAATGACACCTATTTTATATAAATTGGAGCATAACTGGTTATCCAAATAATTTATAAAATTTGTCTCTCAAATTCTACCAGAATCGAGCTTTGGTCGATTTTGCCTCATCTTGTTTCTTCTCTTTGGAAATCGATTTCAGCAAAAACCCTTACTTTAGTTGAGCTTTACATTATTGCTTTGAATTTCTATATACTTTTGCCCTTCAATTATTTGTATACCTGCATTTATTATGCAAAGTTCAAGTTTGTATCGCAATGTTTCATATAGGCACATGCATTCCGTTGTTTCCGCATGTGTTTCTGATATGACTTCACGGCTCCTATGACTTCACTTAGATGTGGGTGGATGGAGGTTCTAGATATGAGTGACTTATGTTTAGTGGTTATTCAGAAATGGATGGACCATATTATGTTATGATCTCACTTTACCTTCTATGTGTTTGACATGATATCCAAAACTTTAGTTGTATTTCTATGCATGCTTTGGATAAGAATGAAATGAATGCAACATCATGTGGCATTTGAGCTTTTGTTCATGTTTTATTTTTTGATATGTTCCAAAATGTTTATATGTCTTTGTTATTCCTTGAAATATACCATATGTCATGGATATACTTCTTATGCTAATGATATACTCCAATTACCTTTCCTCGATTGTATAAGCAAAATATGCTTTGAACGAAACAATATTGTAATTATGCATTCAAACGAAACATGCTTTTGTTTCATCTTGTATCTTTACTTTGTATTTTGATACCTTATTTGTTTGAAAACTATCCTCTTTACTATAGATATGTTAGTCACTTACTGAGCTTTATATGCTCACCCCATTGCTATATAAAATTTTCAAGATAGCTTATCGCTCACTAAAATGTGTAAATTAGGTTGAGGCAGTGGAAAGCTAAAAGATTTTGGGGTAAATCTTTCGTACTTGATAGGTTGATGTTGTATAAGTTCCTTTTGTGTGTAATGAAATATCAATGACAAATCTAGATTGATGTATCTTGCAAATATTTAGAAAGTACCTCTCATATCGGGATTTTGGGAATGTTAAGTTTAAATTGTGTAATAATATAAAAAAAAAATGTGGTACATGTTGGTTTTGTGATTGTATAGATTCCCATACTTATGAATTTATGATGTGGTTATGGTTTAGTAGAGTTGGCTTTGGATTTTGTGAATCATTAAGTGATATGATGGTATGATTATAAACTGCACAGGTTTTATGAATTGTGGATTATAAAAGTAAATTTTGGCTTGAGTGTTTTCTTAGTGGCCTCAAATGTATGTTTGGATCTTGGATTGTTTGTTGAATTATAATATTATCAAATTTTAGTTAGGTTTACACCTCTTAAATGAGGATTAAATTTAGGGGGCATGACAGTTCTGCCCAATGTTAGTATTAGTGTCAGACTAGCACTAGCCGTGGTACCGCCTAGTACCCCGAAGACCCAAGATAAGACATTTTTAGGCTCCAAGTTTGAATCAACTTGAGGCCTATAAATACCTCTCTCATCCCTAGTTAAGACACAAAAATTGAGAGTGAAAAAGAAAGAAAACGCTACTGTAATCTTGTGTGAACTCCTCTCAAACTCTAAGTACTAGTGAAGTTTAAGAGAGGAGGTTGTGAGGGTTGCAAAGGTTCTCTCTTGAACCTGTCAAAAGAAGAACGAGTTGTAAGGGTAGTTGATCTCCGCCCATTGAAGGAAGATTGTTAGTGGATGCTGGTGGTCTCAACGGAATGGTAATTGGTGGAGTTGATGTAGGTCATGACGATTGAACCACTATAATTCGGTTTACATTTATGTTTTGTTATTTACCTTAACTACAAACTACCTTACTTGCTTTACATCCACTACACTCTTCCGTATGCTTTTATGTTATATCTTTCGAAATGGGTTTAATCGCAATGAGATTTTGAACCGACATAATTTTCTCTACTGCACTAATTCACCCCCCCCCCCCTCCCACCCCTCTCCCTCTTAGTACCAACTCATTCCTAATAGTTGGTATCAAAGCCTCGTTATTTCTCATTTGGTTTAACAATCAAGGGAAATGGCTCTTTTCATATTTCAAGAGAGTTTTTCTATCGTTCGTCCTCCCATGTTCAATGGGATGGCTACACTTATTGGAAAACTCGAATGAGAGTTTTCTTACTTTCTATGGATTTAAACTTATGGAATATCATTAAAAACAGATTTCAAAAGTCTTCTACTCTAATGAACGAATGGAATTATTCAGAGAAGAAAAATTTTTCTTTGAATGCTAGAGCTATGAACGCTCTATTTTGTGTTTTGAGCAAAAATAAGTTTAATCATATTTCTATTTGTGAAATGGCTTTCGATATTTGGCATATACTTGAAATTACATACGAAGGCACTAGTAGAGTAAAGGATTTTAAGATAAATCTTTTGATGTATGATTTTGAACTATTTTGAATGAAGCCATGTGAATCAATTGTTGATATATACACCCATTTTATGGATGTCATCAATGGCTTAAAAGCACTTGGCAAATGTTTTTCAAATCTTGAACTTGTTAATAAAGTTTTACGATCTCTTTCTAAAATTTGGGATCCTAAAGTAATGGCCATTTAAGATGCCAAGGATTTGAATACTTTCCCCATCGAAGGACTTATCAGGTCTTTAATGACCTATAAAATGAGTTGTATGGCACAAAATGAATATAAGAACAACCTTCCAAAGAATAGAAAGGATTTGGCACTTAAAACAAATGAAAACCACTCAAGCGAAAGCTCAAGTGATAGTAAACTGAAACTCCTCACTATGAAATTTAAAAAGTTCATGAAACAAGAATTAAAGAATAAAAATAAACTTAAAAAGAATACAACTACTTGCTATGAACGCAAAAAGAAGGAAGCACTTTGGGACGAATCAAGTTCATCCAAAGACGAAGAACAAACCAACAAAGGTGGCAAACTACGCCTTAATGACTTTCGACAATGAGGGAACCAAAACCCCTTTGCTTTATATTGAAATTACTTGATGTTTTTCATGAGTTATTTTTAAATTAGTTAATAAAAAATAAAAATTATAAATAAATTATATCATGCTTCTTTTTATTTTGAAAAAAAATATCATGAAAATTACATGTTTTATGATAAAGGAATAAAATGTTAGATTTAAATCTAATGATTAATCCTATGTATGTTTTTAAGAAAAATAATGTGTATCCAAATTGATGATTTCTGACTTTGATTAAAAATGCTCAATGAAATCTTGCTTGATGTTTTAATGACATAATAATGTAAGATGTAATAAAAATATTAAAGTTTTGATACCATGCTTGATGATCTTATACGATGAATGAGATTTTGAAGTTATGCATGATGATTTTTTTGTGATTCATGGCTTATTGATCTTTGTCATAATGAAAGTTGCTTTTCTGGTTTTAAACAAGATGGAAGGTTTTCATATGAAAAACTTGAGCATACTTATATGAAATCAATCACATAAAATGAAGCACATAAAAAGAAAATATATTATCATTGGTGTTGAATCTCGGATTTTGATGATGACAACCAATTGATAGTCTTTGTGATCTAATGTGCATTTGAGTGACGCAGGACTAGCTTCAATCAGAAAAGGTAAATTGATTAAAGCAGGAGGAATCGGACATTGTGCCGGAGCAAACATGTCAGAAGATTAGATGTCAGGCCAAAGGAACGGTTGATGTATCGAAAGAAGGCTTCGGGCCGAGAATTCGGGCATCGGGCCTAAAAGAGTAGACATTTCACTAAGGAGATCGGAGTTGTAGAGTCAACATGTCGATTGGGCAAAAGGCCGCAAAAGAGGACGATGTACCGAATGATCGAACGAAACGCTAGATGAACCAATGACATACTAGCCAATATGAGATTCTCTTCTAATCGTTTATGCCTAGATCAAGTTAGTTTAGGTCTAACTGAGTCGATATTAGGGTGAAACAATGCCAACTCAATTAGGGACTAATTGGGCCTAAATTAGGAGTGATTTGAGCTCATTGGGAGGCCCATTCAGTGGCCCAAATGTTGGGTCAGGAAATAGTAACGTCAGAACAGGTGGTAGAATCGCTTATGAGTTAAAAAACTCAAAAAACCCGGTCTCCAAGGTTGTTAAGTGGTATCGCCAGATTGGACGATGGTACCGCTCAGTATCAGGCTGCAAGCGATGGTACCACCCAAATCTAGTACAGCTAGTCATTAGGAGTGCCACTCGAATTTACGAAGGCTATTGAGTGTCGATAGAGGATCATCCACTCTCGGTGTCATGAGGGGAATATCCCATGTGTTCTTGCTTAGACAAATCCTTGGCCAGTGTCATTCAGGTTGAGAGAGAAAGAGTTCTCCGGGAGAATCCGATTAGAGCAAGACTCGAGTAGAAACCATATGGGTCTGACAACACCATGCCCAATATATGGTCTTTGGGATATTAGATGGATGAGAGACTATAGGTACACGGTAACTAAGAATAGAGAGGTCTAATAGATTGGATTCCCCTATATCGTCTGGGGACTACGGCATAGTGGCCTAGTACGTCTGTAGTCGATGAGTCGAGTGAATTATTACAGAGATAATAATTCATTGAGCCAGAATGAGTTCTGATAGCTATGACTCACGACCAGCTTGATATTGGGCCTAGAGGGTCACACACATATGGTAGGCATTGCGATGAGTAGAGGTTCGGATATGA
Source organism: Musa balbisiana (assembly GCA_004837865.1). Lineage (NCBI taxonomy): Eukaryota > Viridiplantae > Streptophyta > Magnoliopsida > Zingiberales > Musaceae > Musa > Musa balbisiana. The sequence continues at coordinate 19,310,116 of CM017196.1, read as the reverse complement.
GATATCCGTCGGAGCCCCTATCTTATTAGATATCCAATAAGCCCTTGAATTATTGGATCCTATGGACAAGATCCAATAAGAGCCCATGAGAGATTATTGGATAGAGATCCACTAATCTAAAAGGCTTGGGTAATTGGATGTAGATCCAATACTCACTAGGGGAGGATCCATTAGGGTTTGATAGGGGGCCTCTATAAATAGGAGGGATTCAGAGCCTCATAGGCTAGAGCCTTTATTTGCCTCTCCTATTCTCCTCCCCCTCTTCACCTTAGAGCAGGCCTAGAGTTTTGAGGAGCATCGTCGCAACCCTACTGTGTAGATCACTGCTAGAGAGGAGGATGCTTGACCTCCTTCACCCTCTCCTAGAGATCTGCAAGGAAACAGGGATATACGATCTCCCTATGTAACACAATCTATTCTATACGCAGTTTGTTTCATGGATTTTTACACACCAATCTTCGCACGATGACGAATATCTTTTTGAGAAATTATGGATTTTGTTTTTCTTATTCTTCCGTTGTGCATGTGATGTCGCCCCTAATATTTTCCAATAGTGGTATCAGAGCCAGGTTGTTCATGCGAATGATTGGTTTTTGAACTGTGTGTGTTGTGTTTAGAAAGAATTTTGACATCAAAATCATTGACGCAAAAGCGAAAAGGCAGCAACTGTTGTTGCCCTTGCTGTCGTCGCAGATGGCAGTGCTACCATCTGCGTGCTGGCAAGCCTCTTGCAACGGCAGCCGCAAGGCCGACGGTGTGCGGCCAGGCCCCTGCGCATGGGCACGGCGGCCACCTGCGTGCGGGCACTATGCCTGCGTGCAATGGCAGCGCCTACAGCCACTACACCCGCGAGCAGAGGCGCCGCAGATTGAGGCACCTACGGCCGCTGCGCCCACGGGCAAGGGCGCCGCCGTAGGGCAGTAGCGCCTATGGCCACTTCTCCCGCTGCGTAAGGCACCGTAGGGTAGTGGCGCCTGCGGTCACTGCTCCTGCGGCCAAAACCCCCCCGCAAGGGCAATTGCCCGACAGGGCAACACCGCCTGCGGGCGCTGCACCGAGGGCAAAACTGCCCGCGGAGGCGACGGCGCCCGCGGGGGCGCCCACCTGCAGTTTTGCCCGCGGCGGCGACAGCAGCAGCAGTAGGGGTGAGCGGCTTAGGGTTTTGGGCAAAAGACATTTTTGCCCCTTAGAATTTGAGAAATTTTAGTTTATATCCTTTGACCAAATTATGAAAATACCCCTCAGAATTCAGAAAATTTCCAGCATGTCTCTGATTTCAGAAAATATTAATTTAAAAGGTTTAGTTGATTATTATTTTCATTATTATCTAGTAGTCTTATATGACAATTATTTATACATGTGATGTATGATGTGTGGACGGATGATCAGGGACCGTGTGATGTGTGTACTTGTGATTATTATTATTAGGGTTTGCGAGCCTCCATTATATTTCTCGTTTATTGTCGGGCATGCATGCCTATATTTAAATTGTAATCACATGAAGAGATGTAGCGGTAGCGTGGATGCGATAGCGGGACCCATGAGACGGATGATTGTGATACATGGAGATGCATCGAGATGTCGACGGAACCGACAAGAACGAGATGGATGATCATAGGGCATGGAGATGCACCGCTGCACACATAGATCTTGATGTGAGTGATTAGGCCTACTGGCTTGGGCCTGATCACATTAGGTTGTGGTCCATGATCATCTGGTGTGATTACTTATACACATACTAGATATGTATATATATTTGCATGTGATGTAGATATATATTAAATATGTATATGTGTGACATGTCATATTAGGAGACCAAATTATAGAAACATCTCTCTCAATAATATTAAGTCGGTAAACGTGAGGCAATTAGATTAACCCACGTGGCCTTCCATCGTTATGGGTAGGAACCGATTCCCGGTGTAGGTTGAGTTGGTCGAGTCCCTCGAGGCTCACCTATATCGTGATTCACTATCTTATCTATGACATAGATATGTCACCGATGACCTGAGGGCATAGTATGCTTGGTCGAGTCCCTCGAGGGTATATCATCAAATCAGACTCATCTTGTAACGATGGTGTTGACTTAATCGAACATCATGGTTGGTCGAGTCCCTCGAGACCATGGTGATTCGGAGGTTAAAAAGGATAGGAATCACAAGGAGTTGTGATCGGCAAGAGTTGCCTACCTTTTGGGCTTAGTGTGATTGATCGAGTCCCTCGAGGTTACACTAAGACGCTGATTGGATCCTGATCCCCACTAGAAGTCTGTCGAAGACTTCCGTTTCAAGTGTTGAGGGTATCGTGCGACTCGCTAGTAAAATAATGGGAGTATATTAAGATAGAAGTCCATATCTTGATAGTTTATTTCTTACAAAATTTGCGTGTTATTCATTTTTGTTGCATCTTTATTTTCAGAAAATGTCACTTTCAAATCCCTTACGTGGCATACTTGATGTCAACCACCTCACTGGTCCAAATTATACGGATTGGCTCCGCAACTTGAGAATTGTTCTCACGACAGAGAAAATCGCATACGTCATTGATACAGTAATGCCTATGCTCGAGGAAGGGGCAAGCGAGGATGAGATCGCTCACTACGCGAAGTACATTGATGACTCCACTCTTGCGCAATGTTATATGTTGGGCTCTATGAATCCTAAGTTATAGAGACAACATAAAAAGATGTATGCTAGATCCATTCTCCTATATGTCCACAAATTGTTTGAGGAACAGGGAAAGACTTAGCGATATAAGATATCCAAGAGCCTCTTCCGCACTAGGATGACTGAGGGGATACCGGTTTAGAACCATGTCCTAAAGATGATTGAGTGGATAGAGAAACTCACAAGTCTAGGAATGGTCCTAGAGGATAACTTGTGTATGGACATTGTGCTTTAGTCCCTACCAGATTCCTTTTCGCAGTTTATAATGAATTTTAATATGAACAAGCTTGAGGTGACTCTCCCAGAGCTCCTCAATATTTAAAGGGAGGCAGAGAGTACTATTAGGAAAGAGAAGCCAGTTCTCTACACTGGTGAGACCAGAAAGAAAAGGAAAGCAGAAAAGTCCCTTAAGAAGGGAAAGGGCAAGGGCAGACCAGGAAAAGCAAAGGTTGCTAAGAAAGACCCAGCAAAGGATAAAGGCCAATGCTTCCACTATGGCAAAGATGGGCACTGGAAGAGAAACTACAAAGAGTACCTTGCAGAAAAGGTGAAACAAAAGCTTTGTGAAGCTTCAAGTACATTTATGATCAGTCTCCATTTGTCAAACTCTTATGATAACATATAGGTATTAGATACTGGTAGTGCTTATCATATATGCAATTCGTTGCAGGTTCTGACAAGGTCTAGGAGACTAGAGAGAGGCGAGATGGACCTCAAGATGGGCAATGGAGCAAAAGTTGCTGTAGTCGCCGTTGGCGAGGTCGCCCTACATCTGCCTGGTGAAGCTTTTATTGCATTAGATGCATGTTATTTTGTTCCTTCTATTATCAAAAATATTATCTCCATTTCATGTTTGACAGTTAGTGGATATAAATTAGTTTTTGAGAACAATAGTTATTCGATATTATTAGATGATGAGATTATCATGAAAGAAATATTGCATAATGATTTATTTATGCTAAACACTACTCCACATATCATGAATGTAAGTGTGTCTAAGAGGAAACGAGATGAGATAAACAGTGCATACCTATGGTATTGTAGGCTAGGTCACATCCATGAAGAAAGGATTCAAAAGTTGCTAAATGATGGATATCTAGATCCATTCGACTATGAGTCATATGTAACTTGTGAGCCTTGCCTTCGTGGAAAATTGACCAACTCTTCATTTAGTGGAACTGGAGAGAGAGCCACTGAGCTGTTGGAACTCATACATAGTGATGTATGTGGACCCATGTCAACTCATGCCATTAGTGGTTACTCCTACTTCATTACCTTTACTGATGATTTCTCAAAGTATGGATATGTGTACTTAATGAAGTATAAATCTGAGGCCTTTGAGAAATTCAGAGAGTATAAGAATGAGGTGGAGAACCAGACTGGAAAGAGTATCAAAACTCTTTGATCAGATCGAGGAGGTGAGTACTTAAGTACAGAGTTTACTCAATTCCTCAAGGACCATGGGATACTATCCCAATGAACACCTCCTTATATACCTCAGCTCAATGATGTGTTTGAAAGGAGAAATTGTATGCTATTAGTCATGGTACGATCCATGACGAGTTTCGCTGACCTACCCATCTCATTCTGGGGATATGCCCTAGAGACCACAGTTTACCTTTTGAACAGAGTTCCAACTAAGTCGGTAGTATCTACATTATATGAGATATGGAAAAGGAAGAAGCCCAATCTTAAAGTTGTTAAGATTTGGGGCTGCCCTGGCCACGTTGAAAGACATAACCCCGATAAGTTGAAATCAAGGACAGAGCGGTGCAAGTTCGTAGGATACCCCAAGGAAACTTGTGGGTATTATTTCTATCATCTCGAGGACCAAAATGTCTTTGTAGCCAAGAGGGTAGTGTTCCTTCAGAAGGAACACATTCTTGGCTGATATAGTGGGAGCATGATAGAGTTGAGCGAGGTTGGAGAACCAAACTTAAGCACCACTCTACAGCTCGAGTCTGTTCAGGTACCTAACACACAAGTTCCAACTTTACGTAGGTTCGGTAGAGTATACCATCCTCCGAAGAGATATGTAAGAAATATTAAAGGAGAAATGTTGAGGATATTAATCCTCAGACCTACGATGAGGCTATTATGAGTATAGACTTTGGGAAGTGGCAAGAAGCCATGAATTCTGAGATGGATTCTATGTACTCCAACAAGGTTTGGTACCTAGTTGATGCGCCCAAAGGTATTATACCCATCGGTTGCAAGTGAATTTTTAAGAAAAAGATCGAAGTAGATGGAAAGGTAGAGACCTATAAAGCAAGACTAGTGGCTAAGGGGTATCGTCAAAGGCAAGGTGTTGACTATGATGAAACCTTCTCACCCGTAGCAATGCTAAAATCCATCCGAATTCTATTAGCTATTGTAACACACTATGATTATGAGATATGGCAAATGGATGTGAAAACTGCATTCCTCAATTGGAACCTCGATGAGGAGGTGTATATGATACAACCTGAGGGATTTGTGTCCAAGGACTGCCCAGATAAGATGTGCAGGTTGCTTAGATCCATTTATGGACTAAAGCAAGCTTCCCGAAGTTGAAACATAAGATTTGATGAGGCAGTCAGATCTTATGACTTTGTTAAGAATGAAGATGAGTCTTGTATGTATAGGAAAGTAAGTGGGAGCACTATCACCTTTTGGTGTTATATGTGGATGACATCCTGATCATTGGGAATGACGTAGGAATGCTATCCACCGTAAAGGCTTGGTTATCTAGACACTTCTACATGAAGGACTTAGGAGAATTATCCTATATCTTGGGGATTCGGATCTATAGAGATAGATCTAAGAGGGTGCTTGGCTTATCCAAATCCAGGTACATAGAAACCATTGTCAAAAGGTTTAGTATGAAAAACTCTAAGAGAGGTCTCATTCCGATGAGACATGGGATATCACTTTCTAGGAGTATGTCCCCAAAGACTCCAGAAGAAAGGGTACCTTATGCCTCTGCGATAGGGTCTATCATGTATGCCATGCTATGTGCTAGGCCTGATATAGCGCATGCTCTGAGTGTCACGAGCAGGTATCAAGCGGATCCAGGCTTAGAGCACTGGAAAGCAGTAAAGTGTATTCTTATGTACTTGAGAAGGACTAAGGATCTTTTACTAGTATATGGAGGTAGTAGCCTCAAGGTTGAAGGCTACACAAACTCAAGTTTTCAGTCTGATGTCGATGATAACAAATCGAATTCGGGGTATATGTATACCTTATGGAGTAGTATACTGGAAGAGTTCCAAGTAAGATACTACTGTTGACTCGACCACAAAGGTAGAATACATTGCTGCAGTAGATGCAGCAAAAGAGGGAGTCTGGATGAAGAAGTTCATCACAGATTTGGGAGTCATGCTGGATAGCGAGGAGTCGATTTCCTTATATTGCGACAACAACGGGGCGATTGCTCAAGCGAAGGAACCCAAGTCTCATCAGAAATCTAAGCATGTTTTGAGGAGTTCTACCTTATTAGAGAGATCGTAACCCGAGGAGATATAATAGTGGAAAGAGTTCCATCCAAAGATTACATTACAGATCCACTGACAAGCTGTTGTCTCAGATTGTTTTTGAGCGTCATAGGGTCTGATGGGGATCAGACACATAGGTGATTGGCTTTAGGTCAAGTGGGAGATTGCTAGTCATAGGTGCCCAACATGCCAATCACGTAAGTGATGGCACGTGTGACTTGGAATCTACGGATATATATATATAGATATATATATATAATATATATATATAGATATATATATATATAGATATATATATATATAGATATATATATATATCTATATATATATATTATATATATATATTATATATATATATAGATATATATATATATCTATATATATATATCTATATATATATATAGATATATATATATATCTATATATATATATATCTATATATATATATAGATATATATATATATCTATATATATATATAGATATATATATATATCTATATATATATATCTATATATATATATATAGATATATATATATATATCTATATATATATATCTATATATATATATCTATATATATATATCTATATATATATATCTATATATATATATAGATATATATATATAGATATATATATATATCTATATATATATATAATATATATATATAGATATATATATATATCTATATATATATATCTATATATATATATCTATATATATATATAGATATATATATATAATATATATATATATCTATATATATATATATCTATATATATATATAGATATATATATATATATCTATATATATATATCTATATATATATATATATAGATATATATATATAGATATATATATATAGATATATATATATAGATATATATATATATAGATATATATATATATAGATATATATATATAGATATATATATATAGATATATATATATAGATATATATATATATCTATATATATATATCTATATATATATATCTATATATATATATCTATATATATATATAGATATATATATATAGATATATATATATAGATATATATATATAGATATATATATATAGATATATATATATAGATATATATATATAGATATATATATATAGATATATATATATAGATATATATATATAGATATATATATATAGATATATATATATAGATATATATATATATAATATATATATATAGATATATATATATAGATATATATATATATATATATATATATATATATATATTGTGATGTCCTTGAATCTGTGCAATGGGAATCGGATCGTGATGAGATCACAATAATGAGATCGATTCACCTTTAAACACAGATCCTAAATAATCCCAGTCATAGGTTACTCGAGAGGGACATCGTGATAACCGGACAGACTGGTGTGCTATATACCCGTCCATATGATGGATGCAGCTGGTCTCATAGCTGCTTGTATGGGGACACTAGGGATATAGTATAGGTGCTCATTGGAGAATGAGTTCACTGATTGATCTGCTTACGGAATACTGGATGGTTGATCATGCCTTATTGTTAAATGGTGATTCCGTAGTCCTAGTGGTGTATCTAGTCCTTAGACTCGAGACACCAAGGATGTCCTGTATGAATGCTCCACTCTTTGATACCAGACTTATAGGTTTGGATGTCCCAGATCTAGTATAGTTGGTTATTGGGAGTGGCAGTCGACCTTACGAGGGCTATTGAGTGTCGATAGAGGATCATCCACTCTCGGCGTTATGAGAGGAATATCCCATATGTTCTTGCTCAGACAAATCCCTAGCTAGGGTCATTCGGGTTGAGAGAGAAAGAGTTCTCTGGAAGAATCCGATTAGAGCAAGACTCGAGAAGAAACCGTATGGGTCTGATAGCACCATGCCAGATATACGGTCTTTGGGATATTAGATGAATGAGAGACTATAGGTACACGGTAACTGAGGATAGATAGGTCCAATGGATTGGATTCCCCTGTATCGTCTGGGGACTTCGGCGTAGTAGCCTAGTACGTCCGTAGTCGATGAGTTGAGTAAATTATTACAGAGATAATAATTCACTAAGCCAAAAGGAGTTCTGACAGTTGTGACTCACGACCAGCTCAATATTGGGCCTAGAGGGTCACATACATATGGTAGGCATTGCGATGAGTAGAAGTTCGGATATGAGATATCCGCTAGAGCCCCTATCCTATTGGATATCCAATAAGCCCCTGAATTATTAGATCCCATGGATGAGATCCAATAAGAGCCCATGAGAGATTATTGGATAGAGATCCACTAATCTAAAAGGCTTGGGTAATTGGATGCAAATCCAATACCCACTAGGGGAGGATCCATTAGGGTTTGATAGGGGGCCTCTATAAATAGAAGGGATTCAGAGCCTCATAGGCTAGAGCCTTTGTTTGCCTCTCCTATTCTCCTCTCCCTCTCCACCTCAGAGCAGGCCTGTAGTTTTGAGGAGCGTCGTCGTAGCCCTATTATGTAGATCACCGCTAGAGAGGAGGAAGCTTGATGTCCTTCACCCTCTCCTAGCGATCTATAAGGAACCAGGGTTATACAATCTCCCTAGGTAACACAATCTATTCTATACGTAGTTTATTTCACAGATTTTTGCGCACCAATCTTTGCACGATGACGAACATCTTTTTGGGAAATTGGGGATTTTGTTTTTCTTGTTCTTCCACTGCATATGTGATGTCGCCCCTAAGATTTTCCAACAAGAGGGAAATAATCCTTGATGAAAATGAGTTGAAAAAGCTTAAAAGGTGTTGAGTGTTCCCCTCCACCTCTTAGAGTTTAGAGTTCATTCTAGGAGAGGTGTGAAACTTGTAAAGGTTCTCTCTTAAGCTTGTTAAAAGGATAATATAGTTGTAATAAGGTGGTTGGTCTTTGCTTATTGAAGGAAGACCGTTAGTGGATGCCGGTGGTCTTGACGAAAGAGGAATCGACGGAGTGGATGTAGGTCATGACAACCAAACCACTATAAAAATATGTTTTGCATTTCTTTTGAGTAATTTACTTTAACTGCAAACTACTTTATTTGCTTACTACTTTCAATACATTTACGAATACTCTTTCAAGTCAAGCATATTTCTGAAATGGGTTTAATCGAATGAAAGATTTCCGAAACCGATGTTTTTACCCGCTACACTAATTCACCCCCCCTCTTAGTGCCAACTCATTCCTAACATTTGGTATCAGAGTCACGTAATTTCTCATTTGGTTTAACCCTCAAGAGAAATGACTCTTTTCAGCTTTTAAGAGGGTTACTCTCTCATTCGTCCTCCCTTGTTCAATGGAATGGACTACACATATTGGAAAACTCGAATGAGAGTTTTCTTGCTTTCTTTGGATTTAAATTTATGGAATATTGTCGAAAGCGGTTTTCAAAGGTCTTCTCTTCTAATGAACCATTGGAATGATTTGGAGAATAAAACTTTTTCTTTAAATGCTAGAGCTGTGAATGCTTTATTTTGCGCCTTAGACAAGAATGAATTTAATCGGGCATCTACTTGCGAAACGACTTTTGATATTTGGCACACACTCAAGATCACACATGAAGGCACAAGTATGGTAAAAGATTATAAACTTAATCTTTTAATGTATGATTTTGAATTATTTCGAATGAGGCCAAGCGAAACCATTGGTGACATGTATACCTATTTTACAGATGTTGTCAATGGCTTAAAAGCTCTTAACAAATTTTTTTTAAAATTTTGAGCTTGTTAATAAGATATTAAGATCCCTTCCAAAAAGTTGGGATCCTAAAATAACGGCAATACAAGAAGCAAAAGATCTCAATATTTTTCCACCTGAAGAACTTATCGGTTCATTATTGACATATGAGATGACTTGCAATGCTCATAAAGAGCTTGAGAACAACATTCTAAAGAACAAGAAGGATTTGACACTTTGAACAATAGAATACCACTCGAGTAATGACTCAAGTGATGATGATGAACTTGAACTCTAAAAGCTTAAAAAATTCTTAAAATAAGAATTAAAGAAAAAAAATGAACCTAAAAAGAAGAAGCTACAAAAGAATAAGAAAACACTCAAGGTGGCTTGGGACAAATCAAGTTCATCCGAAGATAAAGAACAAACCAACAAAGATGAGGTGGCAAACTACACCTTAACAGCTTTTGACAATGAGGTAACTAAAACTCCATTACTTTATTTTGAAATAACATGATATTTTTCATGAGTTGTTTTTAATTTAGTTTAAAAAAATTATATAATTTTTTTTAAAAAATTACATGTTTAATGTTGTAATGAAAATGTTAAAAGTTTAAGGATCATGCTTATCTTTCTAGTAATTTTGAAAAAGATCATGACAATTGTATGTCTTAAGATAATGTAATAAAATGTTAGATTTAAATCTAATGATTAATCCTATGTATGTTTTTAATGAAGTAATAATTCGCATCTTGATGATTGTCAATTTTGATTATGCTTTATGTTCAATGAAACCATACTTGATGTCTTAATGAAAATGTTAAGAGATTTAATATCGTGCTTGATGAGTTTATAGTTTGAAATTATGCATGTTATACCTCAAAAACGTGAAACCATGTTTTGGTATCATGCCCAAAGTAATGATGCATAATGATCATGCTTAATGAGTTTATATTTCGAAATTATGCATGATGATTTTTGTAATTTATGGCTTACTGATCTTTGTCATAATTAAATCTCTTTTTTGGTTTTAAACGTTGATGCATGTTTTTATTTGACACAAATGAAAAAGGCATGCTTCTATGAAATAAATCACATGAATTGAAATAATTAAAAAGAGGAAAGCATTTTTCTTGAAATTTCTTTTTCTCTATCTTATTAATTTTTCACTAAGAGATTGATAAAGTTATTTATGTCATTTTGAATCTCTTAAAAGTGATTTTGATGATTTGACAAATTGAATGAATTGAAAATGAATGAAGATTTTTCTCTTGATTATAACTTCTAATATTTTTATGAATCATTATCTTGATTTCTCGATATTTGATACATGATATTTTTCTATGAATCAAGATCTTGTTTTTCTTTTTTTTTGGACTCCCATGTTTCTTTTTGTTATTTACTAAAAGGAGGATTTTTCAAGATAAATCATGTTATTTAGTATTCATGACTTAATCCTTCATGATCTTTGATATTTCATCTTTCATGATATGATTTTTCTTTGTATAATTCCTTGTATTCAGGAAGTATATCTCATCACCATATTTTTCTTGATATCTTCTATGTGATGACTTGAATACTTATATCTTTGTACTATTTCCTTATTTTTGCCTATAACAAAGGGAGATAAAATAAATGATGAATGGTTGATACCAACAATCATGAGATGTTGATTTAATGTTAAAAAATACTTAAAAATGTTGATTTAATGTTTGGTATCATAAATGCTTTAGTATCATGCATGAGAAAAATGATGAATGTTTGGTATCATAATCAAAATATTGATTTAATGCATGAAGTGATAAATACTTAAAGATTTTAATGTCTTCGTATCATGTATGATATGCCCATAGTGATGATTAATTTATTTTTGATATCATGCATGAAGTAAGAATGACGTATAAGGTTTTGAAACTATAATGATGGACAAACATATTGAAATAAGAATGATATTTTATCTTTGTCATAATTTAAAATTTGATGTAAAGGGAAATGATTTACATCATTGTATTTTTATTCTCTTCTTTTTGACAATGACAAAGGGGGAGCTCAAGATGTAAATTTAGAAACTTGCAATTAGAAACTTGCAAAAGAAAGAAAAACTTACTAGCTTGCTCATCTCAAAAGATGTAAAAATTTTGCCAATTTTTATATGTGAAAAACTTGCTAGTTTGCATGATGAAACACTTGCTAAATTTTCTAACTTACAAATTGCAAGGAGAAGAACTTGCTATCTTGAACATGACCAGGAATTGCTAGCTTGCAATCTCAAGAGTAGCAAAAGTGCTATCTTGCCTATCTCAAGGTGCACAAATGCAAACTTTTAAAATTTACAATCTTGCCCATCTTTAAAATTAATGATGATTTGGTAATTATGCATGCTCTAAAATGATATAAAATCTGCTAGCTTGTATGTTGTAATGTGATGAAAAATCGTTGCTAGCTTGTATGTTGCAAAACTTGCATATCTCTAAAAACATATTGCTTGGATGATGCACTTCTCCTTTTTGTTGATGACAAAGGAGCAGAAGTATGATAATGATTATGCATATAATTGTTGAATCTCAAATTTTGATGATAAAACTAATTGATAAATGTTTATAATTTGATCCACGTTTTGAGTAACGTAGGAAGCTTCGATCAGGGAGAGAATTGAAGTAGGAAGAATCATGTTGGGTTGGAGAAAAACATGTCAGAAGATTGGACGTCGAGCCAAAGGATTGATTGACATATTGGCAGAAGGCTTCAGGCCATGAGTTAGAGCATCGAGCTAAGAAGAGCGGATATTGCACTAAGAAAATCAGAGTTACAGAGGTCAATTGGCCAATTGGGCAATAGGCTGCAAGAGAGGACTATGCGCCGAAGAATCAGACGAAGCATCGATGACCCAATGACATGCTAGATAAGATGATTCAAAGCTTTGTAATAATTAGCTAGATCAAAGTAGGTTTTTATGTGTGTAGGATTAATTACGATAGCAAGGCATAAAGCAAAAGGAAGTTCCAGAGTCAAGAATACGATTTTGTTGGGAGTTCGAGAGTTCATCGGAAGTTCGGACGTTTGTCAGAAGTTCTACCGGAATTGACCAAGAAGACTAGGAGCTTACCGAAGAAGCTCGTTGGAACTCGCCAAGAAGATCGTTATGAAGTCCAGGAGCTTGCTAGGAGTCCGCTGGAACATTACCGAGAGATCGTCGGAAGTTTGCCGGAAGATCACCGGAAGTTCGTTGGAAGAAACCTAGACTAATTGGACTGGATTTGCTTAGTATATGCCTTAAATTTCATATTTAGCACATAATTGGGATTAAAATTGGGCCAACCCAATTAGTGGACAATTGGGCCCAAGTTTGGGATTTATTGGGCCAAGAGAAAGGCCTAAACAGTGACCAAATAAGTGAAACCATTATGGCATAGTCTTCGAGAATGTGTCAGGTGGTGGTATCACCAGTCTGGGTGGTGGTACCACCCAAATAAAGTCTCTGAGAGACTGTCAGGTGGTGGTACTGCCAGACTGGGTGATGGTACTACTAGTACCCTAAAATCTCGGGGGTTTAAATTTTGGGCACCAAATTTGAATCCATTTGGAGCCTATAAATACCCTAGTTATTCATGCATGGGGTAGTAAGAAAGATGATAAAAAACTCTGTGTTTCTAAGTTGAAAACCCTTGTAAAGTGTAGAGTCCCTCCTCCTAAGTTTAGAGACCATTCTAAGGGAGAGTGTGAGGGAAGCTTTATAAAAAGAGGTTGTAAAGGTTCTCTCTTGAGACTGCAAAAGGATAATAGAGTTGTAAGAAGGAGGTTGATCTTTGCCTATTAAAGAAATATCATTAGTAGATGCCGATGGCCTCGACGGAAGAGGAATCAATGGAGTGGATGTAGGTCACGACGACCGAATCACTATAACTCGGTTTGCATTTACTTCTTGCAATTTACATTTACTGCAAACTACCCTTCTTTACTCTCACTGCTCTACTTCCTCATTACGTGCTTACATAAGTGTTTTTAAGTTAAATATATTTCTGATCGGTTTTAATCGTATGAAGATTTTTCAAACTGATATTTTTACCGCTATACTAATTCACCCCCTCCCCTCTTAGTGCCGACTCATTCCTAACAATTACTATCATAGCCTCATGATTTCTCATTTGGTTTAATGCCCAAGAGAAATGGCTCTTTTTAGCTTTCAAGAGGGACTTTCTCTCATTCATCCTCCCTTGTTCAATAGGACGGACTACACATATTGGAAAACTTGAATTAGAGTTTTCTTACTTTCTTTGGATTTAAATTTATGGAGTATTATGAAAAATAGTTTTTGAAGGTCTTCTCTTCCAATAAAACATTGGAATGATTTGGAGAAGAAGACGTTTTCTTTAAATGCTAGAGCTATGAATGTTCTATTTTACATCTTAGACAAAAATGAATTCAATCGAGTTTCTACTTGCGAAACGACTTTTAACATTTGGCATTCTCTTGAAATCATATATGAAGGCACTAGCAAAGTTAAAGATTCGAAAATCAATTGAATTATTTCATATGAAACTAAACGAAACCATTGGAGACATGTACACCCATTTTATGGATGTTGTCAATGGTTTAAAAACACTTGGTAAAAGTTTTTTCGATTTTGAACTTATAAATAAAATTTTACATTCTCTTCATAAGAATTGAGATTCAAAAGTAACTACAATTCAAGAATAAAAAAACTTGAACTATTTCCCTCTTGAAGAACTTATAGGGTCTTTGATGACCTATGAAATGATGTGCAATGCACATAAACAACTTAAGAACAACCTTCCAAAGAACATGAAGGATTTGGGACTTGGAACAATTGAAAACCACTTGAGCAGAAGCTCAAGTGATGGTGTACTTAAACTCCTCAAATTTAAAAGGTTCATGAAACAAGAATTAAAGAACAAAAATAAACTTAAAAAGAACACAACTACTTGCTATGAATGCAAGAAAAAGGAAGCACTTTGGGACAAATCAAGCACATCCGAAGACGAGAAGCAAATTGATGAAGACGAAGTAGCGAAATTCGCTTTGGTGACTCTCGACAATGAGGTAAACAACTCAAATGAAACTCCTTTAATTTATTTCAAAATTACTTGATGCTTTTCATGACTTATTTTTAATTTAAAAAAATTATATATTTTTTATTGAAAATTACATGTTTAAAAATGAAATGAAAATGTTAAAAAATGGGATCATGCCATTTATTTTGAAAAAATGATCATAAAAATTGCATGTGTTATGATAAAGGAACAAAATGTTAGACTTAAATCATGTTAGATATTTTAATGATAATGTGTATCTTGATGATTTCCGTATTACTTTTGATTGAAAATACTTTATGAAACCATGTTTGATGATTATGCTTAATGAGTTTATCTTTTAAAATTATGCATGATGATTTTTATAATTTATGGCTTATTAGTTTTTACTGTAATGAAAGTTACTTTTTTTGTTTTAAAAATGATGCATGTTTTGATTTGGCATAAATGAAAAAGGAATACTTATATGAATATATAAAATAATGTAAGTATCATGCTTGATGATTTTATATTTAATTATACATGATGATTCTTATAATTTATGGTTTATTAGTTTTTTACTGTAATGAAAGTTATATTTTTGGTTTTAAAAATGATGCATATTTTGATTTGGCATAAATGAAAAATGCATGCTTATATGAAATAATGTAAGTATCATGCTTGACGATTTTATATTTAATTATGCATGATGATTTGAAGTAATGATGATTTTTAAGTAATTTATGATTTCTATGATGAGATTTGCTCTTTCGATTCTAAACTATGATGTATGGTTTTCATACGAAAAAACTTAAGCATACTTATATGAAATCAATTACTTAAAATAAAACACATAAAAAGGAAAATATATTATTATTGGAATTAAAATGATGAACCAAATCTCTTGTTTGAAAATGCCTTGTTTAAAGTATTATACTTTTTTGGTTTTGATGGTTTTTATGACGAAATTTACTTTTCGATCCTAAACATTGCATGTTTTTATTTGGCATAAAAAGGCAAAGGCATGCTTGTTTGAAACAAACAATTTCAAATGAAATACATAAAAAAGGAATATATTTTCCATCTTTATCTTATTGATTTTTTGATAAAAGATTAATGAATCCATGTATATTATGCTTTCGTGAATCTCTTGAAAATAATTTTGATTTAATGATTTAAATTTGAATGAGCTTTATCTTGATTTTTCGAGATTTATAACTTGAGATTTCTTATGCATAAATCAAGATCTTATTTTTGAACTCCTATATTTCTTTTTGTTATTTTCTAAAAGGGAGTTGCAAGATAAATCATGTTATTTAGTATTCATGACTTAATCATTCATGATCTTTGATATTTTACCTTTCATGATATGATTTTTATATATAATTTCTTGTGTTCATGAAGTGTTTATCTCATCACCCAATTAATTCTTCTTGATATTCTTCATGTGATGATATGAATGCATGAAATACTCATGATATTATTTTAATGCGTACAAATAAGAAGTTATTATCATGGTAGGATATAATTTGACATTTTGATATTATCATGATTTAAAATATTTATGATTTAGAATGATGCATGCAATAGTAAGATTTTTTTTTTATGAAATGATGTGAAAGTCAACCATTATTATTTTCTAAAATGATACTCTAGAATGATCATTTATCATTGTCATACTTTGAAAATTGTTGTAAAGGGAAAAAGAGATACAAAATTTTATTCTTCCCTTCTTTTTGCCAATAACAAAGGGGGAGAAAGAATTAATAGTGTGCACATCTCAAAGGATAAGCAAAGATTGCTAACTTGCATATTTCAAGAAGCAAAACTTACTTTCTTGAACATCTCAAATATTTCTAGCTTATATTTTTTTTAAATGATGTAAAAATTTTTGCTAGCTTGCATGATGATAAAACTGTAGATTATGTTTATTATGCGATGATTTGAACTTGATAGTTGTACTTCTCCTTTTTGTTGATGACAAAGGGGGAGAAGTATGATGAAGTTTTATCATAAGTTTTATGATAACATGTTGCTTGGATTTTTGAATCTAAGAGTTCTATCAAATATGCCATATTGATAGGGGGAGTTTATTTAAACTCTGTCATCAATTGGTTGTCATCATCAAAATGGGGGAGATTATTGAATCTCGAATTTTGATGATGAAACCAATTGATAAGTGTTTATGATTTGATTTACGTTTTGAGTGACGCAGGAAGCTTCGATCAGGGAGAGAATTGAAGCAGGAAGAATCATGTTAGGCCGAAGAAAAATATGTCAGAAGATTGGACATCGAGCCAAAATCGGTCGACATATCGGTAGAAGGCTCTAGGCCATATGTTCGGGCATCGGGTCAAGAAGAGCAAATATTACGCTAAGAAAATCGGAGTTGTGGAGGTCAACTAGCTGATTGGGCAATAGGCCGCAAGAGAGGACTATGTGCCGAAGAATTAGACGAAGCGTCGATGACCCAATGATATGCCGAACAACATGATTCAAAGCTTTATAATAATTATCTAGATTGAAGTAGGTTTTTATGTGTGAAGGATTAATTACGATAGTAAGGCATAAAGCAAAATGATGTCCCGGATTCAAGAACGCGATTTCATTGGGAGTTCAAGAGTTCGTCGGAAGTCCGGGCATTCGTCGAAAGTTTTGCCGGAATTGACCGAGAAGTCTAAGAGCTTATCGAAGAAGCTCATCGAAACTCGCGAAAAAGATCATCGTGAAGTCCAGGGGCTTGCCGGAAGTCCGCTGGAACATTGCCGAGAGATCGTTAGAAGTTCGCTGAAAGAAACCTAGACTAACCAAACTATATTTGCTTAGTATATGCCTTAAATTTTATATTTAGAGCATAATTAGGATTAGAATTGGGCCAACCCAATTAGGGGACAGTTGGGCCCAAGTTTGGGCTTTGTTGGGCCAAGAGAAAAGCCCAAATAGTGACCAAATAGGTGAAACTATCATGGCACAATCTTCGAGAATGTGTCAAGCGGTGGTACCACTAGTCTAGGCAATGGTACCACCCAGACATAGTCTCCGAGAGACTGTTAAGCGATGGTACCACCAGTACCCTGAAATATTGGGGGTTTGAATTTTGGGATCCAAATTTGAATCCATTTGGGGCCTATAAATGCCCCAGCTATTTCTACATGGAGTAGTAAGAAAGGTGATCAAAAACTCTATGTTTCTAAGTTAAAAACCCTTGTAAAGTGTAGAGTCCCTCCTCCTAAGTTTAGAGACCATTCTAAGGGAGAGTGTGAGGGAAGCTTTGTAAAAAAGGGTTATAAAGGTTCTCTCCTGAGCCTGCAAAAAGAGAATAGAGTTGTAAGAAAGAGGTTGATCTTCGCCTATTAAAGTAAGATCATTAGTGGATGCCAATAGCTTCGACGGAAGAAGAATCCATGGAGTGGATGTAGGTCACGATAACCGAACCACTATAACTCGGTTTGCATTTACTTCTTATAATTTACATTTTCTACAAACTGCCCTTCTTTACTCTCACTACTCTACTTCCTCATTACACGCCTACATAAGTTTTTTTAAGTTAAATATATTTTCAATTGGTTTTAATCGTACGAAGATTTTTCAAACCGATGTTTTTACCGTTGTACTAATTCACCCCCCCCTCTTAGTGCCAACTCGTTCCTAACAATAATATATTGCATATATTCATAATGAATGATTGTTTTGACTTGAATTCAATTTGAATTCAAGGTTCTGTCATAATAGCCATATTGATAGGGGGAGTTAAGGTTAACTCCATCATCAATTGGTTGTCATCATAAAAAAGGGGGTGATTGTTGAATCTCGGATTTTGATGATGACAACCAATTGATATCTTTGTGATCTAATGTGCGTTTGAGTGACGCATGACTAGTTTCAATCAGAAAAGGTAAATCGATTAAAGTAGAAGGAATCGGACGGACATTAGGCTGGAGCAAACATGTCAGAAGATTTGACGTTGTGCCGAAGGAACTATTGATATATCGGAAGAAGGCTTCGGGCTGAAAATTCGGGCATCCAGCCTAGAAGAGTAGACATTGCGCTAAGGAAATCAGAGTTGTGGAGTCAACATGCCAATTGGGCAAAATGCCGCAAAAGAGGATGATGTGCCGAAGGATCGGACGAAGCGCCGGATAAATCAATAACATGTCGAATAATATGGGATTCACTTGTAATCGTTTATACCTAGATCGAGTTAGTTTAGGTCTAATTGAGTCGGTATTGGGGTGAAACAATGCCAACTCAATTAGGGGCCAATTGGGCCTAAATTGAGAGTGATTTGAGCTCATTGAGAGGTCCATTTAGTGGCCCAAATGTTGGGTCAAGCGGTGGCACCGTTAGAATAGGCAGTAGAATGTGAGTTGAAAAACTCGAAAAACTCGGTCTCTGAAGCTGTCAGGCGGTGGTACCGCTAGACTGGGTGGTGGTACTGCCCAATGACAGTGTGTCAAGCAGTGGTACCACCAAATTGGGTGGTGGTACCGCCCAGTGTCAGGCTACAGGTGGTGGTACCGCCCGTACCCTAAAATCTCAGATATTTGAATTTTGAGCTCTAAATTTGAATCCATTTGGAGCCTTTAAATACCTCACTCTTTCCTGCTTAGGATAGCAAGAATTGGGTAGAAAGGGAAAAATTATCATTGACGAAAAAGAGTTGAAAAAACTTGAAAAGTATTGAATGTTCCCCTCTACTTCTTAGAGTTTAGAGTTCATTCTAAGAGAGGTGTGAAACTTGTAAAAGTTCTCTCCTGAGCCTGTTAAAAGGAGAATAGAATTGTAAGAAGGTAGTTGGTCTTCGCCTATTGAAGGAAGACTATTAGTAGATGTCGGTGGCCTCGACGGAAGAGGAATCGATAGAGTGGATGTAGGTCATAACGACTGAACCACTATAAAAATTTGGTTTGAATTTCTTTTAAGCAATTTACTTTAACTACAAACTATTTTACTTGCTTACTACTTTCAATACGTTTATGAACTTGCTTTCAAGTCAAGCATATTTCCAAAACAGGTTTAATTGAATGAAAGATTTCCAAAACCGACGTTTTTACCACTACACTTATTCATCCCCCCCCTCTTAGTGCCGACTCGTTCCTAACAATTGGAATTAAAATGATGAATCAAATCTCTTGTTTGAAGAAGCCGTATGTTTAATGTGTTATACTTTTTTGGTCTTGATGGTTTTTATGATGAAATTTATCTTTTGATCCTAAATATTGATGCATGTTTTTTATTTGGCATAAAAAGACAAAGGCATGCTTGTATGAAATAAACAACTTCAAATGAAACATATAAAAAGAAATACATTTTCCATCTCTATCTTATTGATTTCTCGATAAAAGATTAATGAATCTATGTGTATTATGCTTTTGTGAATCTCTTGGACTATGAAAATGAATTTGAATGAGTTTTATTGAAATAATAATTTCTCGAGATTTATAACATGAAATCTTTTATGAATAAAGATTTCTTACTCTTTATTTTCATATGATTCTTGCATTTTGAGAAAATTTTATATATGAACCATGTCTTTTGGTATTCACATGATCTTATCCTTCATGATATGATTTTTATAATTCCTTGTATTCATGAAATAATATCTCATCCTCAAAATTCTCTTGATATTCTTCATGTGATGATATGAAATTATGCATAAAATACTCATAAATTTATGTTTATGCATATCAATGAGAAGTTATGATTATACATGGTAGGATGTAATGTAATTTGACATTTTGATACCATAATGATTTGAATTATTTATGATTTGGAATGATGCATGCAATACTATGATTTGTTGTTAAAATGTTGTATCATGAATGCTTGAGTATCATATATGATATGCCCATTAGTGATAATTTATCTTTGTTATCATATATAAAGTAAGGATGATATGTAAGGTTTTGAAATTGTATATATTTTAATTTAAAACTATAATGATGCACAAACAAATTGAAATAAGACTGATACTTTACCTTTGTCATAATTTAAAAATTATTGTAAAGGGAAAATGAATTACAAAATTATATCCTTCCATTCTTTTTGATAATGATAAAGGGGGAGAAAAATTAATAGCTTGCACTTCTCAAAAGAGAATAAAGAACTTGCTATCATGAACATCTCAAAAATTTGCTAGCTTGCATATTCAAAAATAATATAAAACTTACCAAAGTTGCTAGCTTGCATGTTGTAATATTTGTAAAATTTTGCTACCTTACGCTTTGCATAGGAAGCAAAAAATCACACTTCTCAAAAGAGAAGAAAGAACTTGCTATCTTGAACATCACCAAAAATTGTTAGCTTGCCTATCTTAAGAAGCAAAAATACAAACTCACAAAATTTATAATCTTGCAAATCTTTAAAATTAATGATGATTTAGTAATTATGCATGTTGTAAAGTAATGAAAAAATTTGCTAGCTTGTATGTTGTAAAACTTGCATATCATAAAAATTGCTAGCTTGTAATCTAAAGAGAAGCAAAAAGTTGCTTTCTCAAAAAAAGCAAACATGCTAAACTTGCACATCTCTAATTATTGCTAGCTTATATGATGATAAAACTTGATATTATATGAAACTTGCTAAATGCATTTCTCTTTTTTGTTGATGACAAAGGGAGAGAAGTTATGATAATGATCATGTATGGAATGATGTATTATAACTTTGATTATGCATGATTTTATGATGACGTGTTACAAATATTCTTGATTAAATTTACTTTAACTTGAACTCAATTTGAATTCAAGTGTTCTATCAATATAGCATATTGATAGGGGGAGTTTGTTTAAACTTAGGGAGTTTGTTTAAACTCCATTATCAATTGATTGTCATCATTAAAAAGGGGGAGATTGTTAAATCTCAAATTTTAATGATGAAATCAATTGATATGTTTATGATCTAATGAGCATTTTGAGTAATGCAGGGCTAACATCGATTAGAAAAGACAAATTGATTGAAGTAGGAGGAGTCGGACATTGGGCTAGAGCAAACATATTCGAAGATTGGATGTCAGGCCGAAGAAATGGTCAACGTATTGGCAGAAGTCTTCCGACCGTAAATTCGGGCATCGGGCCAAGAAGATCGGACATTACGCTAAAAATTGGATGTTGCGAGAAGACAACATGCCGATTGGGCAATACACCGAAAGAAAGGACGATGCGCCTAAGGATCGGACGAAGCACCGGATGAACCAATGACATATTGGACAACAAGGATTTGCTTGTACTTGATTATGTTTAGATCGAGTTAGTTTAGAGTTTAATTGAGTCGGTTTAGAATGTAATTAAGCCAACTCAATTAGGGGCTAGTTGGGCCTAAGTTTGGGCTATATCGGGCCAAGTGAAAGGTCCAAATAGTGACCAAACAGGTGAAACTATTATGACACAGTCTCCGAGAGGCTGTCAAGCGATGGTACCACCCAATGTCAGTGTTAATGTCAGACTAGCACTAGTGGTGGTACCGCTAGTACCCCGAAGACATAAGATGAGACATTTTTAGGCTCCAAGTTTGAATCAACTTGAGGCCTATAAATACCCCTCTCATCCTTGGTTAAGACACATAAGAATTAAGAGTGAAAAAGAAAGAAAACGTTACTGTAATCTTATGTAAACTCCTCTCAAACTTTAAGTGTTAGTGAAGTTTAACAGAGGAGGTTGTGGGGGTTGTAAAGGTTCTCTCCAGAACTTGTCAAAAGGAGAGTCAAGTTGTAAGGGTAGTTGATCTACGCCCATTGAAGAAAGATTGTTAGTGGATGCTAGTGGCCTCAACAGAAGGGGAATCGATGGAGTAGATGTAGGTCACGACAACCGAACCACTATAATTCGGTTTGCATTTATGTTTTGCTATTTACCTTAACTGCAAACTGCCTTACTTGCTTTACATCCATTACATACTTTCGTATGCTTTCAAGTTACATATTCTGAAATGGGTTTAATCGTAATGAGATTTTGAATCGACATAATTTTATTCACTACATTAATTCACCCCCCCTTTTAGTGCCCACTCGTTCCTAACACCATGATCATCCATCCATATCATACATCATATGTAAATATCATTATGTAGGACTACTAGATAATAATAATAGTTAATTAAATCTTTTAATTAACTATTTTTTAAAAAAATTAGGGACACAGGGATTTTTTTTAATTATGAGGGGTATTTTGGTAATTTAGATAAAATGACAAAATCTAGAATTTCTTAAATTTCAAGGGGCAAAAATATCTTTTCTAAAAAATGTGCAGCCCCTATGGGCATCGCTGTAGGTGACGATCGCCTATACGTGGACACTACCCCCATAGGTGTTGTGCCCGCGGGTGCATGTTGGGAAATCTTAGGGGGCGACATCATATGCACAACAGAAGATCAAGAAAACAAAATCTCCTATTTTCAAAGAGATGTTCATCGTCGTGCGAAGATTGGTGCGCAAAATCATGAAACTTAAAACTACGTATAAGATAAATTGTGTTACCTAGGGAGATCATATATCCTTATTTCCTTGTAGATCTTTAGAAGAAGGTGAAGGAAGTCAAGCGTTCTCCTTTCTAGCGGTGATCCACACAGTAGGGCTACGACGATGCTCCTCAAAACTCCAAGCCTACTTTGAGGTGGAGAGAGGGAGGAGAATAGGAGAGGCAAGCAAAGGCTCTAGCCTATGAACCATTAAATCCCTCCTATTTATAGAGGTCACTTGTCAAACCCTAATGGATCCTCCCCTATTAGGTATTGGATCCGCATCCAACTATCCAAGCCTCTTAGATTAGTGAATCTCTAGCCAATAATGTAGGCGAGGTCGCCAACAGCTACTACAGTAACTTTTGCTCCATTGCCCATCTTGAGGTCCATCTCACCTCTATCTAGTCTCCTAGGCCTTGTCAGAACCTGCAATGAATTATATATATGATATGCACTATTGGTATCCAATACCCATGTGTTATCATAAGAGTCTGACAAATGGATACTAATCATAAATGTACTTGAAGCTTCTCCAAGCTTCTATTTCGCCCTCTTTGCAAGGTACTCTTTGCAGTTCCTCTTCCAGTGCCTATCTTTGTCATAGTGGAAGCACTGGCATTTGTCATTTATCGGGTCTTTCTTAGCAACCTTTGCTTTACTTGATCTGTCCTTGCCCTTTCCCTTCTTAAGGAACTTTTTTACTTTCCTTTTCTTTATGGTCTTACCAGTGTAGAGAACTAACTTCTCTTTCTTGATAGTACTCTCTGCCTCCCTCAACATATTGAGGAGCTCTGGGAGAGTCACCTCAAGCTTATTCATATTAAAATTTATTATGAACTATGAAAAGGAATCTAGTAGGGACTGAAGTACAATGTCTACACACAAGTATCCTCTAGGACCATTCCTAGACCTGTAAGTTTCTCTATCCAATCAATCATCTTTAGGATATGATTCTGAACCGATGTCCCATTAGTCATCCTAGCGCAGAAGAGGCTCTTGGATATCTCATATCGCTGAGTCCTTCCCTATTCCTCAAACAATTTATGGACATGTAGGAGAATGGATCTGGCATCCATCTTTTCATGTTGTCTCTATAACTCAGGAGTCATAGAGCCTAACATGTAACACTGAGCAGAGTCATCAATCTACTTCACGTAGCGAGCGATCTCATCCTCGATTGCCCCTTCCTTAGGCGTAGCTATCACTGTATCAAGGACGTACACGATTTTCTCCGCCGTAAGAACAATTCTCAAGTTGCGAAACCAATCCGTATAATTTGGACCAATGAGATGGTTGACATCAAGTATGCCACATAAGGGATTTAAAAGTGACATTTTCTAAAAATAAAGATGCAGCAGAAATGAATAACATGCAGATTTTGTAAGAAATAAACAATCAAGATATGAACTTTTATCTTAATATGCTCTCACTATTTTACTAGTGAGTCACGCGACACCCTCAGCACGTGAAACGAAAGTCTCCGACAGGCTTCTAGTGGGGATCAGGATCCAATCAGTATCTTAGTATAACCTCGAGGGACTCGACCAATCACATTAAGCCCAAAAGGTAGACAACTCTTACCGATCACAACTCCTTGTGATTCCCATTCTGTTTGGCCTCCAAATTACCATGGTCTCGTGGGACTTGACCAACCATGATGTTCGGTTAAGTCAACATCTTCGTTACAAGATGATTCTGATTTGATAATATACCCTCAAGGGACTCGACCAAGCATGCCATGTCCTCAGGTCACCGGTAACATCTCTATGTTGTAGATAAGATAGCGAATCACGATATAGGTGAGCCTCGAGGGACTCGACTAACTCAACTTATATCGGGAATCTGTTCCTACCTATAACGATGGAAGGTCATATGGGTCAATCTAATTGTCTCACGTTTATCGACTTAATATTGTCGAGAGAGAGGTTTCTATAATTTGGTCTCCTAATATGACATGTCATACACACACACACACACACACAAATATATATATATATATATATATATATATATATATATATATATATATATATATATATATATATATATATATATATATATATATATATATATATATATATATATATATATATGTGTGTGTGTGTATATATATATATATGTATATATATATATATGTGTATATATATATATGTGTGTATATATATATATATCTACATCGCATATAAATATATATGCATATCTAGTAGATGTAAAAACAATCACACCAAATGATCATGGACTACAACCTAATGTGATCAGGCCCGAGCTAATAGGCCTAATCACTCACATCAAGATCTATGTATGCAACGATGTATCTCCTTGTCTTGTGATCGTCCATCTCATCCTCATTGATTCTGTCGATATCTCGATGAATCTCCATGCATCGCGATCACCCGTCTCGTGGGTCCCACTATCGTTTCCACGCTCCCGCTGCACCTCCTAGTATTATTACAACTTAATCATAGGCACGTAAGCCTAACAATAAATGAAAAATATAATGGAGGCTCGTAGGCCCAAATAATAATAATTACAAGTACACACATCACACGGTCTATGATCATCCATCCACACATCATACATCACATGTATATATCATCGTCATGTAGGACTACTAGATAATAATAAAATAATGATCAATTAAAAATTTTAATTAATTAATATTTTCTGAAATCAAGAACATGTAGGGAATTTTTTGAATTATGAGAGGCATTTTTGTAATTTGGATATGATGACATTTTCGTGATTTTATGATGACATGTTGCTTGGATTCATAATTCATTCTGAATTTACGTTTCTATCAATATGGCATATAGGAGAGTTGGTTTAAACTCCATCATTAATTGGTTATCATTATTAAAAAGAGGGAGATTGTTGAATCTCAAATTTTGATGATGAAACCAATTGATAGAATTAATGATCTAATCTGCGTTTTGAGTGACGTAGGACTAGCTTCAATTAGGGAAGATAAATCAATTAAAGTGATAGAATTAAGAGTTGGGTCCGAATGGAACATGTCAGAAGATTAGACGTCGGACTAGAGGAAGGTTGACATATTAGTTGAAGGCTTTGTGTCATGAATTCGGGTATTGGGCCAGAAGGATCGGACATTATGCCAATGAGATCGGGTGTTGGGGAGGTCAACATGCCGATTGGACAATACGCTATAAGAAAGGACGATGTGTAGAAGGATCAGACGAAGGATAGATGAACCAATGATATGCCGAGCAATTTAGTATTCTTGCTTGTAATAATTTGTTTAGATTCAAGTAGTTTAGAGAGCTAATTAAATTGGTTTTGGGTATAACAATGCCAACTCAATTAGGGGCCAACTAGGCCTGAATTCGGGTTATTTTGAGCCAAGAGAAAGGCCTTTTTAGTGACCCAAAAGCAGTGGCACTGTCGATCCAAGCGATGGCACCGCTAGAGGCTCAATCTCTATGACACAGTCTCCGAAACTATGTCAAGCGGTAGTATCGTTAGATTGGATGTTGGTATCGCCCAATATTAGGCGGTGGTACCGCTTAGTGTCAATTACCGCCAGTCTAGGCGGTGGTATCGCCCAAACACAATCTCTCAGATTATTGGCTTCTACTACCAGTCTTCCTTTAATGGGCGAAGACCAACTACCATTTTATACTCTTTCTCCTTTTCACAAGTTCAAGAGATAACTTTTACAGTTCTCTCTTTTACACTTAGACCTCACTTCTTCTTTTAGAAGAACTTCTAAATACCAGGAAGAGATGACTCTATACTAAAAGAGATTTACAACTTTTCACAAAGATTCTTTCCCCCCTTTTCAACTCAATTTTGTTCTACTGCATGCAGGAATACTTAGGGTATTTATAGACCCCAAATGATTTAAAAAATGAAGCCAAAAAAGGTCTCATCCTGGGTTTCTCGGGTCTTGGCGATACCACTGCTTGTGCTGGACGGTACCACTGCCTACAACACTAACACTCAACGGTACCACCACCCAGTCTAGCGGTACTATAGCTTGTGTTGGGTGATACTATCACTTGCAGCACTAACATTGAGCGGTACCACCACCTAGTCTGGTGGTACCACCACTTGAGTGAAGAGGAATCGGGAGTGGATGTAGATCACGATGACCGAACCACTATAAATTGGCTTGCATTTTTTTTTTACTGTTTACCTTTATTGCAAACTACTTTACTTCCTCATTACTTTAGCTGTACACCTTTATGAACGTTTTCAAAGTTAAACACTCCTTAATATGGTTTTATCGCACGAAGATTTCCGACTCAACGTAATTTTTACATACGCACTAATTCTGGTGGTGCCGACTTAATCCTAATAGGTACCACCACTTGACACAGTTTGGGAGACTATGTTTGGGTGGTACCATCGCTTGTTCTGGTGGTGCCACTAATTGACCCATCTATGGGTCACTGAATGGGTCTTCCACTTGGTCCAAAAGAGCCTCAACTCAAGCCCAATATGCCCCTAATTGAGTTAGCCTGATTACACCCGAAACTAACTCAATTAGACCTAAACTACTTTGATCTAGATACACATGATTACAAGCATGAATCTTATATTGTCCGGTATGTCATTGGTTCATCCGACGCTTCGTTCGATCTTTCGATGCATCATCCTCTCCTTCGGCATATTGCCCAATTGACATATTGACCTCTTGCAATATTCGATCTCTTTGCCGCAATATCTGATCCTTCGGCCCAATACCCGAATTGATTGCACGAAGTCCTTCTAGCACATTGACTAGTCCTTTGGCCCGACATCCAATCTTCTAACATAATCCA
Organism: Musa balbisiana; assembly: GCA_004837865.1. Classification (NCBI taxonomy): domain Eukaryota; kingdom Viridiplantae; phylum Streptophyta; class Magnoliopsida; order Zingiberales; family Musaceae; genus Musa; species Musa balbisiana. Next base: position 19,282,025 of record CM017196.1, on the reverse strand, counting down.
CTCTAGCCCAACGTTTGATTTTTCCTACTTTAATCGATTTTTCTTTTCATTATCGAAGTTGGTCCTACGTCATTCAAACGTACGTTAGATTATAATTTCATCAATTGATTTTATTATCAAAATTTGATATTCAATACAAAGGTCTAAAGTTTGAGTTCTAAATTTCGAGGCTTTGATATTATAATGATGTACCTGGCTATCTTAAGATGATCGAGGATTCTTAGCTGAATACACTAATATAGATCTTAAATATTAACTTGATAGTAATGTATTAGATCCACTAATAAAAATTGAAGATTCAAAATCACATCAAATAAATTTTAAAAGAATAATATCTAGATTAATTGGTAAATTTTTTTATTACTAATAACAAGGTTCAATGGTCGAATCTCATTCATATCATTTACCATTTGTAAAAATAAAAAAAATAATTTCTATTCTCAATGGTTCAATCAAAAGTTTTCCATTGTGTATGTCATAAATTAGTTGTCATGCTCTTCGTAAGTGGTTGGTCATCCAGATTTTTGTGACTAGAAATAGGTTAAAATAAGTATACAGTTATTAGTAATTGTTATTCTAATTACTTTACAATTCTATCACATTGAAACTACATAACAGTAATATCTTTTAAATATATGACATAGATTCCTACAAGTTAAAATTATATTAAAATTTAGACTTTCAATGAAAATATTAAAGGATATTTTAGATAATATATGTGTGTGTATATGTAGAAAAGTGAGGCCCAAATATTTGGAAAGATATTTATTCTATATTAAGTTTTGGATATAAAGTATGTTATTTTCAAATTTTGAAAGGATTGATACGTAAAAACCTCAGTGCTATTGCTATCATAATCACGATCTGATAGTTAATATAGCTTGATGACTGCATTTTAATTGTTTTATTTTTTGCTTTTTCTTCGTTTTGGGCTCCCTCTTATATATATTTTTCTATTAGTCCTATGCCAATGTATTAAAATCAATAAACGACCTCACTAACATATAAGTTAAATTTTCAGGTATTAAATAAAGTAGTTTATTATTAGAAAATAAAGAAATCATCCTATGAAAAACCTTATTGTCATCTAATGAAATCTTGTGGAATGAAGATTTTGTGATTCCCAAAATATAAATCCTAACGGTTTCCTTGTTCGTGCAATTGAGACGAGTTCCACATTGGTGTACTCAATCACCGAATATACTTCAAAATTTTTAAAAGGCCCGATGAAATAATATTTTAAAATAATAGTAAAATTAAAAAGAATGAAATGTATTGTCGATGTTCTCCTTCACTGATTTGACCAGAAGAACCTTAGAACGGTTTATTGCAATTACAGTTCATATGTATCATTGTCTTCTAAAGGTAGATGGGTCTCTTGTTTTGACCCAAAAAAAAAAAAGGAAAGTCATAAAAGAGCTACCAACCATTGTCGTTATAAGTTGGATAGATTCTTGGGTAAAAAATCATAGAAAAGCTCCTAACTTTGAAATTTTTTAAGATAAAATCCTAACTTTAAGAAGTTCTCGTCTTTTTTTAAATGATCAGTCTCTCTCCATCATCATCGTTTGCCCAACCACCCCTCCAGCAACATGCATTAGACATGCCGAACTTCTAAATATGCATCATTGCTGAAAGGTTTGCAATGCCTCAACTTATTTTTTATTTTTTTGGGTTTTAATTATTATTGTTATTTTATGGTTGATGCGAGAGTGACGATAACCTCGGCACTCCATGCATCCATGCATGATAACTGCATTTATCCAAACTCACAGGCATTAAAAATTGTTTTTATCCAAAATCGAAATATTGGATTTTGGAATACAAGATTTGTCGATGCAATCATCCGAAGAACTCATCGTGCAACTACTAAAGCAAGAAGATTATCTTATCAATGCATCTAAAAATATACATGCATTTACAAATGTAGTAATCCAAATCCACTAAACTATGACACCTGACTGTCTTCCGGAATGAAAATTTTGCATGCCCTGAAGAAAACAGGCAGAGTAGGACGATCATTATATTCCATTAATGCGTTAACTATTTTACATAAAAACACTTACAACTGAATAGACACCAGTGCCTTGAAAAACAAATTGTCAGAAGCCAATGTTTGATGAGCGTCCGAGAACAGAAGACTGAATAACTGGATTGGGAATAGCCACTACAACAGCAAATGAATTATAAAACGAATGATGATTAAGCCAGATTTCCAAGCATGAGTACCTACATATATCTATTCTGTGTTACTAAATTAAATAGAGAACAAAACACGATCAATTCCTCATTTGGGAACATGTCGTGGCTTCATAATGAAATTGGAGGATCAACTGCAGCTTCCAATGTACTATACACATCAATAGCCTTTCCTTCGTTTAGCCAGATGAGAACAGTCAGTTCAATGAAGCATCCATATGTTTCACTCGTTATCACACACTGTGGATGCTCTAATGCCTTCTAGACTCAGATGTCCAATGATTCTGCTTCATCATCCCTCTCCTTCAGACCTGTCCAATCTTGTGGCTCTGCAGAAGAAAATCATCCATGGTAAGAACGTAGCAGTTGTGTTGGTGAATCAATGAGACAATTTGCTTGGCATAAATTTTCCAATCAAAAAGATGAGACAAGAAATGTCCAATATTACATTTAATAATCCAACTAATATGTATCATACTTGATTTGTGGCTCTCAGCAACCACCATAAGCCGCCTTTGCAAGACCGAGGCCATGAAAAGGAAGATAGAGCACATTCCAAACATGATAGTGATTGGGAAAGCATTTACCTTCAAGATAGCATAAAAGTAAAAAGTTAACTATTTGCGACGTATAGTTTCTTGTATAAATTAACAGTGCAACTCTTTTCTTTTATTAGTGACATATGTATTTATGATGCAAATAAATAAAGCTAAGATAACTAGAAGCTTTCTTTACATAGGACAGCCAAATACCAGAGTATAGCATTTTGATACTTACATTGTAGAGTATGATACACACAAAAATATTGAGGGGAATGCGAAAGAAGTTCATAATTGTGCTCCTAGCTTCCTCAGGAATGTACTGGGATCTCATCTTCATAATTGATGGCCAAAATATGCCAACGCAGGCCTCAAAGACACAGAAGCCAAGGAGTTGGATACAACTACCAAAAGATATGCTACCACCCTTCACGGTAGAAGGTGCAACTAAGAACTGTTTAACATTAGCAATTGAGGTCACATACTGATAGATAAACAGAAAGAACTAGCAAATTAGTACAACCAAGCAAGAGTCTTACATTAGAGATAATGGGAAGTAGCAGAGTGAAGGCAGAGATTGCAAACACAATCTGCATATAACTTTCGACTTTAAGAGTCCCACGAGCCATCAGCCTAGATGCTATGGAGCTTCCCAACATTGAAGACATCATGAATGTAGCAAAAATAAAGCCATGAGGTATATCCTCATCATTTGGGCTCAAAGCAGGAGTCCACAGGAATACAAAGGTGTACATTGAACCTTCAAAAAGTGATTGTATTGCACCCAGCAAAGCGATTTTCTCATCTGTCATTAGTGCAGTAATTTCAATAACTGATGGCGCTCAAATCAAAGAGATATTCTTGTGTGCTGCCAATATAAGTTAAATCATACTTACCAGAAGCAATGGCTGCAGCAGCACCTTTGAATTGTGCAATCAAGTCTTTGCTATCAGAAGGATCTCCATAATTCTCACTCCAGGATGACAAGATAATGGCCATGCCTATGGCAAGGCAGCATGCAGCAGCATCAAATGGAGCCACAGGACCAAATCCTAAATTATCAGCCAATAAATTGGCAAAAAGTCCAGAAACAATGGCGATAAGACCATTGCCAAGAAATATAGCCTTTGCGAAAGTTACTGACAACCACTGTGGATCAAAACCTCTCTGCACGAGGGCAACAACCACTTCATCAGAAGAACTAGGAAACTTATCTTTTAACAATATATAAATGTTCAGTCTAGTAGTGATGAGGTAGATCCAATGGATCAGCAGTTCTAGATCCCATTATGGATGATGGCAATTCATAACTTGCACAAAGAACAATAACACTAACTGCAGAAGAAACCTATACTGTTAAGACTGGTCAGATTAGTACCTTAGCTACTGAAAAGAGTACTTTCTTGTTCTTTTGATCACGTTTGAAGTGTTTCTCCATGTTTTACATCACTTAAAATAATGGAAAGAAAATGTTTAGAAGACAATTACATCAAATCTGGAACGAGTGAATATAATGCATAAAACTCACTGCTATTTATTTTGATGCCATCAAGATCTATTCAGGAAAATATATCCACCAGAAGAAAAGGAGCAAAAGAACAAGTTGAATGACAAGCTTGCAAACAAAAAAGAGAGGAGAAAAGATAGACAAACCCAAACAGAAAAAGAAACGTAGGACTATATCTAATAAGCCAAAAGAGTAAAAATGATGGCTGCTTACATATAAGGATATCTTATAGAAGAGAAGATAAAGCAAGAGCCAAGATCAGTGCAATTGAGAATGACATGGATACTTCTAAGAAACAAATAGGTCTGTATATCACAAACCTACAAGTTTAACAGCTCATCTTGGTCCAGTAGCTAAACAGTTTCAGAGTTGAGCAAAATCTCATTATAAACTATAAAACTTTGATAGATCATAACCTTAATGCTCTAGTAGTAGTTTATCATCCTCACCTTATTATGTTCTGCAACAAGCCATGACTCAAATGCCGAGAAGAGCAGCGACGTAGAAATTCCTCCCAGTATACGACCCACCATCAAAACTTTGTACTCAGGAGAATGCTTAGTAATGCAGCTAAGAATGTATGTGATGCAGTAGGTGACACATGCCCTCTTACGACCCCTGCACTCGATTAAAAACAACCCCGGAAATCTTTCATAAAAGACCAAGCAAATCGATGAGGAAAAGGAAGTGACAAAGCAAATCGACAAGAAAAGTCTCACCGTTTGTCAGCTAAGGATCCCACTATCGTCCCGAACAGCATGGAAGACCCAAATCCTGCAATGAAGAGCCGGCCGATGTCTCCCTTGTCAAAGCCATACTGACTGTAGAGGTAGTAGACATAAGGACCCTGCAACCAATCACCAGCTGAAAACAACGAAAACAAGACCGAGATTAGCCCAAGTCACATGTACATACAAAACTAAACCAGCAATCGAAGTCGATTACTTTCAGTAACAAGATTGGTCAAGATCTGTTGATCTAAATTACTATCCACCTCTCAGATCTAAATTACTATGACACCCATTACTTAATTACACTGACACTTCAGTTCCAGCATTAAACCCAAATTGAAAGGAAAAAAAAGATAGACCAAGATCCAAAAGCGCCACATCACCGAACGATGCGAGAAATCCCATTGCTATAGTCTTTGGAAAAGAAAGAGATCAAGAAGTTTAGAGAGCCCTCCGAGAAAGAATGAGGAAAAGCAAAGTCAGATCTGCCAATGGATTCGGAAGATCAATCTATAAAATGAAGGATTTTCCTCTTGTCCGAGTTAAATGCAATACTTGAGGGGAGGCCAACGAACCCATCATTAGGGAGTAGACAAGGAGGTAGTTGTTCTTGAAGGCGTTGAAGGGGGAGGAGGTGGCAACGCGGTCTCTGCTCGTCTTGCTCAGCTCCATCGCCGCCACCACCGCCGCGAGCCCGCCAAAAACCAAGTAGTAGAACGCGTCCATCGCCCCTTCCTCCTCTTCCTTCTTCGGCTTCTCTCCGAGGCTCGGAAGAGAATGGGAGAGATTAGAGCTTAATAGAAAGCAATGGTATTAGTGGGAGGCAGTGTTCGCGTTACCGAGTTTAAAAATCACATAACGTGGTGCTTTTTGTTTTATTATTATAGCCTTTAGATTTAGACCTCATCTATGTAGAGGAAGTCTCTCCGGACACAATTAGAAGATTATATGCATAATTAAATAGTTGAGGTATGCATGATTGACCAAATTTAAGATTGTACTGTTATTTTTACTGTAAATTATGAAATGATATGGGATATCAAAGTCTGTGCATAACATTTAAAATTGATTAAATTATTTAATCGATTTAATTATAAGAATGAATCCGACCATCGGATGGGACTCAAATCGGATAACCAGGTTCGCAGCGCCCATTGACATTTAATTTTAGTCACTCCTTGATGAATGAAGAGTGAGGGAATCGAACTATAAACAAATATAATAGGACAACGCTTGTTTGCTCGGACCCCAAGTGATTACCAGCTGGCAGCATTAATGATCGAGTGGAAAGTTTGATAGCCCAAGTGTTCTTAGGCCAACCTGGGGGCCCCACATTTCAGGATCACCGAGACTGCTGCTTTCGCTCCACCTCCACTGTGTGTGCAGCTATTGCAGTAGGCTTACCCCCACCTTGAAATGCCAGTTATACTTTGCCTTGTGAAGGACACTAATCGTGATGTCTGCATAAGAGAAACGGTCATTGACCTATTATTATCTTTTATGAAATATATTATCAAATTTCATCACTATATATCAACAGTTTCTTAATACTTTTTCGTTATGATAACCTAAGGCTTTGAATATATCATTTTCTTTTCAAGGATTGCAACAGTATTTCTTTCTCTTGCTTTCTGGTTATTCACTTAAGAACTAAAGCAATCATAATCATCATAGTGGCGTGTAACAGTATAGATTTAAAATCTTTATTTACTTATCTTTTTATCAGAATATTTCTCCAACCCCAATAGCTACTTATTTTACTCTTTTTTTTTACTTTTCTTATTTGCCATCTCAGACCAATCATGTGGATTGACGAATTTTTTTTGCTCCCCTTTCCCACAAGTACTCCGCAAAACATGAAGAGACATCATGTCGGTGTTCATAGGATGCAGGATTATAAACAACAACACAATCCAATATTAAGCCACCGACACTTGTGCAAGCATAGAACGAACATTTGACACTACGATCGTTTTCACGTGGTCCACACAGTAGACTTCGGAACTTGCACATTAACATCAATCTTGCATTTGTCAGTAAACATTGTTTCGCGTTATAGAACTCGCCCATGTTTTCAGATCCAGTTTACAGTCGTACATAGAACATTTGCAGAAATAACAAAGTTGTTCTGAAGAAAAGCTAGAGTGAAATTGAGACAGAGACAGCCTTTTCCTGTGACTCAAAGATGATCGAAAACCTTCCAAGTGCCAAATGAAAACTGCCACTGAAGTTTCCGCAAATGCAATTACATAGCCTGCTCAATCTCCTAATCACAGTTAATTGCGAGCGTGCTTCCAATCTTAAAACCGACTATTGAAGATGAATAAACATAGATGATGACGAAATCTTTCTCTATATATGTCTGCATGTGTTTCTTAGATAAGACCATTTTACAATTTGGTCTGTGAAACAAATACACCCATGAATAAAATTGCTGGCAAATTTACTAAATACATAATATCTGGTGCAAATTTAAGATGCAGGCATACTAGCTGAGCCTCGTAAGGGATTATCTCAGCTTCGGAACAAAACTGTTCAGTGAAATCATGACTGAATCTGTTAGAAGAACATAATATATATTAATAATAATTTTATATTTTTTTATATAGTTTAATCATTAATTAATTTATGATTTAAGAATCAATCATAAATTTAAATATATGATTTGAGTACATAATTAAAAAAAATTCCTCTATAAATATGTATTATCTGAATGAATAAAATCATCTTTTTCATAATAAATTTTTGGTGATATGAAGGTTTTCTTACTTTAAGTAAAGCTCTCTTTTTTTTTTGCTACCATGCTTATTTATTTATGACTAATATTCCTCTTTTGCTACCATGCTTATTTATTTATGACTAATATTCCTCTTTCTCACCCTTCCTATTGCTATTATATAATTTTTTGTTTCTACTTCCCGCTTTTAGATTTTAGTATTACAATAAAGATATATAATTTTTTGGTTTCTACTTCCCGCTTTTAGATTTTAGTATTGCAATAAAGATGAAGACGCACAGACTCCTCTCTATCGATCTCCTAACATGATTTTTTTATAGTGGATTTACTTCATTCAGTTGATCTAATCAAGATTCTTTAGTGATTGACCAACTTTTTCGGTGATCTTCTATCGTTCTATAATTATGTTTAGTAGGCCTTCCCTTTACTCCTACGTACTACCCAACATTTCACCGATATTTTCATCCTTTTCTTGTCAACTATGGAACTTACAAATACCTCGAATCTGCTAGTTATAGGTGCCTTGCAAACTAATCATATGAGTGATGACACGTATAACACAATACCTACTCTTTTTATTTATTATTATGTATTGATATTTTTTCACTTTATATTGTTTGTTACATATATTGTGATATTTATGGATCTATGCAATGAGAATCGGATCATGATAAGATCACGATAATAAGACTGATTCGCCTTTAAACACAGACCCTAAATAATCCTAGTCATAGGTTACCCGAGAGAATATTGAGATTGCTAGTCATAAGTGCCCTACAAGCTAATCACATGAGTGATGACCCATATGAGATAATACACACTCTTTTTGCTTATTATTTTTTTCATATATTTTTTTTATTTTATATTGCTTGTTGCATATATTGTGATGTCCATGGATCTATGTAATGGGAATCGGATCGTGATGAAATCACAATAATGAGACCGATTCACCTTTAAACATAAACCCTAAATAATCCCGATCATAGATTACTCAAGAGAGATATCAAGATAACTAGATAGATTAGTGTATTGCGTATATATCCATATAATAGAGGTGGTTGGTCTTATAATTGTTCGTGTGGGGACACTAGGAATACAGTTCAAATGCCTATTGAGGAATGAGTTTACTGATCAATTTATCTACGAAATATTGGATGGTTAATGATACCTCATTATTAGATAATGATTTCGTTGTCCCAATAGTATATTTAGTCTTTAGACTTGAGAAACCAAGGATGTCCTATATGAGTACTCTACTTTTTTGAGAACAGACTTATAGGTTTGGAAGTTTCAAATCTAAAATAGTTAGTTATTGAGAGTGGCAACCAACCTTACAAGGGCTATTGAGTATCGATAGAAGATCATCCGCTCTTGGTGTCATGAGAAAAATATCTTATATATTATTGCTTAGGAAAATCTCTAGCTAAGGTTATTCGGATTGAGAAAAAAAGAGTTCTCCACGAGAATTCGATTAGAGCGAGTCTTGAGCAGATTCCGTATGGGCCTAATATGTTGGGAAATCTTGGGGGCAACATCACATGTGCAGCAGAAGAACAAGAAAAACAAAATCTCCAATTTTCCAAAAAGATGTTCGTCATCGTGCGAAGATTGGTGTGCAAAAATCCGCGAAACAAACTACATATATAATATATTTTGTTACCTAGGGAGATCGTATATACTTGTTTCTTTGCAGATCTCTAGGAGAGGGTGAAGGAGATCAAGCGTCCTCCTCTCTAGCGGTGATCCACATAGCAGAGTTGTGATTACGATCCTCAAAACTCCAGGCCTGCTATGAGGTGGAGAGGGGGAGGAGAATAGGAGAAGCAAACAAAAGCTCTAGCCTATGAGGCTCTGAATCCCTCCTATTTATAGAGGCCCCCTGTCAAACCCTAATGGATCCTCCCCTAGTGGGTATTGAATCTGCATCCAATTACCCAAGCCTTTTAGATTAGTGGATCTCTATCTAATAATCTCTCATGGGCTCTTATTGGATATTATCTATGAGATCCAATAATTCAGGGGCTTATTGGATATCAAATAAGATAGGGGCACCGATGGATATCTCATATCCGAACCTCTACTCATCGTAATGCCTACCATATGTGTGTGACCCTTTAGGCCCAATATCGAGTTGGCCGTGAATCATAGCTGTCAGAACTCCTTATGGCTCAGTGAATTATTATCTTTGTAATAATTTACTCGACTTATCGGCTACTAACGTACTAGGCCACTACGCCGTAGTCCCCAGATGATATAGGGGAATCCAATCCATTGGACCTGTCTGTCCTCAGTTACCATGTACCTATAGTCTCTCATCTATCTAATATCCCAGAGACCATATATCGGGCATGGTGCTGTTAGACCCATACGGTTTCTACTCGAGTCTCGCTCTAATTAGATTCTCCTAGAGAACTCTTTTTCTCTCAACTTGCATGACCCTGGCAATGAACTTATTTTTCAGATGTTCTTGAATCAATGATCAAATCACTTAATTGTTATGATAATTTTATACAATTACATGCCTTAATAATATGTTGGAAATTATGTGTTTTGAATACAAAATTTTCATAATAATAAGCATGTTTTATCTTTATGATTATGTTTGAAAATCTATAGCAATACCTTGTCCGAACGCATGAAAGTGTTAAATTATATTTTCGGATTTTCTTGATCCCAACGATACATTATTCTCTTCCGGACTTAATGTAGCTTTCATAAGCATGTCATATAAAATTTAATTCATATCATTGCTTTTTGACATATAAAATCAATTAGCAAATGTATCTCTCATAGACTTATCGTGTGAAAAATATTTCTTTTCAAGAAATGGATTTGATGAAATGATTCTTTCTTATAAATTCCTTCTTGAAAAGGGAAGATTTTTTTTAAGCAAGGATTTGATTTGGTGGACATATCTTGATCCTTGTAAAAATAAAATATGATTTAAATCTCTTATTAATTCTAACTTCATTCGAGCAATCTCACAAATGACTTTCCTCCTTCATGCTGTTAGGATCGGAGCGGCACTAAGAGGGGGGGGTGAATTAGTGCAGTGGATTAAAACGTCGGTTTTGGAAACTTTTTCGTATGATAAAAACCGAACTCGGAAGTGCTTAACTTAAAAGCGTGTTCGTAAATGTGTGCAGCAAAAGTAATGAGGAAGTAAAGCACTTATAAATATTTGCAGTAAGGTAAAGTGCAATAAGTAAATGCAAACCAGAGAACACGCCAAATTTAAAGTGGTTCGGTCAAAATGACCTACATCCACTTGCAAAGCCTTCTTCGATGAAGCTCCCAACTTCCACTAGCAAATCACTTTGAAGGGGAAGGACAAATACCCCTCTTACAACTTTTTATAAGTGGTTCACACTCTTACAAAGTTTCAACGAGAAAGGAGGTGAACACTCAAGCCTCAAGCAATTGAAAACTAGACTTGCTAAAGACTTTGCTAAGGCTTTATCTCAATCTATTGCTTCTCAAAAGTTGTTATCTCAGTTGAGAATAGAGGGGTATTTATAGGCCTCAAGAGGATTCAAATTTGGGCTCCAAAATTTGAATTCTCTTTGGTTCCCGAAGCTAGCGGTGCCACCGCCTGTCAGTGGCGGTGCCACCGCCTGGCTCTCGGGTGTTGGGCGTGCCACCGCCCAGACCAGCGGTGCCACCGCCTGGCTATTTCAGCTCACTGGTTGGGCTCCAAACTTGGCCCAAACCAGTTCGAACTCGGGCCCAATTGGCCCCTACTTGGGTTATAAGATTAACACCTAATCCTAACCCTAATTAATGTGCTAACTACGAATTTAAAGACATTTCCTAAGCTATTACAAAGTTCACAAGTCAAGACTTCTTCCGGCGAGCTTCCGGCGAACTCCGCTCCCGACAAGCTCCGAGACTTCACGATTTGATCTTGGCGAGTTTCGACGAGCTTCTTCGGCAAGCTACGATCTTTCTCGGTGAGCTCCGCGAACTTCCGACGGTCTTTCGAAAAACTCTCGGAAACCATTCTACGGACTCCCGACAAGCTCCGAGACTTCACGATTTGATCTTGGCGAGTTTCGACGAGCTTCTTCGGCAAGCTACGATCTTTCTCGGTGAGCTCCGCGAACTTCCGACGGTCTTTCGAAAAACTCTCGGAAACCATTCTACGGACTCCCGACAAGCTCCGAGACTTCACGATTTGATCTTGGCGAGTTTCGACGAGCTTCTTCGGCAAGCTACGATCTTTCTCGGTGAGCTCCGCGAACTTCCGACGGTCTTTCGAAAAACTCTCGGAAACCATTCTACGGACTCCCGACAAGCTCCGAGACTTCACGATTTGATCTTGGCGAGTTTCGACGAGCTTCTTCGGCAAGCTACGATCTTTCTCGGTGAGCTCCGCGAACTTCCGACGGTCTTTCGAAAAACTCTCGGAAACCATTCTACGGACTCCCGACAAGCTCCGAGACTTCACGATTTGATCTTGGCGAGTTTCGACGAGCTTCTTCGGCAAGCTACGATCTTTCTCGGTGAGCTCCGCGAACTTCCGACGGTCTTTCGAAAAACTCTCGGAAACCATTCTACGGACTCCCGACAAGCTCCGAGACTTCACGATTTGATCTTGGCGAGTTTCGACGAGCTTCTTCGGCAAGCTACGATCTTTCTCGGTGAGCTCCGCGAACTTCCGACGGTCTTTCGAAAAACTCTCGGAAACCATTCTACGGACTCCCGACAAGCTCCGAGACTTCACGATTTGATCTTGGCGAGTTTCGACGAGCTTCTTCGGCAAGCTACGATCTTTCTCGGTGAGCTCCGCGAACTTCCGACGAACCTTTCTGCGAGCTTCCGAAAAACCCTTCGGCAAGCTCCCTACTCATTCTCGGCTAGTTCCGACAGCATTCCCGATGAACCTTCGGACTTCCGTCGAACTCTCGAACTCCCAACGAATCCTTCGCGCTTGACTCCGACACTTTGTTTCGCTTTATGTCTTAATCGTTATCATAGTTAATCCTGCACACACAAGCCAAAACTCTACTCCGATCTAGACAATTATTACAACGCGAATTGACATTCTGTTGCCCGGCACGTCATTGGTTGGCGCTTCGTCCGATTCTTCAACGCATCGTCCACTCTTGTGGCTTGTTGCCCAATCAGCGGTTGACCTCCGTAACCCCGATATCCTTGGTACAATTCCGCTCTCCTTGGCCCGATGCCCGATGTCCGAAGCGTTCTACCGTCCAATATCCTAACGTGATCTCCTCCGGCGCAACGTCAATTCCTTCTGCGTCAACTGTCTAATCCTAATCGAGTAGACCTGCATCACTCAAAATGCAGTTAAACATCTAAACACAATCAATTAGTTTCATCATCAAAATCCGAGATTCAACACATGCAACAAGATAATACCAAATAAAAGGAAGAAGTAATCTCTATGTCATGTTTTCCTTGAAGATGTTTGTATAATTGGTATCCTATCACTCATTGTTGAAAAATGACATGAACCTAATTATGACATGAATCATTACCGTACTTATGTTTAAAATTTGCTTATATCATTTTCCTTTTTGTTGATGACAAAGGGGGAGAAATATATGAATTGATGCTATGAGTGCCATATTTGAATTTGAATTATGTTAAGATATCAAAAGAAGCTTGCATCGAAATATATGATAAATTGATGATAGAAATGCTATGATTGCCATATTTGCATTATGCCATATATGCATCATGTTAAGAATTGCATATTTGCATTATGCCATATATGCATCATGTTAAGATATCAAGAACTTGCATCGCAATTTTACATTTTGATATCTTACCATATGATAAAGTGCTACCATTGCTATCATTCACATTTAAAATGTAAGACTTGAAATGGATGTCAAGCCTTGACATCATTTTCAGAGAGATACATCATGATAGGAATCATGATGGAGTATTGATAAGGTTAAACAATCTTAACTTATCAATATGTCTCTTGAATTCAAAGGCTTTGAAATTCAAGAATGACTTATCTCGAGTATGACATATAGATAGGGGGAGTTAAGATTAACTCCGTTATCAATTGATTGTCATCATCAAAAAGAGGGAGATTATTGAATCTCGGATTTTGATGATGAAGTCAATTGTCATTTGTTATCTAATCTATATATTGAGATAAGTGTGCAGGACTAATTACGATGAAAGTAAGACATGAAGCAGGAGTTGCACCGGAGTCAAGACTATGATCACGTTGGGGGTTCGAGAGTTCGACGGAAGTCCGAAGGTTGTCGGAGGTTCTGCGGGAACAAATCCAAGAAGTCTAGGAGCTTGCCAAAGAAGCTCATCGGAACTCGCCAAGTGGATCGTCACAAGTCCAGGAGTTTGCCGGAAGTCCGCCGGAGCATCGTCGAGAGTTCATCGGATGTTCGCCGGAAGCTCGCTGGAAGGGAACTCGACGTTGTCGGTTAAAAACCTGCTTAGGACTATGTCTTAATTTCATAGTTTGCATATAATTAGGGTTAGGATTAAGGGTTAATCCTATAACCCGATTAGGGGCCAATTGGGCCCGAGTGCGGATTGGTTTGGGCCAAGTTTGGAGCCCAACCAGTAAGCTGAAATGGTCTAAGCGGTGGCACCACCCAGAACCCGAGAGTTCTAGCGATGGCACCGCCAGTACATTGTAAGTATCTGACACTGACAGGCGGTAGCACCGCCATTAACAAGCAGTGGCATCGTCAGCATTGGGAAACCCAAAAGAATACAAATTTGGAGCCCAAATTTGAATCCTCTTAAGGCCTATATAAACCCCACCCTTTCATGCATGAAAGGGAACCGAAACTTAGCATTTATTCTGAGATTTTAATAGCTTAAAATTGTTGTAAAAGATCAAAAGTTCTTCTCCCTCTTTTCTTCCAAGTTTTGATCATTCAAGAGAGGAGTGAAAAATCTGTAAGAGTTGTCTCCTAAGCTCGTCAAAAAGAGTGAAATTGTAAAAGGGTGGTTGGCCTTCGCCTATTGAAGGAAGGCCTCTAGTGGACGTCGGTGACCTCATCGAAGGAGGAAGCCAAAAGTGGATGTAGGTCAAGATTGACCGAACCACTCTAAATCTCGGTTTGCATTTACATTTTGTTCTCTATCTTAATTGCAACTGCCTCCATAGTTTTACTTTAACTGCACTTTGCTTGATCTTAAGTTCAAGTAATTTCCGAATCGACTTTCATACCGAAATCGTTTTTATCATATGAACGCAGTTTTAAATCGTCGAAAGTTTTCCGCTGCACTAATTCACCCCCCCTCTTAGTGCTCTTGATCCTAACAGTTTGTACTCGAGTCTCGCTCTAATCAGATTCTCCCAAAGAACTCTTTCTCTCTCAACCCGAATGACCCTGGATAGGGATTTGTCTGAGAAAGAACACATGGGATATTCCTCTCATGACGCCAAAAGTGGATGTAGGTCAAGATTGACCGAACCACTCTAAATCTCGGTTTGCATTTACATTTTGTTCTCTATCTTAATTGCAACTGCCTCCATAGTTTTACTTTAACTGCACTTTGCTTGATCTTAAGTTCAAGTAATTTCCGAATCGACTTTCATACCGAAATCGTTTTTATCATATGAACGCAGTTTTAAATCGTCGAAAGTTTTCCGCTGCACTAATTCACCCCCCCTCTTAGTGCTCTTGATCCTAACAGTTTGTACTCGAGTCTCGCTCTAATCAGATTCTCCCAAAGAACTCTTTCTCTCTCAACCCGAATGACCCTGGATAGGGATTTGTCTGAGAAAGAACACATGGGATATTCCTCTCATGACGCCAAAAGTGAATGATCCTCTATCGACACTCAATAGTCCTCAAAAAGTCGACTGTCACTCCTAATGACCAGTTGTACTAGATCTGGGACATCGAAACCTATAAGTTTGATATCAAAGAGTGAAGCACTCATACAGGATATCCTTGGTGTCTCAAGTCTAAGGACCAGATTTACCACTAGGACTACGGAATCGCTGTTTGATAATAAGGTATCATCAACCATCCAGTATTCCGTAAGCGGATCAATCAGTGAACTCATTCTCCAATGAGCACTTATACTGTATCCCTAGTGTCCCTACACGAGCAGCTATGAGATCAACTGCATCCATCATATGGATGGGTATGTAGCACACTAGTTTGTCCGGTTATCACGATGTCCCTCTCGAGTAACCTATGACCGGGATTATTTAGGAATCTGTGTTTAAAGGTGAATCGGTCTCATTATCGTGATCTCATCACGATTCGATTCCCATTGCACGGATCCAAGGACATCACAATATATATATGCATATATGCAATAGATAATATAAAGTGATAAATGCCAAAATATAATAAGCAAAAAGATTCCGTGTCAAGTCACACGTGCCATCACTCACGTGATTAGCTTGTTAGGCACCTATGACTAGCATAATAGTATCATACTCGGTATACAATCCTTAGGATATTAGATGAACGAAGGAATATAGATACATAATAATTGAGGATAGACAAGTCTAATAGATTGAATTTCCCTATATCATTTGGGGAATACTATGTAGTGGCATAGTACATCCATAGTCCGTAAGTCGAGTGAATTATTATGGAGATGATAATTCACTAAATTAGAAGGAGTTTTGATAGGTATAACTCATGACTAGCTTGATATTGGGCTTAGAGGGTCACACATATATGGTAGGTATTGTGATAAGTAGAGGTTTAGAAATGAGATATCCGTTGGAGCCCCTATCTTATTGATATCCAATAAGCCCTTCAATTGTTGGATCTTATAGATAAGAGTCAATGAGAGATCATTAGAGAGAGATCATTAGATAGAGATCCACTAATCTAAGAGATTTGGATAGTTGGATGGAGATCCAATACCCAATAAGGCAATATCCATTAAGGTTAAGTTGATAAGGAGCCTCTATAAATAGGAGGGAACTAAAGGGCCATAGACTATACCCCTTTTGGCTGCCACCTCATATACTCCTCTCTCTCTCTCTCCTCCTCAGCTAATAGCCCTAGTTTGGGGCATGTGGATAACAAGAAGGGTTGGCCCTTTCTTGATCGTGTGGTGCACATGGAAAGGAGGATTGTGCAGCGATTTGAGGAGAATTTTTATAACCCCTACTATGTGGATCATCGCTAGAGAGGAGGACAATTGACATCCTTTATCCTCTCTTATATATTTGTAGGATTTTAGAGATATACAATCTCTTTAAATAATATATCTTTCATATATGCGTAGTTTTTTTATTTTACAATTTTTGCGCACCATTTTCACGTAACGATGAAACCTTCTTTTTCTATGAAAAAAGTTGAGATTTTATTTTTTATTTTTCCACTATGCATGCAATACTACCCTAGATTTTTCAATAGTGGTATTAGAGCCAGATTGTTCATGTGAGAGATTAGCTTTTAAATTGTGTGTCTTGAGTTGAATCATGTAGAATTATTTTTGTATGATTTTTGTGATTTTTGTCATAGTTTTGAAATCTGGACTGCACTCTTTTTCTTGCAATTGAGAGGTGTTTAAAAGAGGTCTTTTGACATCAAAATAGTTGATGCAAAAGAGCAGAAAAGAGTAGTAACTATCGCTGCCCTATAGGTTGGCTAAAGGCTGCTTACAATCTTGGTCGAGAGCTCTCAAGAGAGCTCTTAGCCTGGCCACCTATAGCATACTGAGAGTAACCATGTTGTTCTCAGCCTAAGCAGGGCAGAGCCCCTGTAGTTAGAGATTCCTGGCTATAAGGGACACCTCTGGCGGTTAGGGTTTCCTAGCCGCCTTGGAGACCTTGGCGGTTAGGATTCCTGACCGCATGGGGTAAGCAAGTGGCCAAGTTGCCTGGCCGCCCATGGCTGCCCTGTAGCCAGGGTTTCTTAGCTATAAAGGACTCTTTAGTGACTAGGGTTTCCTAGCCACACAAGGCAGCCTTATGACCTAGGATTCCTAGCCACAGGGGAGTCCATAGTGGCTATGTTTTCCTAGCCATATAAGGGACTACTTGTTATGGGGCACCCTATGATAGAGTTCCCAAAATAATACATATAATTAATTAAATAGTTTAATTAATTATTATTATCTAGTAGTCCTATATGGTGATGTGTACATATGATGTGTGATGTAGATGGATGATCATGGATCGTGTGATATGTGTGTACATATGATGTAATTATAATTATTATTAGGGCCTATAAGCCTCTAATTTTTCTTATTTATTGTTAGGCCTACGTACTTGTGATTATATTGTAATTACATAAGGAGGCATGATGTGAATGTGGAGGTGGCAGCGAAACCCATGAGGTTAACACGAACGATCACAATGTATGAAGATGCACTGAGATGCGGATGTAATTGATGAGAATGAAATGGACGATCATAGGACATGGAGATGCGTTGATGCACACATAGATCGTGATGTGAGTGTTTGGGCCCACTAACTCAAGCTTAATCACATTAGGCTGTGGTCTATGATTATCTGATGTGATTGCTCATATGATATGTGATTGACTATACACTATATATATATATATTGCATGCGATATAGATACATATTAAATATATATGTGTTTGACATGTCATATTAGGAGATCGAATCAAAACCCCCTCTCTAGATAATATTTGTTAGAACCATTTCGACATTAAGAGGTAGGGTGAATTAGTGCTTTTATAAAAATTACGTTGATTCAAAAATCTTATTCGATAAAGCCCATATCGGAAGGATGAGTTTAACTTGAAAGAGTTCGTAAGCGTAGTGAATAAGTAAATCAATTTACAATATGAACAAAAAGTATAAAGTAAATGCAAATCAGATTTATAGTGGTTCAATCATTATGACCTACGTCCACTCTTGATTCCTCTTCACTTGAGGCCATTGGCTTCCACTAACGATCTTCTTTTAATGGGTGAAGATCAATTACTCTTACAACTCTTTTTCCTTTTCACAGGCTCAAAAGAGAATCTTTACACTTCTCTTTAAGACCTCACTCCTCCCTTAGAAAACTTTTAACTCTAGAAGGTGTTAGGATCGAGTCGGTACTAAAAGGGGGGTGGGGGGGGGGGGGGGGGGGGGGGTGAATTAGTGCTTAGATAAAAATTTTACTAATATAAAAATTTTACTAATACAAAAAACTTCAATGATTTTAAAATGTTTGATTCGATGAAATTCATATCGGAATTGATATTGAAAGTGTGTTTTACTTGAAGTAAATGTAATAAGCAATTAAAAATAGAAAACAATAATAACAAAGAGCAAAAGAGAGTGCATACCAAATTTATAGTGATTTGATAGTCGTGACCTATATCCACTCTGAATTCCTCCTTTGTTGAGGCCACCGGCATCTATTATAGTCTTCCTTCGATGGGCGAAGACCAACCACCCTTTTACAATGCTTTCTCCTTTTCATGGGATTAGGAGACAACCCTTACAAGCCTCACACCTCTTATTGAATGATTACAAAACTAGAAAGGGAGGAGGAGAACCCTTAGTAATTTTACAACCTAAAATCTCAATATTTTTATTCACACTTTCATGCTATTTCATACAGGAAAGAGTGGGGTATTTATAGGCCCCAATGGCTTCAAAAATGGAGCCAAAAAGTATCTCATCCCGAGTTTTCGAGGTACTGGTGGTACCACCGCCATTATTAGGTGGTACCAATACCTACAGACTGATATTGGGTAGTATGATCACCTGAAAGAGTCTCGAGATCGGGTTCTGATGGTACCACCACTTGATAGGGCAGTACCACTGCCTGACAATAATAATTGTCGATGGTACCACCACCTAGTCTAGGCGATACCACTTGGGTGGCTAAACCTCAAGCGGTGCCATCGCCCAATATGGGTGGTGCCACCGCCCAGTATGGGTGGTGCCACCGCCTATTATGGGCGGTGCCACCTCCTGACGTGACTTCAAGTGGTTGAATGGGTCATCCAACCAGTCCAATTCAGCCCTGTTTTAGGTTTAGTTGGCCCCTAATTGAGTTAGTAGGATTTTTTCCAAAACTAACTCAAATTAAAGTCCAAACTATGATAGTTAAAGTTAAAATAATTACACATAATCTAAGTTGTCTGATATGTCAATTGTTCAATTGAACTTTCGGTGAACTTCTAGCGAACTCCCGACGATCTTCCAGTGAGCTTTCAGCGAACTCTCGATAAACTTCCGGTGAGCTTTCGATGAACATATGATGAACTTCCGGTGAGCTTTCATTACATCATCCGATCCTTCGGTGTATCACACGATTCATCCAGCCCAATGCCCAATCATTGACTCCGGCCTAACATTGGATTCCTCTTTAATTGTTTTGCCTATCTCACGATCATAGTTAGTCATGCATCACTTATGAATTCCTATTAGGTTGCAAATCACGCTATCCGTAATGGGTATGTGATGCTCTAAGAGATAAGTGGACACCCTATCATGTTCATCCACATGCAAGTTGTTGTAAAACAACCGAACAAGTCTAGGATAAATGAGTTCACTTATTTGAAGAATTGAAAGGACATCTAAGTTAAAGAACTATTGAATTGGTTCCAAATCACTCAATTCTTCTAGATCTACATATTTTTCCTTATGTACACTTCTAGACTCAAAGGTTGGGAATTTAAGGGCATGTTGAGGGGAATCAAAGAGTATGGAATAAAATGTTTCATCTATTCTTCTTTTTCTTTTGTCCCTTGAGGATCTTCTAGATGCTATTGAGATTACATATATTATAAAAAAATAAGAGGCAAGAACAAGTATTAAATGGAGAATGAGAGAAACAATTGGGTTTATGAATTACCTTTGTAGTTTAACCTTCTTGTGATCACCAAAAGGGGGTTTTGAGATTGATCCATAGCTTTGTAAAGAATAATGGTTTTCTTGAGTTTCTAGAGGGATAGTAAGAGGAATGAGGGGTTTGGAGTAGTTTAGAGAGATGTAGAGAGGGTTGGGGGCAGTTCTACCGTCGGCCTTAACTTTAGTTTTTATAGGGTAGGGTTGTGGGCGGTGGTACTGCCAGCTAGGCAGTGCTATCGCCTATAAATAGTGCATACTAGTGGTGCTACTGTCAGTCCAATAGTGCCACCACCGATGCACTATATTGCTCAAGTTATCGCAGTTGATTATCTTTGTCTAGTATTTTTGCTTGAGACACAGCAAGCAAGTGCTCTTGCCTCCTTTTCTTTTGAGATAAGCAAGATCACAAATATTATGTGATGCAAACACTCATTTATGTAAATATTATATCAAGTCATTCCATGAAACAAAGTTCTACTTTCATAAATAGAAAGATGAAAGATTCATATGGAAAATATCAAATATACCAATGATCCATGAATTACATCTCTTCTTTTATGAATTGCAAAGAAAGGAATGATAGTAAATGATCTCGAAAAAGAAAACTAAATTTTCAAAAGTTGAGAAATCCAAAAAATATAAAAGAGGAACTCATGCATCAGAAAGATTTAACATACTTAATTCTCTTCTAATAAAATCAAATTGTTCCTCATTCAATGTTTTTGTAAAAATATTAGCTAATTGATATTTAGAATTAATAAATTATAAAAATATCATTATTAATATGATCTCTAATAAAATGATGCCTAATATCAATATGTTTAATTCTAGAGTGTTGATTGGGTTTTTTTGTTAAACATATTGCACTAGTGTTATCACATTTTATAGGTATATTTTTTAAATAAATTTCATAATCTTCTAATGTATTTTTCATCCATATAACTTATGCATAACATGCACCTATTGCTATATATTCAGCTTCGGTTATAGATAATGCAATCGAGTTTTATTTATTGGAAGACCAAGAGACAAGTGCATGACCTAAGAATTGACATATTCTAGATGTGCTTTTTCATTCTATTTGCAACCAGCAAAATCAGCATATGCTTTAGCAAGTAACTCAAAGTTTTTGGATTTTGAATACCATAATTCTATATTAGGAGTTCCTTTAAGATATCTAAAAATCCTTTTAAAAGATTTTAAGTGAGATTGCTTGGGATTAGATTGAAATCTAGCATATAGTCAAACACTAAATATAATATTATGTCTAGTTGCTGTGAGGTATAATAAACTATCTATCATACCCCTATAAGTCTTTTGATCAAAATATTCTCTAGTAGTGTCCATATCTAATTTTGTAGAAGTACTCATTGGTGTATTAATAGCTTTAGCATTATCTATATTAAATCATTTCAATAGATCTAAAGCATACTTAGTCTGACTAATTAAAATTCATCACTTAATTATTTAATTTACAATCCTAAGAAAAAAGTTAATTTGTCCATTAAGCTCATTTCAAATTATTGACTCATACTTTTGACAAATGATTTACACAAAGATTCATTTGAAGAACCGAAAATGATATCATCAACTTATATTTAGACAATGAAAAATTATTTTTAAAATATTTAATAAACAATATAGTATTGATCTTGCCTTTCATAAAATTATTTTGAATAAGGAAAGAACTAAGCCTCTCATACCAAGCCCTAGGGGCTTGTTTTAATCCACAAAGAGCCTTAGACAACTTAAACACATGATTCAAAAAAATTACAATCTGAAATCTAGGTGGTTGTTTAATATAAACTTCTTCGTAAATAAAGCCATTAAGGAAAGTACTTTTAACATCCATTTGAAATAACTTAAAATCTTTACAACTAATATAGACAAGGAGAATCCTTATGGCTTCAAGTTTAACCATAGGAGCGAAGGTTTCTTCATAATCAATACATTTTTTTTTGTTGAAACCTTTGGCCACTAGTCTAGCCTTGTTTCCAACCATGATACCATGTTCATCTTACTTGTTTCTAAAGACCCATTTAGTACTAATTACCAAATGATCACTAGATCTAAGAACAAGCTTCCACACCTCATTTCTCTCAAATTGATTTAATTCTTCGTGCATTGAAAAGACCCATAAATCATCTTTTAGGGCTTCATCAATGCATTTAGGTTCAATTTGAGATAAAAATGGTTGCATTTGCACAAAATTTTTTAAAAGAAGAGCGAGTTTGAAAATCGTTTGATTTGTCTCCAATGATTAGCTTCTTAGGATGAGCATCTAAATACTTCCAATCCTTAGGTAAGAATTCTTTGGAGGAAGATGCATCCAAGTTGCTTAGGGGAGGAGAGTGTTCATTCAAATTTAAAGTATCAAAATCAAAATCATCATCAAAATTATTTTTCTTAAATTTGGAAAGCTTATTAAAAACAACATAAATGGATTCCTCTATAACTAAAGTTCTTTTATTAAAGACACAAAAGACTTTAGAAATAGAGGAATAACTAAGAAAAATACCTTTATCGGATTTAGCATCAAATTTTTCTAAGGCATCTTTTTCATTTAAAACAAAACATTTACAACAAAAAACTTTAAAATATGAAATATATAGTGTTTTATTGTTCCACAATTCATAGGGAGTTTTGGAAAGTAATGGTCTTACGAGAACCATATTCATGACATAGCTGTTAGGATCGAGTCGGCACTAAGAGGGGTGGGGGTGAATTAGTGCAGCAGATAAAAGTGTTGGTTTTGAAAAATCTTCATCTCAATAAAAATCAATATCAGAAATGTATTTAACTTAAAAGTGTATGGAAGAGTATAATGAGAAAGTAAAGCATGTAAAGCAGTTTGCAATAAAGGTAAATTGCATAAATAAAAATGTAAATTGAGTTTTACAGTGGTTCGGTCGCTATGACCTACATCCACTCCCGATTCCTCTTCCATTAAGACCACCGATATCCATTAACGATATTCCTTCAATGGGCAAAGATTAGTGACCCTTTTACACCCCTCTTCTCCTTTTCATAGGTTTAGGAGACAACCTTTTACAAGCACTTACTCATCTCTAAATAGAATTTTAAACTTAGAGCTAGAGGAGGAGATTTCTCAAGTGATTGCTATAGTGTTTTCTCACTTTTAAGTTCTTTGTGCTTATATATGTTAACTAAAGATGAGAGAGGTATTTATAGGCTCTAAATGAATTCAAACTTAGAGCCAAAACTAGTCTCATCCCGGGTCTTCCGGGTACTGGCGGTACCACTGCTAGTGCTGGGTGATACTACCGCCTACAACACTAACATTGGGCGGTGCCATTGTTTGATAGTCTCGAAGACTGAATCTGGGCGGTATCATTGCCCAGACTAGCAATACCACTATTTGACACAATCTCATGTTGAATCTCGGATTTTGATGATGAACTCAATTGTCATTTGTTATCTAATCCATATGTGGAGATAAGTGTGCAGGATTAACTACGATGAAAGTAAGACACGCAGCAGAAGTTGCGCCGAAGTCAAGACTATGATCACGTTGGGGGTTCGAGAGTTCGACGGAAGTCCGGACAGTCATCGGAGGTTCTGCGGGAACAAATCCGAGAAGTCCAGGAGCTTGCCAAAGAAGCTCATCGGAACTCGCCAAGTGGATCGTCGCAAGTCCAGGAGTTTGCCGGAAGTCCGCCGGAGCATCGCCGAGGGTTCGTCGGATGATCGCTGGAAGTTCGCCGGAAGCTCGACGGAAGAAGCGATTGATGCACCGGAGCAAGTTGCAGTAAATGTCTTAAAAAATATTGTAGTTAGCATGATGATTAAGTTAGAAATGGGAGGTGATCCCATTAACTTAATCTTGGGGCAATTGGGCCCTTGACAGACCCAAATTGGGCCGAATGGATCAGCCCATTCAGACCCAAATTCCCTAGCCGGCGGTGGCACCGGCTGGGTCGGCGGTGGAACCGCCCAGTTGCCGAGCCTCGGAGTGAGGCTAGGCGGTGGCACCGCCCCTGTCAGGCGGTGGCATCGCCTAGGCTCAGTCTCGGAGTGAGACTGGGCGGTAGCACCGCCCCTATCAGGCGGTGGCACCGCCTGGGCTCAGTCTCCAAGTGAGACTGGGTGGGCGGTAGCACCGCCTGGGCTCAGTCTCCGAGTGAGATTGGGCGGTAGCACCGCCCCTGACAAGCGGTGGTACCGCCCGAGCTCGGTCTCCGAGCTCTGTCAGGCGGTAGTACCGCCAGGACCCCGAAAACATGGGATATGACATTTTTGAGCTCCAAATTCAAATCAGTTTGGGGCCTATATAAACCCCACCCTTTCATGCATGAAAGGGCACCGAAACTTAGCATTTATTCTGAGATTTTGATAGCTTAAAAGTGTTGTAAAAGGCTAGAAGTTCTTCTCCCTCTTTTCTTCAAAGTTTTGATCATTCAAGAGAGGAGTGAAAAATCTGTAAGGGTTGTCTCCTAAGCCCGTCAAAAGGAGTGAAACTGTAAAAGGGTGGTTGGCCTTAGCCTATTGAAGGAAGGCCTCTAGTGGACGTTGGTGACCTCATCGGAGGAGGAAGCCAAAAGTGGATGTAGGTCAAGATTGACCGAACCACTCTAAATCTCGGTTTGCATTTACATTTTGTTCTCTATCTTAACTGCAATTACTTCTATACGTTTACTTTAATTGCACTTTGCTTGATTTTAAGTTAAAGCAATTTCCGAATCGACTTTCATACTGAAATCGTTCTTATCGTACGAACGTCGTTTTAATCGTCAAAAGTTTTCCGCTGCACTAACTCACCCCCCCCCCCCTCTTAGTGCTCTTGATCCTAACAATTGGTATCAGAGCGGGGTTAACTCTCAAACGGATTAAAACCCAAGAGAGATGGCATACGCCAGAAACCAAGAGGGTCATTCTATCACACGTCCACCCATGTTCAATGGGACGGACTACACCTATTAGAAGACCCGAATGAGGATCTTCCTTATTTCTATGGATTTTGAAATTTGGAATCTTGTCGAAAATGGATTTTTGAAGTCTTCTCTTCCAATGATCGATTGGAATGAATTGGAAAAGAAGACTTTCGCTCTTAATGCAAAGGCTATGAATGCCTTATTTTGTGCGCTTGATAAAAACAAGTTCAACCGTGTTTCGGTTTGTGAAACCGCGTTTGATATTTGGCATACACTCGAAGTGACTCACGAAGGCACAAGTAGAGTGAAAGAGTCAAAAATCAACCTTTTGATACATTCATTTGAACTTTTCTGGATGAAACCGAGCGAGACTATTGGCGACATGTACACCCGTTTCACGGATGTCGTCAATGGTCTAAAAGGACTCGGTAAAAGTTTTTCGGATTTTGAGCTCGTAAATAAGATTCTAAGATCCCTTCCTAAGAGTTGGGACCCTAAAGTCACTGCAATTCAAGAGGCTAAAGAATTAAACAACTTCCCTCTTGAAGAATTAATCGGGTCATTAATGACCTACGAAATGACTTGCAAAGCTCATGAAGAGCAAGAAGACATCCTTCCAAAGAACAGGAAGGATATGGCACTTAGAACTCAAGAAGACCACTTGAGAGAGAACTCAAGTGATGAGGACTTTGACGATGACTTGGCACTTCTAACAAGAAGATTTAAAAAATTCATTAAAAGAAACAAGTTTAAAAATGATACAAAAAATAAATTTGAACCCAAGAAGGATCAAGTTATTTGCTACGAATTGTAGAAACCGGGACACTACAAAAGTGAATGTCCCCAAGTCAAGAAAAGAACACCAAAGAAGAAGGCGCTCAAAGCAACGTGGGATGACTCAAGCGCGTCCGAAGAAGAGGACTCCAACACCGAGCAAGTTGCTCACTATGCCCTAATGGCCATCGGAGAGGAGGTAACCAATTTAATTGATGTAGATTTATCATTTGATGAATTATTAAATGCCTTCCATGACTTATTTGATGAATGCAAAACTATTAGTAGAAAATACAAATTGCTAAAAAAGGAGCATAATAGTCTTACTTGTAATTTCGATAAATTAAAATCTGAATATCATGATAGTTTAGCTCCATGTATAAAATGCCATGATCTAGAAACTCTCCAAAAGGAGAACTTGCTACTTAAGGACACCTTGAAGAAATTCGAGGTTGGTAGCAAGTCTTTGAACATGATCCTTACAAATAAGGGTCACGTTTCTAAAAGAAGTGGAATCGGATTTGTGAGAAGTCCTCACCAAAATCCAACCACCTTCATAAAAGGCCCTATCTTACATGTTCGGCACCAAAGCAAATGCAACTTTTGTTGTAAATATGGACATAAAACTTATCAATGTCCATTCAAGAAAACTAGTCCGAACAAACTAATTTGGGTTCCTAAAGGAACCATAATCAATTCTATGCAACATGATAAACAAGTTAGATCAGTTTTTGAGGCACCCAAAAGTAAATGGGTTCCTAAAAATAATCCTTTCTTGTAGAAACATACATCATCACAAGCTAGGAGCAAGAGATGGTACCTTGATAGTGGATGCTCAAGGTATATGACCGGAGATCTATCTCAATTCTCTAAGCTCTCTAGCATAGACGAAGGCTATGTCACCTTCGGAGACAACAACAAGGGTAAAATCATTGGCAAAGGAACCATAGGTAACAAATCCAACTTCTTTATTGAAGATGTTTTTGTTTGTAGTTGATGGTTTAAAACATAACCTCTTGAGCATTAGTCAATTATGTGATAAAGGATATATTGTCAAATTTGAATCTAATGCTTGCATCATTGAAAAACCATACAAAAACACATCTATGATTGCATTAAAACAAAATAACGTATACACTATTGACATCAATGATCTTTGTAATGAAATGTGTTTCACGGTTTGAATGAGGATGCTTGGCTTTGGCATAGGAGATTAGGTCATGCTAGCATGAAACTAATCACTCAAATATCATCCAAAGAACTTGTAAGAGGAATTCTCATAAGTTAAGTTCATCAAAGATAATGTGTGTGATGCTTGTCAATTAGGAAAACAAATTAAGGGTAGTTTCAAATCTAAGAATCAAATAAGTACCTCTAGGCCCTTACAATTGATCCATATGGACTTGTTTGGACCTATCTCTACATCAAGTCTAGGAGGTAGCAAATACACCTTTGTCATTGTAGATGACTATAGTAGATACACATGGACTTATTTCTTAAAACATAAAAATGAATGCTTTAGATATTTTACCAAGTTTTGCAAACTTGTCCAAAATGAAAAGGGTTCTATGATTTCGTCAATTAGAAGTGATCATGGTGGTGAATTTCAAAACCATGATTTTCAAGAATTTTGTGAATTTAATGGATACAATCATAACTTCTCTACTCCAAGAAATCCTCAACAAAATGGAGTAGTAGAAAGAAAAAATAGAAATTTACAAGAAATGGCAAGAACCATGTTGAATGAACATAGCCTACCCAAATATTTTTAGGCCGAAGCCGTAAACACTACATGCTATATTTTGAATAGAGTTCTAGTAAGACCCTTACTTACCAAAACTCCCTATGAGTTGTGGAACAACAAAAAACCCAATGTTTCATATTTTAAAGTTTTTGGGTGTAAGTGTTTTATCTTGAATGAAAAGGATGCCTTAGGAAAATTTGATGCTAAATCCGATGAAGGAATTTTCCTTGGTTATTCTTCGGTTTCTAAAGCTTTTCGTATCTTCAATAAAAGAACTTTAATGATAGAAGAATCCATTCATGTTGTTTTCAATGAGATTTCCGAAATCAAGAAAAATGATTTTGATGATGATGTTAATTTTGATTCTTTGAATTTAAATGAAACCCCTTCTCCAACTAGCAACTTGGATGCATCCACTTCCGAAACATCCTTACCCAAGGATTGGAAATATGTAGATGCTTATCCTAAGGAGCTAATTCTAGGAGACACATCTAAGGGGGTTCAAACACGTTCTTCTCTTAAAGAATTTTGTGCTAACACCGCTTTTCTCTCCCAAATTGAACCTAAATGTATTGACGAAGCCATGAAAGATGATTCATGGATTATCGCAATGCAAGATGAGTTAAATCAATTTGAGAGAAATGAGATGTGGAAGCTTGTTCCTAGGCCAAATGACCATTTAGTTATTGGTACTAAATGGGTTTTTAGAAACAAGCAAGATGAAAATGGTATCGTGGTTAGAAACAAGGCTAGATTAGTAGCCAAAGGTTTCAACCAAGAAGAAGGTATCGATTACGAAGAAACCTTCGCTCTTGTGGCTAGATTAGAAGCCATAAGGATGCTCCTTGCCTATGCTTGTAATAATAATTTTAAGTTATTTCAAATGGATGTTAAAAGTGCATTTCTTAATGGCTTTATTTCCGAAGAAGTTTATGTTGAACAACCTCCCGGATTTGAAAATAATAGCCTCCCTAATCATGTGTTTAAATTAACTAAAGCTCTCTATGGTTTAAAACAAGCCCCTAGGGCTTGGTATGAGAGACTTAGTTCTTTTCTTATTAAAAATAATTTTACAAAAGGCAAGGTTGATACTACATTGTTTATCAAGAATTTTAAAAATAATTTTCTCATTATTCAGATTTATGTTGATGATATTATCTTTGGTTCTACAAACGAATCTCTTTGTGAATCCTTTGCTAAAACCATGAGTCTAGAATTTGAAATGAGTTTGATGAGAGATTTAACCTTTTTCTTAAGCTTACAAATTAAGCAACTAAGAAATGACATCTTTATTAGTCAAACTAAATATGCTTTAGATTTGCTAAAGAGATTTAATATGGAAAGCTCAAAAGCTATTAACACTCCTATGAGCACATCCACTAAGTTAGAAGTTGATGAAAGTGGAGAAAGCTTCGATCAAAAAACTTATAGGGGTATGATAGGAAGTTTACTTTACCTCACTGCAACTAGACCAGATATCATGTTCAGTGTTGGACTTTGTGCTAGGTTTCAATCGAACCCTAAGATATCTCATCTCAAAGCGGTTAAAAGAATACTTAGATATCTTAAAGGTACCACAAATCTAGGATTATGGTATCCGAAAACCAAGAAGTTTGAGTTAATTGCTTATGCTGATGCAGATTTTGCTGGATGTAGATTAGATAGAAAAAGCACATCAGGAACATGTCAATTTTTGGGACATGCTCTTATTTCCTGGTCATCTAAGAAACAAAACTCGGTTGCACTATCAACAACCGAAGCCGAGTATATTGCAGCTAGTGCATGCTGTGCACAAGTTGTGTGGATGAAAAACACCTTAGAAGATTATAAAGTTTATCTTAAAAATATTCCCATTAAATGTGATAACACAAGTGCTATATGTTTAATAAAGAATCTCATTCAACACTCAAGAACAAAACATATTGATATTAGACATCACTTTATACGAGATCATGTCACTAATCATGATATAGTTATAGAGTTCATTGATACTAAACATCAACTAGCTGATATTTTTACAAAGCCTTTGAGTGAAGAACAATTTAATTTCATTAGAAGAGAATTAGGAATGTTAATGTGTCCGAATGCTTGAACTCATTAAATCTATTTTTCGGACTTTCTTGATTCAATAATCAAATCACTTAATTGCTATGATGATTTTACATGATTACATGCCTTAATAATATGTTGGAAATTATGTGTTTTGGATATAAAAATTTCCATGATAATGAGCATGTTTTATCTTCATGATTATATTGGAAAATCTATAGCAAAACCTTGTCCGAATGCATGAAAGTGTTAAATTTTACTTTTGGATTTTCTTGATATCTTATTTTCTTTCGAACTTAATAAGCATATGTCATATCGAGTTTGATTCATATCATTGATTTTTGACATATGGAATCAATTAGCAAATACATCTTTCATAGGCTTATAATGTGAAAAATATTTTCGAGAAATGGATTTGATAAAATGATTCCTTCTTATAATTTCCTTTTTGAAAAAGGAAGATTTTTTTTTTACTTGCAAGGATATTGATTCACATACATATCTTGATACTTGTGAAAATAAAGCATGATTTAATCTTTCCTTGAGATGTTTGTATAATTGGTATCCTATCACTCATTGTTGAAAAATTACCTATCACTCACTTGTGTTTAAAATTTGCTTATATCATTCTCCTTTTTGTTGATGACAAAGGGGGAGAAATATATGAATTGATGCTATGAGTGCCATATTTGAATTTGAATTATGTTAAAAAAAGCTTGCATCGAAATATATGGTAAATTGATAATAGAAATGCTATGATTGCTAAACACTTTGAAATATTTGCATTATGTTAAGATATCAAGAACTTGCATCGTAATTTTACATGTTGATATCTTACCATATGATGAATTGCTACCATTACTATCATTCACATTTGAAATGTAAAACTTGAAAATGGATGTCAAGCCTTGACATCATTTTCAGAGAGATACATCATGATAGGAATCATGATGGAAGTATTGATAAGGTTAAACAATCTTAACTTATCAATATGTCTCTTGAATTCAAAGGCTTTGAATTCAAAAATGACTTATCTTGAGTATGGCATATAGATAGGGGGAGTTAAAGTTAACTCCGTTATCAATTGATTGTCATCATAAAAAAGGGGGAGATTGTTGAATCTCGGATTTTGATGATGAAGTCAATTGTCATTTGTTATCTAATCCATATGTTGAGATAAGTGTGCAGGATTAACTACGATGAAAGTAAGACATGCAACAGGAGTTGCGCCGAAGTCAAGACTATGATCACGTTGGGGGTTCGAGAGTTCGACGGAAGTCCGGACAGTCATCGGAGGTTCGGCGGGAACAAATCCGAGAAGTCCAGGAGCTTGCCAAAGAAGCTCATCGGAACTCGCCAAGTGGATTGTCGCAAGTCCAGGAGTTTTCCGGAAGTCCGCCGGAGCATCGCCGAGGGATCGTCGGATGATCGCCGGAAGTTCGCCGGAAGCTCGACGGAAGAAGCGATTGACGCACCGGAGCAAGTTCCAGTAAATGTCTTGAAAAATATTGTAGTTAGCATGATGATTAAGTTAGAAATGGGAGGTGATCCCATTAACTTAATCTTGGGGCAATTGGGCCCTTGACAGACCCAAATTGGGCCGAATGGATCAACCCATTCGGACCCAAATTCCCTGGCCGGCGGTGGCACCGCCCAACTGCTGAGCCTCGGAGTGAGGCTGGGCAGTGGCACTGCCCCTATCAGGCGGTGGCACCGCCTAGGCTCAGTCTCTGAGTGAGACTGGGCGGTAGCACCGCCCCTGTCAGGCGGTGGCACCGCCTGGGCTCAGTCTCCGAGTGAGACTGGGCGGTAGCACCGCCCCTAACAGGCGGTGGTACCGCCCGAGCTCGGTCTCCGAGCTCTGTCAGGCGGTAGTATCGCCCATTTATGGCGGTAGTACCGCCAGGACCCCGAAAACATGGGATATGACATTTTTGAGCTCCAAATTCAAATCAGTTTGGGGCCTATATAAACCCCACCCTTTCATGCATGAAAGGACACCGAAACTTAGCATTTATTCTGAGATTTTGAGAGCCTAAAAGTGTTGTAAAAGGCTAGAAGTTCTTCTCCCTCTTTTCTTCAAAATTTTGATCATTCAAGAGAGGAGTGAAAAATCTGTAAGGGTTGTCTCCTAAGCCCGTCAAAAAGAGTGAAACTGTAAAAGGGTGGTTGGCCTTCGCCTATTGAAGGAAGGCCTCTAGTGGACGTCGGTGACCTCATCGGAGGAGGAAGCCAAAAGTGGATGTAGGTCAAGATTGACCGAACCACTCTAAATCTCGGTTTGCATTTACATTTTGTTCTCTATCTTAACTGCAATTACTTCCATAGCTTTACTTTAACTGCACTTTGCTTGATCTTAAGTTAAAGCAATTTCCGAATCGACTTTCATACTGAAATCGTTCTTATCGTACGAACATTGTTTTAATCGTCAAAAGTTTTCCGCTGCACTAATTCACCCCCCCCCCCTCTTAGTGCTCTTGATCCTAACATCTCGAAGACTGTGCCATTGACGATTTCACTTATTGGGTCATTGTTTGGGCCTTTCACTTGGCCCAACATAGCCCAAACTTGAGCCCAATTGACCCCTAATTGAGTTGACCCAATTCCAACCCAATTATGCCTAAAACTAACTTCGATCTAGACAATTATTACAAAGCTAAATCAAATATTATCCGACATATCATTGGTTCATCGATGCCTCGTCCGATTCTTCAGCGCATCATCCTCTCTTGCGGCCTATTGCCCAATCGGCCAATTGACCTTCGCAACTCTAATTTTCTTGGCATAATTTTCACTCTTCTTGGCCCGATGCTCGATCCCATGGCCCGAGGCCTTTCGTCGATACGTCGATCGATCCTACGACTAGACGTTTGATCTTCTGACATGTTCCACTCTGGCCCAACATGATTCTTCCTACTTTAATTGTCTCTCCCTGATTGAAGCTTCCTGTGTCACTCAAAATGCAGATTAGATCATAAACACTATCAATTGGTTTCATCATCAAAATTCAAGATTCAACAATCTCCCTCTTTTTAATAATGACAACCAATTGATGATAAAGTTAACTATAACTCTCTCTATCAATATGCTATATTGATAGAACCTTGAATTCAAGTCAAAGTAATATTTCATCATGAATATATGCAACACATTATATGCATATCATTGCAGTGCATGCATCATTATCATAAGTTTTGTATGCATCATCATAAATATTTCAAATCATCATGGTATCAAAATATCAAAGTATATTACATCCTACCATATATGATTCTCATATCATCATATCTTTGCCTCCTTTGTCATCAACAAAAAGGAGAAGTGCAACTATCAAGTTTTTAATATATAATTTCAAATCATTGCATTATAAATATAATCCCAAGTTTTATTATCATGCAAGCTAGTAATTTTCTTTCTTCTCTTTTGAGAAGTTCAATTTTTTGCTTCCTTTGCAACTTAACAAGTTATGCTTCTTGAGAGCACTTTTGCTTCTCTTAAGATTGCAAGCTAGCAATTCTTAGTGATGTTCAAGATAACAAGTTCTTTCTTCTCTTTTGAGAAGTGCAAGCTAGCAATTTTGCTTCCTAGCAAGACTTTCTCCTTGCAATTTGTAAGCTAACAAATTTAGCAAGTTTTACATCATTTTAGAACATGCAAGCTAGCAAATTTTACTCCCCCTTTATCATTATCAAATAGAAGGGAAGAATACAATGTTGTAATTCTTTTCCCTTTACTTCAATCTTCAAATCATGACAAAGATAAATAACAAAGATGAAAAATCAAGTCATGAATGTCAAAAGACCATATATCATTTTTGATAAATTTTTTCTTTTGTAAATAGAAAGCATGATGGGAAACGATCTTGATTCAAAAAGAAGACTCAAGTTATAATTCCAAGAATTCACAAGAAAAATATGATTCATTTGATAAAAGGATTGTTGATTCATGCATTTGAATAAATATTTTTAAACCAACATCACTTTAACTCATCATGCATAATTTCAAAATATAAAATCATCAAACATGATACAAACATTTATTTTCAAAACATTAATTATTATTTTCAACTTATTCAATTTATCAAATCAACAAAGTCCCTTTCAAGAGATTCAAAATGAAATGAAGAGATTTATCGATCTCTTTAAATGTTAGTGATTTCCTTTCTCCCCTTTGTCATTGTAAATAAGAAAGAAGAAGAGGAGAATAATGTATAACAAAACTCAAGTAATAAATTATCAAGATGTCAAGTAGCATATCATGGTTTATTAGAATAAGTCTCCTTTTTAGTGAATAGCAAAAAGAATCGTAGGAGAACAAAATCTCAATTCATGTATATAAAATAAAATCTTCAATCATCAAAATAATGATTTGGATAAAACTCATTCAAATCAAAATCATCAAAATCACTTTAATAGTTCAAGAGATTCATAAAATAATATAAATAGAATCATTAATCTCTTTTTTAAAAAATCGATAAGATAGAGAAAAAGAAATTTTCAAGAAAAATGCTTTTCTCTTTTTAGTTGTTTCAATTTAAGTGATTTGATTTCTTACAAACATGCCCAAGTTTTTACGCCAAATGAAAATATGCATCATTGTTTAAAAGCAAAGTTCATTATCACAAAGATTATCATGCATAATTTCAAAATATAAACTCATTAAGTATGATTTCAAATCATCATTATATTATTTCATCAAGCATGATTTCATAAAGTATTTTTAATCAAAATCATTTTGTTTGTTATAGTAATGCATTTTCCTTCTTTACATCAATGATTCAATCATATTATGAGATATATAAATCATATATACAAAGGAATCATGTCATGAAAGATATAAGATCAAAAGTGTAACACATAATTCCAAAACATAATATTTCAAATCATTATGCATCATCAAATCATCAAGTATGATTTCATAAAACATTTATAAACGAAATCGAAAAGAAATACAAAAATCATTAAGATACACATTATTGCTTCTATAATACAAAAAACATACATAAGATTAATCTTATTAGATGTATAAGCATTAGATCTAATATTTTGTGTGTATATATATATATATATATATATATATATATATATAATAATAATAATAATTATTATTATTATTATTTATACATAATTTTTCTAAACTAATTTAAAAATGACTCATGAAATGCATCAAGTAATTTCAAAATAAAGTAAAGGGGTTTTGATTACCTCATCGTCGAAAGCCACCAAGGCATAGTTCATCACTTCGTCTTCATCGGTTTGCTCTTCGTCTTTGGATATACTCTTTTCGCCCCAAGTCACCTCGAGTGCTTTCTTATTTTTTGGCAGCTTTTTCTTATTAAGTTCAATTTTATTCTTAGTTTCATGTTTTAAGAATTTTTTAAGCTTTATTATGAGACGTTCAAATTCATCATCACTTGAGCTTTCACTCGAGTGGTCTTCTTTTGTTCTAAGTGTCAAATCCTTCCTATTCTTTAGAAGGTAGTTTTCATGTTCATTATGTGCCGTACAACTCATTTCGTAGGTCATCAATAACCCAATAAGTTTTTCAATCAGAAAATTATTCAAGTCCTTTGATTCTTGTCTTGTCGTTACTTTCGAATCCCAAATTTTAGAAAGAGATTGTAAAACTTTATTAACAAGTTCAAGATTTGAAAAACTTTTACCAAGTGCTTTTAAACTATTGATGACATCTATAAAACGGGTGTACATGTCATTAAAATCTTTAACTCTACTAGTGCCTTCATGTGTGATTCAAGGGTGTGCCAAATATCATAAGCCGTTTCACACATAGAAACTTGATTAAATTCATTTTTGTCTAAAACACAAAATAGAGCATTCATAGCTCTAGCATTCAAAGAAAAAGTTTTCTTCTCCAAATTATTGTATTCATTCATTGGATTAGAAGACTTTTGAAAGCCATTTTCAATGATATTTCATATATTGAAATCTAAAAAAATTAAGAAAACTCTCATTCGAGTTTTCCAATATATGTAGTCCATCTCATTGAATATAGAATTGTTAGGATAGAATTGTTAGGACAGAGTCCGGCACTAAAAGGGGGGGGGGGGGGGGGGTGAATTAGTGCAGCGATAAAATCACGTTGGTTTAAAAAACCTCGTTTCGAAAAAACCGATTTTCGACATAAAATCGTTTCGTAAATATCTTAACTTGAAACACGTTCATAAATGTATTGAAAGCAATGAGCTATTAAAGAGGTTTGCAGTAAAGATAAATTTCTCAAAGAAATGCAAAACAGATTTTAGAGTGTTTCGGTCATCGTGACCTACATCCACTTCACCGATTCCTCCTCCGTCGAGGCCACCAACATCTACTAACGGTCTTCCTTTAATAGGCGAAGACCAACCACCTTCTTACACCCCTCTTCTCCTTTTCACGGGTTTAGGAAACAACCCTTACAAGCACTCACTCCTCTCTTACAGAATTCTAAACTTAGAGTGGAGGAGAGAATTTCTAAAGAGATTACAGTAGCATTTTTTCACTTTTGAATCCTCTGTGTTTGTTTTCTTTAACCAGGGATGAGAGAGATATTTATAGGCTTCAAGTTGATTCAAACTTGGAGCAAAAAAATATCTCATCCTGGGTTTCCCAAGCACGGGCGGTACCACCGCCTGCGTTGGGCGGTACCACCGCTTGTGTCAGTCTGACACTAACATAGCACTGGGTGGTACCACTGCTTGCAGCCTTTTCGGAGGTTGTGTCTAGGTGGTACGACCGCCTGACATAGTCTTAGAGATTGTGCCATGACGGTGTCACCTTTTAGGGCACTGTTTGGGCCTCTCATTGGGCCCAACACAGTCCTTACATGGGCCCAACTGGCCCCTAATTGGTTTGGCCCAATTCCAACCCCAATTATGTGCTAATTACGAAATTAAAGATATTTCCTAAGCTAAAAAAGTCCCTATGTCTTGGTTTCTTTCGGCAAGCTTCCAGCGATCTTCCGGTGAACTTCCGACGATATCTCGGCAATGTTCCGACGGACGCCCGGCAAGCTCCTAGACTTCACGACAATCTTCTTGGTGAGTTTCGATGAGCTTTTTTAGCAAGCTCTAAGACTTCTTGGTCAATTCCAATAGACCTTTCGATGAATGTCCGGACTTTCGACAAACTCTCGAACTCCCAACAAAATTGCGTTCTTGACTCCGAGACTTCATTTTGCTTTATGTCTTACTATCGTAGTTAATCCTTCACATGTAAAAATACACTTCGATCTAGACAATTAATACTAAGCATTAATCATGTTGTCCGGCATGTCATTGGTCCCTCGACGCTTCGTCCGATTCTTCGACGCATCATCCTCTCTTGTGGCTTATTGCCCAATCAGCCAATTGACTTCGCAACTCCGATATCCTTGGCGCAATGTCTGCTCTTCTTGGCCCGATGCTCGAATCCATGGCCTGAAGCCTTTTGTTGATATGTTGACTGATCCTCTGACTCGACGTACAATCTTTTGACACATTTTCCTCTGGCACAACATGATTTTTCCTCCTTTAATTGTCTCATCCTGATCGAAGCATCCTACGTTACTCAAAATGCAGATTAAATCATAAATAATTATCAATTGGTTTCATCATCAAAATACGAGATTTAACAATCTCCCCCTTTTTTATGATGACAACCAATTAATGACGGAGTTAAAGCAAACTCCCGGAGTTTAAACAAACTCCCCCTATCAATATGCCATATTGATAGAAACTCTTGGATTTAATAATCCAAGCAACATATCATGATCAAATCATGCATGACATCAACATACTTCTCCCCCTTTGTCATCAACAAAAGGAGAAGTTCAACTATTCATGTGTTTGGAATACAAGTTCAATTCGTTGCATGAAAAACATAATATTAAGTTTTATCATCATGCAAGCTAGCAAAAATTTAGCAAGTGCTATATCATATTAGAACTTGCAAGCTATCAAAATTTAGATACACAAGTTTTACAACATACAAGATAGCACTTTTGCTTCTTTTGAGATAGCAACTTCTACATCATGCAAGCTAGCAAATTAGAGATGTTTAAGAAATCAACACTTGCTTCTTGAAATATGCAAGTTGCAAGCTAGCAATTTTTGCTTCCTTTGCAATGTTTGAGCTAGTAATTTTTGCTCTGCTTCCGTTGCAAAGTGCACATCTTGAGATAGGCAAGATAGCACTTTTGCTTCCTTTTTGAGATCAGCAAGCTAGCAAGTTTGCCTCTTTTCGAATTGTGCAGACTAACAAATTCTATCTCCCCCTTTGTCATTGTCAAAAAGAAGGGAAGACCCTTTATATTAATTTTTAGATTATGACAAAGGTAAGTATCAATCTTATTTGTGCATCATTATATTTTCAAATTAAAACATGCACAATTTCAAAACCTTGTATTTCATTTTTCATGCACGATACCGAAAAAATAAATCAATCATCATTATCAGCATATTATTCATGATACTAAAGCATTCATTATACATCAGTTTTGCAACAAATCATAGCATTTTAAATCATGATAGTATCTAAATGTCAAATTACATTACATCCCATATTTCATGCATATTTTTATTTCATCATATTCATTTCATCTCATCAAGAAACATTAATTGGGTGATGAATGCAAGGAGTTATACAAAAATAAATCATATCATGAGAGATAAGATCATATAAATACCAAAAAACATGATTCATATATTAAATCTCCATTTAAATAAAATACCAACAAGAATCGTAGGAGAACGATTAATGAAATATCTTGATTTATAATAAATCTTAATTTGTAAATATCAAGGAATCAAGATCATGATTTGGATAAAAATTTATTCAAATTTAAATCATCAAAATCATTTTCAAAATCCAAGAGATTCATAAAAATGAAACAAATAGATTCATCAAAATCAATAAGATAGAGGAAAAATAATTTTCAAGAAAAATGTTTTCCTCTTTTTAGTTATATCAATTCATCCGATTTTATTTCATTTATGCCGAATAAAAACATGTATCATTTTTAAAACCGAAAGTGTATGATTTATTATGATAAAGATCAAGAAGGCACTTTCATTATGGTAAAAATTGATAATCCGTAAATCGCAAGATTCATCATGAATTATAAAACCATTAAACATGATTTCAAATCAATATGCTCAAGTTTTTGTATGAAAACATACATCATAGTTTAAAACTAAAAAAGCCATATTCATTAACATAAAAATCGATAATCCATAAATCTCAAAAATCATCATGCATCGTTTCGAAAGATAAACTCATTAAACATGATCATTATGCATTAAATTATCAAGCATGATTTCATAATTTCAATCAAAATCATTTTATTTGTTTATCATAAAACATGTAATTTTTATGATTATTTTCAAAATTACCAGCATGATAAGTATGATCCTAATTTGTTAGCATTTTCATTATATTATTTAAACATGCAATTTTCAAGAAAATTAATTCTAAACTAAATTAAAAAAACTCATGAAAAATATCATGTAATTTTGAAATAAATTAAAGGCATTTTGATTACCTCATTGTTGAATGTCGTTAAGGCGTAGTTTGCCACCTTGCCTTTGTTAGTTTGCTCCTCGTCTTTAGATGAGCTTGATTCGTCCCAAAGTTCTTCCATCTTCTTGCATTCATAGCAAGTAAATTCATTCTTTTTAAGTTTATTTTTGTTCTTTAATTCTTGTTTCATAAACTTTTTAAATTTCATAGTGAGTTCAAGTTCACCATCACTTGAGCTTATGCTCGAGTGGTCTTCAATTGTTCTATATCCCAAATCCTTCCTGTTCTTTGGAAGGTGGTTCTCAAGTTCTTCACGTGCATTACACGTTAATTCATAAGTTATTAAGGACCCTATTAGTTCTTCGAGAGGGAAACAGTTTAAGTTTTTTTATTCTTGAATAGCGGTTACTTTTGAATCCCAAGTTTTAGAGACTGAGCGTAAAATCTTATTAATGAGTTCAAAATTCAAAAAGCTTTTACCAAGAGCTTTTAAACCATTGATGATATCCGTAAAATGGGTGTACATGTTAACAACAGTTTTGCTTGGTTTCATTCGAAAAAGTTCAAAATCATTTATTAAAAAATTAATCTTCGAAACTTTTAATCTACTGGTGTCTTTGTGTGTGGTTTCAAGAATGTGCCAAATATCAAAAGCTATTTCGCACAAAGAAACCCGATTGAATTTGTTTTTAAGGCGCAAAACAAGGCATTCATAGCCTTTGCATTTAGAGAAAAAGTCTTCTTCTCCAAATCATTCCAATGGTTCATTGGAAGAGAAGACATTTGAAAACCAAATTCGACTATGTGCCATAAATCAAGATTCAATGAAAGCAAGAAAACTCTCATTCGAGTTTTCCAATAAGTGTAATCTGTCCTATTAAAAAAGGGAGGACGAATGAGAGAGTGACCCTCTTGAAATCCGAAAAGAGCCATTTCTATTTGGGTGTTAAACCAAAGTAGAAAATGAGGCTCTGATACCAATTGTTAGGATAGAGTCCGACACTAAGAAGGGGGGGGGGGGGGGGGGAATTAGTGCAGCGGTAAAATCACGTTGGTTTAAAAAACCTCATTTCAATAAAACCAATTTTCGACGTAAAACCATTTCATAAATATCTTAACTTGAAACACATTAGTAAATATATTGAAAGTAGTGAGCTATTAAAGAGGTTTACAGTAAAGATAAATTGCTCAAAGAAATGCAAACCGGATTTTAAAGTGGTTCGATCATCGTGACCTATATCCACTTTGCCGATTCCTCTTCCGTTGAGGCCACCAGCATCCACTAATGGTCTTCCTTCAATAAGCGAAGACCAACCACTTTCTTACACTCCTCTTCTCCTTTTCATGGGTTTAGGAGACAACCCTTACAAGCACTCACTCCTCTCTTACAGAATTCTAAACTTAGAGTGGAGGAGAGAATTTCTAAAGAGATTGCAGCAATGTTTTCTCACTTTTGAATCTTCTGTGTTTGTTTTCTTTAACCAGGGATGAGAGGGGTATTTATAGGCTTCAAGTTGATTCAAACTTGGAGCCTAAAAACATCTCATCCTAAGTTTCCCGGGCACGGGTGGTACCATTGCCTACGTTGGGCGGTACCACTGCTAGTGGTAGTCTGACACTGACATTGCACTGGGCGATACCATTGCCTAGCACTGGGCGGTACCATCACCCAAGCATAGTCTCGGCGATTGTGCCACGATGGTGTCACCTCTTGAGGCACTATTTGGACTTCTCATTGGGCCCAACATAGTTCTTACATGGGCCCAATTGGCCCCTAATTGGGTTGGCTCAATTCCAACCCCAATTATGTGCTAACTACGAAATTAAAGACATTTCCTAAGCTAAACAAGTCCCTATGTCTTGGTTTCTTTCGGTGAGCTTCCGGTGAACTTCTGATGATCTCTCGGCAATGTTTCGGCGAACTCTCGGCAAGCTCTTGGACTTCATGATCTTCTTGGTGAGTTTTGATGAGCTTCTCTAGCAAGCTCTAAGGCTTCTCGGTCAACGATCGGACTTTCGATGAACTCCCAACAAAATCATGTTCTTGACTCTGGGACTTCATTTTGTTTTATATCTTGCTATCATAATTAATCTTGCACATGTAAAAACACACTTCAATCTAGACAATTAATACTAAGCATTAATCATGTTGTCCGGTATGTCATTGGTCCCTCGACGCTTTGTCCGATTCTTCGGCGCATCATCCTCTCTTGCGGCCTATTGCTTAATCAACTAGTTGACTCTGCAACTCTGATATCCTTGGCGCAAAGTTCTCTCTTCTTGGCCCGAAGCCTTCTATCGATACGTTGGTCGATCCTCCAGCTCAACGTCCAATCTTCTGACATGATTTCCTCTGGCACAACATGATTATTCCTGCTTTAATTGTCTTATCCTGATCGAAGCATCCTGCGTCACTCAAAACACAGATTAAACATAAATAATTATCAATTGGTTTCATCATCAAAATATGAAATTGAACAAGAATGACTCTCTTGAAAGCCGAAAAGAGCTATTTCTCTTAGGTATTAAATTAAATAAGAAAAACATGGCTTTGATACCAACTATTTGGATCGAGTCAACACTAAGAGGGTGGGGGGGGGGTGAGTGAATTAGTGCAACGGATAAAAGCGTTGGTTTTGAAAAAATCTTCGTTTTGATAAAAACCGATATCGATAATATATTTAATTTGAAAGTGTATGGAAGTGTGTAATGAGAAAGTAAAGCAAGTAAGGAAATTTGTAGTAAAGGTAAATTGCACAAATAGAAATACAAACCGAGTTTTATAGTGGTTCAATCATCGTGACCTACATCCACTCCCGATTCCTCTTCTATTGAGGTCATCAGTATCCACTAACGATCTTTCTTCAATAAGCAAATATCAACTACCCTTTTACACCCCTCTTCTCCTTTTTATAGGTTTAGGAAACTACCTTTTACAAGCACTCACTCATGCTTAAACAAAATTATAAACTTAGAGCTAGAGGAGGGGATTTCTCAAGTGATTGCTATAGCACTTTCCCACTTTTAAGTTCTTTGTGTTTATATGTGTTAACCAGGGATGAGAGGGGTATTTATAGGCTCTAAATTGATTCAAATGTAGAACCAAAACTAGTCTCATCCTGAGTCTTCCGAGTACTAGCGGTACTACTGCTTACAGCACTAACACTACGTGGTACCACGACCTGATAGTCTTGGAGACTAAGTCTGGGTGGTACCACCACCCAAACTGGTGGTACCATCTCCTGACACAGTCTCAGAGACTATGCCACCAATGGTTTCACCTGTTGAGTCACTATTTAGGCCTTTCACTTGGCCCAACACAGCCCAAACTTGGGCCCAATTGGCCTCTAATTGAGTTGCCCCCATTCCAACCCAATTATGCCTAAAAACTACTTCGATCTAGAAAATTATTACAAAACTAAATCAAATGTTGTCCGGCATGTCATTGGTTCATCGATGCCTCTTCCGATTCTTCAATGCATCATCCTCTCTTACGGCATATTGCCCAATCGACCAGTTGACCTTGATAACTTCAATTTCCTTAGTGTAATTTCTGCTCTTCTTGGCCCGATGCTCGATCCCATAGCCTGAGGCCTTCTGTCGATATGTCGATCGATCCTCTAGCTCGACGTCAAATCTTCTAACATGTTCCACTCTAACCTAACATGATTCTTCCTACTTTAATTGTCTCTCCCTAATCGAAGCTTCCTGCATCACTCAAAACACAAATCAGTTTATAAATACTATCAATTAGTTTCATCATCAAAATATGAGATTCAACAATAGTATGCCATGTTAGCGGCTTCGGCCCAAAAATATTTCGATAGGCTATGATCGTTTAACGTGATTCTTGCCATTTCTTATAAACTCTTTTTGTTTTTTCAATAACTCCATTTTGTTGTGGATTTCTTGGAGTAAAGAAATTATAGTTGTACCCATTTAACTCA
The DNA here is from genome assembly GCA_004837865.1 of Musa balbisiana. Lineage (NCBI taxonomy): Eukaryota > Viridiplantae > Streptophyta > Magnoliopsida > Zingiberales > Musaceae > Musa > Musa balbisiana. The sequence goes on along the minus strand of CM017196.1, from coordinate 19,238,664 downwards.
TAAAAATTTTGAAAATCACAATTTTGAAATTCACTACCATGATCACTACGAATAGATGAAATTATAAAACCCTTTTCATTTTGAACAAGTTTACAAAATTTTGAGAAATAATTAAAACAATCACTTTTGTGAGCCAAAAAGTATGTTCAAGTATATCTACTAAAATCATCAACAATTATAAAGGCATATTTACTACTTCTTAGGCCTATTGTATCTATTAGTCCAAATAAATCTATATGGATCAATTGTAGTAGTCTAGAGGTGCTTATTTAATTTTTTAATTTGAAACTACTTTTTATTTGTTTTCTTAATTGACATGCATCATAAACTTTGTCTTTGACAAACTTGATGTTAGACATTCCTCTTACAAGTTCTCTAGTTGAAATTCGAGAGATAGTTTTATGCTAGCATGACCTAATCTCCTATGCCAAAGCTATGCATCATTGTCTAAAGTCAAAAAATACGTTTTATCATAAAAATCATCAATATCAATAGTACACACATTATTATTTTTAAGGCAATCATAGATATATTTTTGTGTAGTATTTCAATGATACAAGTATTAGATTCAAATTTGATAATATATCCTTTATCGCACAATTGACTAATGCTTAGTAGATTATGTTTTAAACTATCTACTAATAATACATATTCAATTAAAAGGTTTGATTTGTTACCTATATTTCCTTTCTCAATGATTTTTCCTTTGTTATTGTCTCCAAAGGTGACAAATTTTTCGTCTTGGTTAATGAGCTTAAAGAAATATGTTGGATCTCCGGTCATATGGCTTAAGCATCCACTATCAAGGTATCATCTTTTGCTCCTAGCTTGTGATTATAGACATATTTACAAGAAAAGGGATTTTCTTTTAGGTACCCATTAACCTTAGGTTCCTCATAAATAAATCTACCTATGATTGAGTGATTTATGGTTCCTTTAGGAATCCAAACTAATTTATGTGGACTATATTTTTTAAATAAATATTTGTAGGCAAAATGACCATATTTTTCATAAAAATTTTATTTTTCTCTAGGTGAGACATGTAATGTAGGTCTTTTAACGAAGATAGTTGGCTTTTGTTGAGTGTTATTCACAAAACTAAGTCCTTTCTTTCTATGAACATAAGCCTTATTAGCAAAGATCATGTTTAGATATTTATTTTCTATTTTAAATATTTTTAACATTTCTTGTAGTAAAGTATTTTTTTTCTTAAGTGAATCTATCTCATCACACTTAGTGCAAGAAGCTAGCATACTATCATCATGCTCATTTTTTAATTTATCAAATTCACTAACAAGAGAAGCATGCTTCTTTTTTAACAACTTATATATTTTACCAATTAGCTTACATTCATCAAGTGTATATCAAATCTCATGTGCAATTTCACATATAGAAACCCGATTAAATTTGTTCTTATTAAGTGCTAGAAAGTCTTCTTTTCCAAATCATTCCATTCGTTCATTGGTTTGGAAGACTTCTTAAAACCACTTTCAACAATGTTCCATAAATCAAAATCCATAAAAAGTAAGAAGATTTTGATTCTAGTTTTCGAATACGTGTAGTTCGTCCCATTGAACATAGGAGGACGTGTAATAGAAAGACCCTCTTGGTTGTCAGCAAAAGCCATCTCTCTTGGATATTAAACCAAAAGGAGATAAACCTCGCTTTGATACCAACTATTAGGATCGAGTCAGCACTAAGAGGGGGGTGAATTAAGCTTACAATAAAAATTTTATCGATTCAGAAAACTTCAATAATTTTAAAAATTTTAATTCGATGAAACCTATATCAGAATTGATATTAAAAGCATGTTTCACTTGAAGTAAATTTAATAAGCAATTAAAAAGAGAGAACATCAATAACAAAGAGCAAAAGAGAGTGCACACTAAATTTATAGTGGTTTGGTCATTGTGATTTATATCTACTCCCGATTCCTCCTTCGTTGAGGCCACCAGCATCCATTAATGGTCTTCCTTCAATGGGCGAAGACCAACCACCCTCTTACAACACTTTCTCTTTTTCATATGTTTAGGAGACAACCCTTATAAGCCTCACACCTCTTCTTGAATGATTACAAAACTAGAAAGGGAGGAGGAGGACCCTTAGCAATTTTACAACCCAAAATCTTAAGCTTTTTATTCACACTTTTGTGCTCTTTCATGGATAAAAGAGTGGGGTATTTATAGGCCTCAATAACTTCAGAAATAGACACAAAAAGTATTTCATCCCAGGTTTTCGGGGTACTCGTGATACCATGGCCATTATTGGGTGGTATCACTGCCTATAGACTAACACAGGGCGATACCACCGCTTGATAGAGTCATGGAGACTGGACTCTGGCAGCTCTAATGCCTGACATCATTAACTACCGATGGTACCACTGCCCATATCACCTAGGAGGCTGAGCCTCAAGCAATGCCATCGCCCAGACCACCTAGGAGGTTGAGCCTTAGGCGGTGCTACCGCCTAGTCTAGGCAATGCCACCGCTTGACGTGGCTCCAAGTGGCTGAATGGGTCATCCAATCGGTCCAATTCAACCCTATTTTGGGCCCAATTAGCCCCTAATTGAGTTAGTAGGATATTTCCCAAAACTAACTCAAATTAAAGTCCTAACTATGATAGTTAAGGCTAAAACAATTACACATACTCCAAGTTGTCTAGTATGTCAATTGTTCAATCGAACTCTTAGTGAACTTCTGACAAACTCTCGGTGATCTTTCAAAGAGCTTTTGGCAAACTCCTGATGAACTTTCGATGAGCTTTCGGTGAACTCCTAGCAAACTTTCGATGAGCTTTCATTACATCATCTGATCCTTTGGTATATCACCCGATTCATCTTGCCCGATGCCCAATCGTTAACTCCAGCCCAACATTGGATTCCTCTTTAAATGTTTTACCTATCTTATGATTGTAGTTAGTCTTGTATCACTTATCTTAATAAATGGATAAGATCATTAATTCACTAATTGATTTTATCATCAAAATCAAAGATTCAACAAGAGGAAGAGACTCTAAATCCTAAAAGAGTTTCCAATTTTTTTCTCAAGTATTCTTTTCCTAATTTTTACTTAAATTCATGCTACTTCAAGCAGGAATAGCTGGGGTATTTATAGACCCAAATGACTATAGAAATGGAGCCAAAAAAGGTCTCAACTTGGGTTTCTCAGGTCCTAGGGTTACTACCGCCTATGTTGGGTGGTATCACTGTCTACTGCACTGACACTAGGTGGTATCACCACCTAATCTGGCGGTACCACCACCTAACACAGTCTAGGAGACTGTGTCTGGGTGGTACCATTGCCCAATCTGGTGGTTCCATCACCTAACAAATTGACATTGGGCGGTACCACTGCCCAGTCTAATGGTACCACCACTTGATAGCTTGGAAAAGTGTGCTTTTAAATTTTCAACACATAGGTGGTTCTACTTAACCATGGGTCACTGAATGGGCCTTCCATTTGACCCAAAATAGTCCTAACTCAGGCCTAATAAGCCTCTAATTGGGTTTGCATGGTTACACCTGAAATCAACTCAATTACAACGTAACTACAACAAATTAAGACAACCGATTACAAGACTAGAATTCTATATTGTCTAGCATTTTATTGGTTCATTTGACGCTTCGTTTGATCCTTTGGTGCATCATCCTCTCATTTGACGTATTGTACAATCGGCATATTGACCTTTTGCAGCTTTCAATCTCCTTGGTATAATATCCGATCCTTCGGCTTGATGCCTAAACTCACGACATAAAGTCCTTATGCCAGCACGTCAACCGATTCTCCGGTCAACGTCCAATCTTCTGACATGTTCACTTTGGCCCAACGTTCGATTTTTCCTATTTTAATCTATTCGCCTTTTCTGATTTAAGTTAGTCTTATGTCACTCAAAACACAAATTAGATCGTAAACCCATCAATTGATTTCATCATCAAAATGCCCCTATCAATATGCCATATTGATAGAAACTTTTGAATTAAGAAAATTATAACTATTTCATCATTGCATGCATCATGGATATTGAAAGAACTAATTATCACATCATTGCTTGTATCTTAAAATCATATGTATTTCATGCATAATCATAATTTCAAAACATCAAAGTACACCATGCATGATCATCATCATAACTTCTCCCCTTTTGTCATCAACAAAAAGGAGAAGTGCAACTAGCAAGTTTTCAAGCTAATAACTTAGTAAGATTTATATCACTTTAGAACATGCAAGCTAATAAGTTGGCAAGTGTTCTCTTTGAAGTATGAAGGCTAACAAGTTTTGCTTCTCTTGAGATGAGTAAGCTAGCACTTTTCTCTTGAGATGTGCAAGATAGCAAGTTTATGCTTCTTTGAAATATGCAACCTAGCAATTTTGTTTTCTTTTGTAATATGCAAGCTAGCAAATTTTCTTTTCTTTCTGATGTGCAAGCTAACAAATCTTTCTCCCCCTTTGTTATTATCAAAAAGAAGGGAAGAATACAATAGTATAAATTTTCTCTTTTTACATCAATGATTCAATCATATCATGAGATATACAAATCATAAATATAAGGTAATAATACATAAAAAAATTCAAGCCATAAACATTAAGAAGTCAAGTGATATATCATGGTTAATTTGAATAAATCTCTTCTTTAGTAAATGCCAAGAAGAATCATAGGAGGATGGATGAATAATGAAAAATCTTAATTTATAATAAATCTTAATTCATAAATTTCAAGTGAAAGAATCAAGATTCGTTTGGATGAATCTCTTCTTTAGTGAAAAGAAAAATCTTGATTTATAGAAAACTTTCAGTTGAAAAAAAAAATCATGATTCATTTAGATAATTTTCCTCTTTAGGAAATAACAAAAAGAAATACAAAAGATCAAATAAGAGATCTTGATTCATAAAAAAAATCTCAAGTATCAAATATCGAGAAATCAAAATCATAATCCGGAAAATGTATAAGAAGAATTTTTGCATTTGAGAGTAACATAACTAAGTTTAACATTCAAGCTAACAATTATGGTTCTCTTGAGATGCTAGCAATTTTCTTTCTCTCCTTTGTCATTGCAAACAAGAAAGATGAAGAGGGGAGGTACAAAAATTTACATCAATGATCATCACATGAAAGATATCAAAGATAATAAAAGATCAATATAAAAGATCATTAGTCTTTTGTATTATCAAGAAAAACTTCAAAAACATAAGAGATCAATTTGATGATCAATACAAAAGAGTCATAATGAATCTCAACTTGAGAAATTAAAATTAAAATTTATATAAATCTCCTCTTAAATAAAAACATCATAGAGAATTTTAAGAATATCGAAAAATCAAGAGAAGGATCATGATTAAAATAAATCTCCTTTTTAATGAATAGCAAAAGGAAGAATCATAATAAATGATCTTGATTCAAATGAAAAATGCAAGTCATTGAAAATAAAAAAATCAAGATAAAAATCATGATTCATTTGGATAAGTATTCTCTTTAATAAAATGTAAGAGTTATATAAGAATAGAGAGTATGAGATCTTGATTCATATAAAAAAAAATCTCAAGTTATAATTATGAGAATTCAAGAAAATGATATAGATAAAACTCATTCAAATTCAAATCATCAAATCATCAAAATCACTTTTAAGGATTCAAAATGATATAAATAGATTTATTAATCTTTTATTGAAAACTCGATAAGATTTTAAGGATAGAGACATTTTCAAGAATAACACATTCCTTCTTTTTATGTGTTTCAATTTATGTGATCTATTTCTTATATACCAAACAAAAACATACATGATTGTTTAAAACCAAAAAATAAGATTTATCACAAGAGTCATCAAGATCAATAAACCGTAAATCACAAAAATCATCATTACTTCACATCATCATGCATCATTAAATCATCAAGCATGATTTATTAAATATAAATCATTTTCACTCAAAATCATTTTGTTTGTCGTAGTAATGTATTTTTCTTCTTAAGTGAATCTAACTCTTCATACTTAGTGCTAGGAGTGAACATGCAATTGTCATGCTTAATTTTTTTAAATTTTTTAAAATCAATAGAAAGAGAAGCATGATCCCATTTTTCTTTTGCATTTTATATACTAATTTAAAAACAACTCATGAAATGCATCAAGTAATTTCATAGTAAAGTAAAGGAGTTTTGGTTAAGTAACTAACCTCATTGTTGAAATCCACCAAGGCGTTGTTTGCCACCTCTTCTTTGTCGATTTGCTCCTCATCTTCGGATACACTCGAATAATCTCAAATAGCCTTGAGTGCTTTCTTCTTCTTTTGCAGTTTCTTCTTCACTTGCAAACATTCGCTTTTGAAGTTCCCTAACTGATTGCATTCATAGCAAGTTGTTTTGTCCTTTTTAAGTTTATTTTTATTTTTTGATTCTTGTTTTATGAACCTTTTAAATTTACTTGTAAGTGTTGAATCTTGGATTTTGATAATAAAATCAATTGATGTGTTTACGATCTGATCTATGTTTTGAGTGACATAGGAAGGTTCGATCAGGGAGAGACAATTAAAAGCAGAAAGAATTATGTTGGGCCAGAGTGGAACATGTCAGAAGATTGGACGTTGAGTCGGAGGATTGGTCGATGTATCAGTAGAAGGCTTCGGGCCATGGGTCCGAGCATCAGGGCAAGAAGAGCGGAAATCATGCTAAGTAAATTAAAGTTACAGAGGTCAATTAGTCGATTGGGCAATAGGCTGCAAGAGATGATAATGTACTGAAGAATCGGACAAGGCGTCGATGAACCAATGACATGTCAGATAATATTTGATTAGCTTTATAATAATTATCCAAATCGAAGTAGGTTTTAGGTGTAATTGGGTTAGAATTGGGCCAACTTAATTAAGAGCCAATTGGGCCTAAGTATGGGCTATTTTAGGCCAAGTGAAAGGTCCAAACAATGACCCAACAGATGAAACCATCGGTGGTATAATTTTCAAGACTGTGTCAGGTAGTGGTACAGCTAGTCTGGGCAGGACATAGTCTCCTAAGGGATGGTACCGTGAGATTAGGTGATGGTACCGCCTAGTGTCAGTGCTATAGGCGGTGGTACCGTCAATACTTGGAAGACTTGGGATGAGACTAGTTTTGGCTTCAAGTTTGAATCCATTTGGAGCCTATAAATACCCCTCTGATCCCTGGTTAACATACACAAGCAAAGAGAACTTAAAAGTGGGAAAATGCTATAGCAATCACTTGAAAAATCCCCTCCTCTAGCTCTAAGTTTAGAATTCTATTTAGGGAGGAGTGAGTGCTTGTAAAAGGCTATCTTCTAAACCTGTGAAAAGGAGAAGAGGGGTGTAAAATGATAGTTGATCTTCGCCCATTAAAAAAAGATTGTTAGTGGATGTCGGTGGCCTTGACGGAAGAGAAATCGGGAGTATATGTTGGTTACGACGACCGAACCACTATAAAACTCAGTTTGCATTTCTATTTGTGCAATTTACCTTTACTATAAACTGCCTTACTTGCTTTATTTTCTTATTACACTTTTTCATACACTTTCAAGTCAAGCATATTTCCGATACAGTTTTTTATTGAAACAAATATTTTTTGAACCGACGCAAGTTTTATCCGCTGCACTAATTCACCCCCCCCCCCTCTCTTAGTGCTGACTCAATCCTAATAGTTGGTTTCATAGCCATGTTTTTCTCATTTGGTTTAACACCCAAGAGAAATGACCCTTTTTGGCTTTCAAGAGGGTTACTCTATCATTCATCCTCCTATGTTCAATGAGATGGACTACACTTATTGAAATACTCGGATAAGAGTTTTCTTGCTTTCGTTTAATCTTGATTTATGAAATATTATCAAAAATAGATTTTAAAAGTCTTCTCTTCCAGCGAACGATTGGAATAATTTAGAGAAGAAAACTTTCTCTTTAAATGCCAAAGCTGTCAATGCTTTATTTTGTCTTAAACAAAAATGAATTTTATCAGGTTTCTATTTACGAAACTATGCATGATATTTGGTACACTCTTGAAATCACACACGAAGGCACTAGTAGAGTTAAAGATTCTAAGATAAATATTTTGATGCATGATTTTGAGTTGTTTCATATGAAACCAAGTGAAATCATTGGAGACATGTACACCTATTTTACGGATATCGTTAATGGTTTAAAAAGTCTTGGTAAATTTTTTTTTATTTTGAACTCGTTAACAAGATATTAAGATTTCTTTCTAAAAATTGGGAATCGAAAGTAACGACAATACAAGAATCAAAGAACTTGAACTATTTTCTGATTGAAGAACTTATTGGGTCTTTGATAACCTATGAAATGATGTGCAAGATATATGATGAACTTGATAAACTTGGAAACAACCTTCCAAAGAATAGGAAGGATTTGACACTTAGAACTCAAGAAGTTCACTCGAGCGAAAGCTCAAGTGATGATGACATAGAACTCCTCACAAGTAAATTTATAAAATTTATAAAACATAAAACTAAGAAAAAAATAAACTTAAAAAGAAAAAAATTATCAAATAATAAGAAAGCATTCAAGGTGACTTAGGATCAAACGAGTGCATTCGAAGACGAGGAGCAAACTAATGAAGACGAAGTAGCGAACTTCGCTTTGGTGACCCTCGACAATAAGGTAAACAACTCAAAGGAAACTCCTTTACTTTATTTAGAAATTACTTGAGACTTTTTCATGAGTTATTTTTAAATTAGTTAGTATAAAAAATTAAAAAAATTATAAAAAAAATATCATGCTTCTTTTCTAGCTATTTTGAAAAAATGATCATGACAATTACATGTTTTATGATAAAGGAACAAAATGTTAGATTTAAATCTAATGCTTGCACATCAAATAAGATTAATTCCTTATATGTTTTAAGAAGCAATAATGTGTATCTTGATGATTTTCGTATTTCTTGAAGATGCCTTATGTTCAATGAAATCATGCTTATTGAGTTCATATTTTGAAATTAGTGTATAATGATTTTTATGATTTATGACTTATTGATCTTTGTTGTAATGAAAGTTATTTTTTTAGTTTTAAACAATGATACTTATTTTTTTAGTTTTAAACAATGATACATATTTTTGATTTAGCATAAAAAGACAAAGGTAGGCTTGCATGAAATCAATCATAAAATTTGGAACTAAAAGAACTTGAGCTATTTTTAATCTTATAGGAATCTATCTATGTTACCTTCATTGAATTTTTTAAAAAGTGATTTTGATGATGATTTTGGATCTATTTTCATATGACTCATTTTACTAATGAGATGATATATTCAACTAAATTATTTATCGTATTTATGACTTGTTATATATTCAACATGAAACATCTTTCTTGATGCACGTATGATACATTCTTTTAAGAGAATATTTATCAAATTAGGAAAAGTTGAGATTTTGTTTATATAAATCAAGACTTTTCATTATTCTCCTATGATTCTACTTGCTATATATTTAAAAGGAGCTTTTCTATATAAATCATGAGATTTCATATACATAAATCAAAATATTCTACCATTTTATTCTCTTATGATTCTTTTTGTCATTTACTAAAGAGGAGAATTATCCATATGAATCATGGTTTCTCTTGATTTCTTGGAATCAAAACTTGATATTTTTCTATGTGAATCAAGATCCCTCACCTTTTATTCTTGAATAATTTCTTGCATTATATTAAAAAGAATATTTATCAAAATGAATCATGTCTTTTGGTATTCACGTGATCTCATCTTTCATAATATGATTTTTCTTTGTATAATTCCTTGTATTCATGAAGTATTTCTCATCACCAAATTTTTCTTGATATCTTTCATGTGATGACTTGAATATTTACACCTTTGTGCTATTCCCCTCTTTTTGTCAATGACAAAGGTGGAGAAAATAAGTGATGAATGTTTGGTATCATGATCAAAATGTTGATTTAATGCATGAAGTAATAAATGCTTAAAAATATTGATTTAATGGTTGGTATCATGAATGCTTTAGTATCATGGGAGAAATGATGAATGTTTGGTATCATGATTAAAATGTTGATTTAATGCATGAAGTGATAAATGCTTAAAAATTTTAATGCCTTAGCATCATGAATATTATGCTCAAAATGATGTATCATGAATGCTTGAGTATCATGTATGATATATCCATAGTGATGATTGATTTACTTTTGGTATCATGCATGACGTAAGGATGAAATGTAAGGTTTTGAAATTGTGTATATTTTAATTTGAAACTATAATGATGCACAAACATATTGAATTAAGAATAATACTTTATCTTTGTCATGATTTGAAGATTGAAGTAAAAGGAAAAGATTTACAACACTATATTCTTCCCTTCTATTTGACTATGATAAAGCGGGAGTAAAATTTGCTAGTTTGCATATTCTAAAATGATGCATTGCTAGAAAGGAGGAAACTAGCTTGCATGTTATAAAATGATGTAAAATTTGCTCTGGATATCATATCAAATTGCTAGCTTGCATGTTATAAAATGATGTAAAATTTTGCTAGCTTGTACTTTGCTAGAAAGGCAAAACTTGTTAGCTTGCACTTCTCAAAAGAGAAGAAAGAACTTACTATCTTGAACATCACCAAAAATTGCTAGCTTGCCTATCTTAAGAAGCAAAAGTGCAAACTTACAAAATTTACAATCTTGCACATATTTAAAATTAATGATGATTTAGCAATTATGCATGTTGTTAAGTGATGAAAAATTTGCTAGCTTGTATGTTGTAAAACTTGCATATCTCAAAAACTAACTAGATGCACTTCTCCTTTTTTGTTGATGATAAAGGAGGAGAAGTATGATGACAATATTAAATTCTTATAATGATTTTATGATGACATGTTACTTGTATTTTTGAATTCAAGAGTTCTATCAATATGATATATTGATAGGGGGAGTTTAGTTTAAAATCCATCATCAACTGATTGTCATTATCAAAAAGGGGGAGATTGTTGAATATCAGATTTTGATAATGAAATCAATTGATGTGTTTATGATCTGATCTGCATTTTGAGTGATGGAGGAAGCTTCAATCAGGGAGAGATAATTAAAAGAAGGAAGAATCATATTGGGCTAGAGTAGAACATGTGAGAAGATTGGATATTGAGCCGGAGGATCGGTCGACGTATTGGCAAAAGGCTTCGGGCCACGGGTTTAGGCATCGACAATATGTGAGATCCCACTTCACCTTCTATCTATTTGATATGATATCTAGAGCTTTGGTTATATTCTTCTATATGTGCTTTAGATAATAATGAAAAGTATGCAATGTCAAATGCGACGTTGAGCTTCTATTTTATATTTGTTCTTTGATACGTTTCGAAATGTTTCATCCGTTATTGATATGTTACGAAATATTTCATCCGCCATTGATATGCTCTGAAATGCTTCCTATGTTATTGATATATTACGAAATGTTTCATCCACCAATGATATGATCCAATTAGCCCTTACTCCATTGTTATGAATAAAACATGCTTCGAATGAAATGACACTGTAACTCTGCATTCTTCAAGTGGCTATCTTTGAACTCTTATATCTCTGCCTTATACTTTGAAATCTTATTTGTTCGAAACTGTCCCCTTTGCCATGGATATATTAGTCACTTGCTGAGCTCTATGTGCTCACCTTGTTGCTATATAAAATTTTCAAGATAGCTTGTCACTCGCTAGAATGTTTAAATTGGGCTGAGGCAACGGAAAGCCAGAAGATTTTGGGGCAAATCTTTCATATTTGATAGGTTGATGTTGTATAAGTTCCTTTTGTGTGTAATGAAATATCAACGACAACTCTAGATTGATGTATCTTGTAAATATTTGAACCTCTCATATCGGGATTTTGGGAATGTTAAGTTTAAATTGTGAAATGATATAAACATGTGGTACATGTTAAGTTAGGTTCATATCTCCTGAATGAGAATTAAAATTGGGGGGGCATGACACTCTCATCCCTGGTTAACATACACTAGTAAAGAGAACTTAAAAGTGGGAAAACTCTATAGCAATCACTTGAAAAATCCCCTCTTCTAGCTCTAAGTTTAGAATTCTATTTAGGGGGGAGTGAGTTCTTATAAAAGGTTGTCTCCTAAACCCGTGAAAAGGAGAAGAAGGGTGTAAAAGAGTAGTTGATTTTGCTTATTGAAAGAAGATCGTTAGTAGATGCTGGTGGCCTTGACGGAAGAGGAATCGGGAATGGATATAGGTCACGACAACCGAACCACTATAAAACTCAGTTTGTATTTCTATTTGTGCAATTTACCTTTACTGCAAACTGTCTTACTTGCTTTACTTTCTCATTACACTCTTCCATACACTTTCAAGTCAAGCATATTTCCGATACAGTTTTTATTGAAATAGATTTGAACCGTATGCTCCTAAACCCTGAAAGAGAAGAAGGGTGTAAAAGAGTAGTTGATTTTTGCTTATTGAAAGAAGATCGTTAGTAGATGCTGGTGGCCTTGACGGAAGAGGAATCGGGAATGGATATAGGTCACGACAACCGAACCACTATAAAACTCAGTTTGTATTTCTATTTGTGCAATTACCTTTACTGCAAACTGTCTTACTTGCTTTACTTTCTCATTACACTCTTCCATACACTTTCAAGTCAAGCATATTTCCGATACAGTTTTTTTATTGAAATGAAGATTTTTTGAACCAACGTAAGTTCTTTCTATTACACTAATTCACCCCCCCTCTTATTGCTGACTCGATCCTAATAGTAAGGAGTTCAAGGTCATCATCACTTGAGCTTTTGCTTAAGTGGTCTTCTTTTATTCTAAGTATCAAATCCTTCCTAGTCTTTGAAAGGTTGTTTTCAAGTTCATCATATGCTATACATATCATTTCATAGGTCATCAAGGACTCGATAAGTTTTTCAAGTGAAAAGTTATTTAGGTCCTTTGCTTCTTATATTGCTATTACTTTAGGATCTCAACTTTTTGAAAGGAATCTTAGAATCTTGTTTAGAAGCTTGAAATTAGAAAAACATTTGCTAAGAGCTTTCAAGCCATTGATGACATCCATAAAACGGGTGTACATGTCAACAATGGTTTTGCTTGGCTTCATTCAAAATAGTTTAAAATCATGTATCAAAAGATTTTGTTTAGACTCTTTAACTCTATTTGTACCTTCATGAGTTACTTCTAGTGTGTACTAAATGTCATATGCAGTTTCACAAATCGAAATATGATTAAACTCATTTTTGTCTAAAGAGTAAAATAGAGCGTTCATAGCTCTAGTATTTAAAGAAAGTCTTCTTTTCCAAATTATTCCATTCATTCATTGGTTTGGAAGACTTTTGAAAATTATTTTCAACAATATTCTATAAATCAAAATCCATAGAAAGCAAGAAAACTCTTATTTGAGTTTTCCAATACGTGTCATCCGTCCCATTGAATATAGGAGGATGAACAATAGAATGACCCTCTTGATTGTCGAAAAAAGCCTTCTCTCTTAGGTGTTAAACTAACAAAGAGAAACCTGGCTTTGATACTAACTGTTAGGATCGTTTTGGCACTAAGACAGGAGGTGAATTAGTGCTTTCGTAAAAATTACATCGATTCAAAAATCTCGTTCGATAAAGCTAGTATCGGAAGGATGAGTTTAACTTGAAAGCATTCATAAGCATAGTGAATAAGTAAATCAGTTTACAATATCAATGAAAAGCATAAAATAAATGTAAACCAGATTTATAGTGGTCGGTCATCATGGCCTATGTCCACTCTTGATTCTTCTTCACTCAAGGCCATCGGCTTCCACTATCAATCTTCTTTCAGGGTGAAGATTAACTACCCTTACAACTCTTTCTCCTTTTTACAAGCTCAGGAGAGAACCTTTACACCTCTCTTTTAAACCTCACTCCACCCTTAGAAAACTTCTAACTCTATGAGGAAGAGACTCTAAATCCTATAAGAGTTTCTAATTTTTTTCTCAAGTATTCTCTCCCCCTTTTTTACTCAAATTCATGCTAATTTAAGTAGGAATATCTAGGGTATTTATAAACCCTAAATGACTTCAAAAATGGAGCTAAAAAAGATCTCATCCCGGATTTCTCGTGTCCTAGTAGTACCACCGCTTGTGCTAGGCGGTACCACCACTTGACACAATTTGGGAGACTATGTTTGGGCAATATCACTGCTTGACACACTAACAATGGGCGGTTCCAGTGGCCAGTCTAGTGGTACCATCACTTGACAACCTAGAAAAGTTTGCTCTTGACTTTTCTAGCTCATAGGTGTTTCTACCTAACCTTAGGTCACTGAATGAGCTTTTCACTTGGCCCAAAACAGTCCTAACTAAGGCCCAATGGGCCTCTAATTGAGTTACCATAGTTATACCCAAAACCAACTCAATTACAACTTAACAATGACCAATTAAGACAACTAATTACAAGACTAGAATTTTATATTGTTTGGCATGTTATTAGTTCATCCGGTACTTCATCCGATCCTTTGGTGCAACATCCTCTTCTTCGGTATATTACCCAATCGGCATATTAACCTTTTGTAACTTCTGATCTCCTTGGTGCGATATTCGATCATTTAGCCCAATGCCTAAACTCACGGTACAAAGTCCTTCTGTTAGCACATCGACCGATCCTCTAGCCAATGTCCAATCTTTTGACATGTTCACTCCGACCCCACATCTAATTCTTCCTACTTTAATCGATTTACCTTTTTTAATCAAAGTTAGTTTTATGTCACTCAAAATGCATATTAGATCATAAACTCGTCAATTGATTTCATCATCAAATCCAATATTCAACAATATTAAGTCGATAAACGTGAGGCGATTAGATTGAACCACGTGGCCTTCCATCGTTACAAGGAGAAATCGATTCCCGATATAGGTTGACTTGGTCGAGTCCCTCGAGGGCATATCACTGAATCAGACTCATCTTGTCATATTGGTAATGACTTAACCAAATATCATGGTTGGTTAAGTCCCTCGAGGCTTACTAGAAAATCATGGGTTTACAACTCATGTGTAGTGAAAATAAAAAACAAAACTAGATTTTTCAAAATCAAGTATTTGGTCATTGTGTGACTATTGGTGTGCGAGAAAATTACAAAACTAAAAAACTACGTATTACTAGTTATATGTGCCCTACAAGCTAATCACGTGAGTGATGGCACGTGTGACTTGACATACAGTATTTTTGCTTATTATTATTATTTGACATTTTATCACTTTATATTGCCTATTACTTTAATATATTGTGATTTCCATAGATCTATGTAGTGGGAATCAAATCGTGATGAGATTATGATAATGAGACTGATTTGCCTTTAAACACAAATCCTAAATAATCTCAATCATAGGTTACTCGAGAGGGACATGGAGATAACTAGATAGACTAGTGTGTTGTATACCTATCCATATGATGGATACAGCTGGTCTCATAATTGCTCGTGTGAGGACACTAGGGATATAGTACAAGTGCTCATTGGAGAATGAGTTCACTTACATCGCATGTAAATATATATACATATCTAGTAGATGTAAAAACAATTACACTAGATGATCATGGACCACAACCTAATGTGATCAGGCTTGAGCCAGTAGGCCTAATCACTCACATCAAGATCTATGTGTGCAATGGTGCATCTCCATGCCCTGTGATCGTCCATCTTGTCCTCATCGGTTCTGTCGACATCTCGATACATCTCCATGAATTGCGATCGTCCGTCTCGTGGGTCCCACTATCGCATCCACGTTCCCACTGTGCCTCCTCATGTAATTACAACTTAATCATAGGCATGCAAGCCCGACAATAAATGAGAAATATAATGGAGGCTCATAGGCCCCAATAATAATAATCACAAGTATATATATCACATGGTCCATAATCATCCGTCCACACATCATACATCACATGTATAAACCATCATCATGTAGTACTACTAGATAATAATAAAATAAAAATCAATTAAACCTTTTAATTAATTAATATTTTCTGAAATCAAGGACATGTAAGAAATTTTTTGAATTTTAAGGGGTATTTTTGTAATTTTGATAAAAGGGATAGAACTGAAATTTCTAAAATTCATAAGGGCAAAACTATCTTTTACCCAAAACCTTAAGCCCCTCTTCCTCTCCCCTGCTGCTGCCGCCGTCGCCATCCTACCAACGGCGGCCTGTGTGGCAGGGTGCAAGGCGCTGCCCTCACCTGCAGGCGACACGTCCGCTGGCGGCACTGCCCCTATAGGTGGGCACCCTCGCGGGCACCACCACCTCCGCAGGCGATTCTACTCGTGGGGCAACGCTTGCAGGCAGTGATACCCCATCGGGCAGTCGCCCCTGCGGGGGGGTTTTGCTCGCGAGAGTAGCAACCGCAAGTGCCACTGCCCTACAGTGCCTCACCCCGCGGGGGCGCCGTTGCTCCGCAACGCGTCTGCTCGCGGGTCCAACACCCACAGGCGCCGCCCTTGCGCGCCACCGCTATAGGTGGCCTGCCTGCACGCAAATGGCAGCACTGCCATCTGCGACGACAGCAAGGGCAGCAATAATTGCTACCCTTTTTCGCTTTTATGTCGACGATTTTGACATCAAAATTCTTCCTAAACACAACACACGCAGTTCAAAACTAATTTTTCGCACGAACAAACTAGCTCTGATACCACTATTGGGAAATCATGGGGCCGACATAACATGCATAGCGAAAGATCAAAAACAAAATCCTCTATTCCCAAAAAGATGTTTGTCGTCATGCGAAAATTGGTGTGCAAAAATCTGCGAAACAAACTGCGTATAGAATATATTTTGTTACCTAGGGAGATTGTATATCCCTGTTTCCTTGCAGATCTCTAGGAGAGGGTGACGGAGGTCAAACATCCTCCTCTCTAGTGGTGATCAACATAGTAGGACTACGACGATGCTCCTCAAAAACTCCAAGCTTGCTCTGAGGTGGAGAGAGGGAGGAGAATAGGAGAGGCATGCAAAGGCTCTAGCCTATGAACCACTGAATCTCTCCTATTTATAGAGGTCCCCTATCAAACCCTAATGGATCCTCCCATATTGAGTATTGGATCTGCATCCAATTACCCAATAATTCAAGGGCTTATTGGATATCCAATAAGACAAGGGCATTGGTGGATATCTCATATCTGAACCTCTACTCATCGCAACGCCTACCATATGTGTGTGACCCTCTAGGCCCAATATCGAGCTAGCTGTGAGTCATACCTGTCAAAACTCCTTCTAGCTCAATGGAGATAATAATTCACTCGACTCATCGACTACGGACGTACTAGACCACTATGTCGTAGTCCCCAAACGATACAAGGGAATCCAATCCATTGAACTTGTCTGTCCTCAGTTACCATGTACCTATAGTCCCTCATCCATCTAATATCCCTAAGACTGTATACCGGGTATGGTGCTGTCAGACCCATACGGTTTCTACTCGAGTCTCACTCTAATCGGATTCTCCCAGAGAACTCTTTCTCTCTCAATTCGAATAACCTTGGCCAGAGATTTGTCTAAGCAAGAACACATGAGATATTCCTCTTATGACACCTAGAGTGGATGATCCTCTATCGACACTCAATAGCCTTTGTAAGGTCGATTGTCACTCCAAATGACCAATTGTACTAGATCTATGGCATCCAAACCTATAAATCTAGTATCAAAGAGTGAAGCACTCATACAGGACATTCTTGGTGTCTCAAGTCTAAGGACCAAATACACCACTAGGACTACGGAATCTCTGTTTGATAATAATGCATTATCAACCATCCAGCATTCCGTAAGCGGATTAATCAGTGAACTCATTCTCCAATGAGCACCTGTACTGTATCTCTAGTGTCCCCACATGAACAGCTATGAGACCAATTGCATCCATCATATGTATGGGTATACAGCACACCAGTCTGTCCAGTTATCTAGATATCCCTCTTAAATAACCTATGACCGAGATTATTTAAGATCTATGTTTAAAGGTGAATCGATCTCATTATCGTGATCTCATCACGATCCGATTCCCATTGCACAGATCCAAGGATCTCACAATATATACATGCATATGTGCAATAGTCAATATAAAGTGATAAATACCAAAATATAATAAGCAAAAAGATTCTGTGTCAAGTCGTACATGCCATCACTCACGTGATTAGCTTATTGGGCACCTATGACTAGCATTGGTTTCTTCTAGCGAGCTTTCGACGATCTTTTGGTGAACTTTCGACGATCTCTCAGCAATGTTCCAACGGACTCCCGCTAAGCTCTTGGACTTCACGACGATCTTCTTGACGAGTTCCGACGAGCTTCTTTGGCAAGCTCCAGGACTTCTTGGTTAGTTTCGGTAGAACTTCCAATGAACGTCTGGACTTTCGACGAACTCTTGAACTCCCAACAAAATTGCCTTCTTGACTTCGGGACTTCATTTTGCTTTATGCCTTGCTATCATAGTTAATCCTGCACATGTAAAAAGCCACTTCGATCTAGACAATTATTACTAAGCTTGAATCTAGTATTGTCCAGTATGTCATTGGTTAATTGGTGCTTCGTCTGAATCTTCGGTGCATCGTCCTTTCTTACGGCCTATTGCCCAATCACCAATTGACCTTCGCAACTCCGATTTACTTGATGCAATGTCCGCTCTTCTTGGCCCGATGCCCGAGATCTCGCCCTGAAGCCTTCTGCCGACACGTCGACCGTTCCTCCGGCCCGACATCCAATCTTTTGACATTTTCCACTTTAGCTCAACATGATTATTCCTGCTTTAATTGTCTGTCCTTGATCAAAGCTACTTGCGTCACTCAAAACGCATATCAAATCATAAATACTTATCAATTGGTTTCAGCATCAAAATATGAGATTCAACAATCTCCCCCTTTTTGATGATGACAACCAATTGATGATAGAGTTAACCTTAACTCCCCCTATCAATATGCCATATTGATATAACCTTGAATTCAAGCTAAATTCAAGTCACTGCAAATTTCATCATGAATATTTGCAACATGTTATCATGCATAACATGATCATACTTCTCTCCCTTTGTCATCAACAAAAAGGAGAAGTGTAACTTTCTAAGTGTTTGAGATACAAGTTTAAATCGTTGCATAATAAACATCAAATTTTATCATCATGCAAGCTAGCAAAAATTTGTATTATTTCTGGTTTGTAAATTTTGCTAGATGTGCAAGTTTAGCATGTTTCTTTTGCAATGTTCAAGCTAGCAAGTTTTTGAAAAAGAAAGCATGATAATGACTAGCAAGTTTACAACATGCAAGCTAGCAAGTTTGTTCATCTCCTTACAACATGCATAATCACCAAATCATCATCAATTTGAAGATGTGCAAGATTGTAAATTTTGCAAGTTTGCATAGGCAAGCTAGCAATCTTCAATGATGTTCAAGATAGCATTTTCTTCTCTTTTGAGAAGTGCGATTATTTTTGCTTCCTTTATAAAAACACAAGCTAACAAAATGTTACATCATTTTACAACATGGAAGCTAACAATTTGAGAAGTTCAAGAAGCAAGTTCTTTCTTCTCTTTTGAGAAGTGTAATTTTTGCTTTCTTCTTGAATTATGCCAGCTAGCATCTTTTATCTCCCCCTCTGTCATTGTCAAAAATAAGAGAAAGACCCTTTATATCAATTTTCAGATTATGATAAAGGTAAAGTATTAATCATTTTTCAATATGTTTGTGCATCATCCTAGTTTTAAATTAAAATATGTACAATTCCAAAACCTTACATATCATCCTTACTTTATGCATCATACTAAAAATAAATCAATCATCATATCATTGTTTTAGCAACGAATCATAGTATCATGGTGGTATCTAAATGTCAAATCCTATCATGCATGATCATAATTTTTCATGAGTATTTCATGCATAATTTCATTTCATCACATTCATTTCATCTTATGATGAATATCAAGAAAAAGTTGGTGATCAATTCTACATGAATAAAAAAAAAAATCATGAAATACCAAAACACATGATTCATTTTGACAAATATTCTCTTTAATGAATAGCAAAAAGAAATAAGGAGAAGATGATCTCAATTTATAAAAAGATTTCATGTATCAAACATTGAGAAATCAAGATCGTTAATAAGGATTTTCTTATATCAAATAGAGTCATGGGAGAAACACATGAAGGATTTTGATTCATGTATAATAATTCTCATGATTTTCATAGTAAATCTCTTTTTTAGAAAATACCAAGTAGAATCGTAGGAGAACAATTAATGAAAAATATTGATTTATAATAAATCTTAATTTGTAAATATCAAGGAATCAAGATCTTGATTTAGATAAAAATTTATTCAAATTTAAATTATCAAATCATCAAAATCACTTTCATAATCCATGAGATTCACAAAAGCATAATATGCATGGATTCGTTAATGATAAATCAAATCATTTTCAAGAGATTCATAAAAGGGCATAAAGAAATTCATTAATCTCTTCTTTTTAGAAGAATGGTAAGAAGAGACATGCGTTCAAAAACAAGATCTTGATTCATATAAAACAAATATCACAAGTTATAATTAAGAGAAAAATAATTATTTATCTTTTAATCATTCAACTTGTTAAATATAAAATTGTCAAGCATGATACTTAGTTTATTTCATATAAGCATGACTTTTTCATTTATATCAAATCAAAACATGCATCATTTTTAAAACTGAAAAAGCCACTTTGATTATCATAAAAATTGATAATCCATAAATCTCAAGAATCATCATACATAATTTCGAAATATAAATTCATTAAGCATGATATCAAATCATTACTTCAAATCAAACATGATTTCATTAATCATAGAGCATCTTCAATCAAAATCGAGAAACAATACAAAAATCAACATGATATACATTAATGCTTATTAAAAACATAAATAGGATTTATCTTAAGCATTATATTTAAGTCTAACATTTTGTTCCTTTATCATAAAGCATACAATTTTCATGATCATTATTAGCATGATTCCTAAAATTTTTATTTTTAGCATTTTCATTACATTAAAAAAAATAATTTCTCTAAACTAAATAAAAAATAACTCATACAAGTCATTATGTAATTTCAAAATAAATTAAGGGGATTTTGGTTACCTCGTTGTCGAAAGTCGTTAAGGCATAGTTTGCCACCTCGCCTTTGTTGATTCGTTCTTTATCTTCAGATGAACTTGATTTGTCCCAAAGTGCTTCCCTCTTCTTGCATTCATAGCAAGTAGTTACATTCTTTTTGTTCTTTAATTTTTATTTCATAAATTTTTTAAATTTCATAGTGAGGAGTTCAAATTCACTAAAGACCCAAGAGTAGTTTTCGATTGTTCTAAATCCCAAATCCTTCCTGTTCTTTGGAAGGTGGTTCATATTCGTCAAGTGCCACATTAGTCATTTCATAGGTCATTAAAGACCCAATTAGTTCTTCGAGAGGGAAATAGTTCAAGTGTTTTTATTCTTGAATAGCCGTTACTTTTGAATCTCAAGTTTTAGAAAGTGATCGTAAAACTTTACTAACAAGTTCAAAATTCGAAAAAGTTTTACCAAGAGCTTTTAAACCATTGACGACATCCGTAAAACGGGTGTACATATCTCCAATGGTTTCGCTTGGTTTCATATGAAAAAATTCAAAATCATGCATCAAAAGATTTATTTTAGAGTCTTTTAATCTATTCGTGCCTTCGTGTGTGATTTCGAGAGTTTGCCATATATTGAAAGCCATTTTACAAGTAGAAACCCGATTAAACTCAGTTTTATCTAGGGCACAAAATAGAGTGTTCATAGCTCTAGCATTTAAAGAAAAAGTCTTCTTCTCCAAATTATTCCAATGGTTCATTAGAAGAGAAGATCTTTGAAATCCGCTTTCAACAATGTTCCATAAATTCAAATCCAACAAAAGCAAGAAAACTCTCATTCGAGTTTTCCAATATATGTAGTCCATCTCATTGAACAAGGGAGGACGAATGAGAGAAAGTCTCTCTTGAAAGTCGAAAAGAGTCATTTCTCTTGGGTGTTAAATCAAATGAGAAATAACGAGGCTTTGATACCAATTGTTAGGAAAAGGGTCGGCACTAAGGGGTGGGGGGTGAATTAGTGCAGTGGTAAAAACATGATGGTTCTGAAATTTTGTTCGTACGTTCGATGAAAACCGATTTTGGAAAAATAGCTTGAAAGCATACGGAAGAGTGTTGAAGACAGTAAGCAAGTAGAGTAATGAAGTATGACAGTTTGTAGTTAAAGTAAATTGCATAATTGAAAAGCAAATCAGATTTATAGTGGTTCAATCGTCATCGACCTACATCCACTCTCCGATTCCTCTTGCGTTGAGGCCACCGGCATCCACTATCAATCTTCTTTCAACGAGCAAAGATCAACTACCCTTTTACACCTGACTTCTCCTTTTCACGGGTTTAGGAGACAACCCTTACAAGCACTCACTCCTCTCTAAATAGAATTCTAAACTTAGAATTTAGAGGAGGGATCTCTCAAGCAATTTCTACAGTGTTTTCTCACTTTTAAGTTCTCCATGCTTGTGTATCTTAACCAGGGATGAGAGGGGTATTTATAGGCCTTAAGTTGATTCAAACTTGAAGCCTAAAAATTTCCCATCTCGGGTTTCCTGGGTACGGGCGATACCACCGCTTGTGTTGGCTGGTACCACTGCCAATGTTAGTCTGACACTAACATTGCACTAGGCAGTACCATCGCCTACAATCTCTTGAAGACTGTGTCTGGGCGGTACCACCGCCCAGATCGGTGGTACCATCGCCTGACATAGTCTTGGAGACTGTGCCACGATGGTGTAACCTCTTGGGTCACTATTTGGGCCTTTCATTGGGCCCAAAATAGTCCTTATGTGGGCCCAACTAGCCTCTAATTGGGTTAGCCCAAATCCAATCCCAATTATGTACTAACTACGAATTCTAAGACATACTTAAGCTAAACAAGTCCGTAAGTCTTGGTTTCTTCCGACGAGCTTTCGGTGAACTTCCGATGATCTCTCGACAATGTTCCAGCGGACTCCCAGCGAGCTCCTGGACTTAACAATGATCTTCTTGGCAAGTTTCGATGAGTTTCTTTGGCAAGCTTCATGACTTCTTGGTTGGTTCCGATAGAACTTCCGATGAATGTTTGGACTTCTGTCGAACTCTCGAACTCCTAATGAAATCACCTTCTTGATTCCAGGACTTCATTTTGCTTTATATCTTGCTATCATAGTTAATCCTACACATGTAAAAAGCCACTTCGATCTAGACAATTATTACTAAGCTTGAATCTAGTGTTGTCCGGTATGTTATTGGTTAATCGGTGCTTCGTCCGAATCTTCGGTGCTTCGTCCGAATCTTCGGTGCTTCGTCCGAATCTTCGGCGCATTATCCTTTCTTACGGCCTATTGCCCAATCGCTAATTGACCTCCATTACTCCAATTTACTTGGTGCAATCTCCGCTCTTCTTGGCCCGATGCCCAAGATCTCGGCCCGAAGCCTTCTGCCGACACGTCGACCGTTCCTCGACCCGACGTCCAATCTTCTGACATTTTCCACTCTGACCCAACATGATTCTTTTTGCTTTAATTGTCTCTTTTTGATCGAAGCTACCTAAGTCACTCAAAATGCATATCAAATCATAAATACTTATCAATTGGTTTCATTATCAAAATACGAGATTCAACACTAATATCTCCATGGACTTCATTAAAGGGCTACCACCTTCCAAAGGTAAAAGCATAATCCTTCTTGTGGTTGATCGACTTACAAAATATGCTCATTTTTGTGCTGTGCAAAATCCTTACACTACTGCTAGTATTGCTCAGATTTATATAAAAAATATTGTTAAACTGCATGGGATGCCAAGGTCCATTATAAGTGACTGTGATAAAATCTTCACCATTTTGGAGCCCTATATAAGCATAAAGCCTCCATCTCTTTTGAGAATAAGATCCATCTACAATTACAGCCATTTAGCTGACTTCTAGGAGGGTGGAACCCCTATAGCATTCCAAGGGTTGATCCCCCTCAAATATCAATCTACATAGAATTCCTTTAGGGTTCTATCATTCTCCTTTTGGTATGTCTAGGTTTCTTCCGGCGATCATCCGGTGAACTTTCGACAATCTCTCAACAATATTCCAATAGACTCCCGATAAGCTCCTGGACTTCATGTCGATCTTCTTGGTGAGTTCCAATGAGCTTCTTTGGCAAGCTCTTGGACTTCTCGGTCAATTCCAATAGAACTTCCGATGAACTCTTGAACTCCTAATGAAATCTTATTCTTGACTCCAAGACTTTATTTTGCTTTATGCCTTAATCGCCATCATAGTTAATCCTACATACTTAAAACCTACTTTGATCTAGACAATTATTATAAGGCTTAATCAAATATTGTCCATTATGTCATTGGTTCATCAACGTTTCGTCCCATTCTTCGACGCATCATCCTCTCTTGCGGCCTATTACCTAATCGATCAGTTGACCTCTGTAACTCTGATTTCCTTAGTGGAATTTTTGCTCTTCTTGGCCTAATGCCCGGACTCATGGCTCAAAGTCTTCAACTGATACATCGATCGATCTTTCGGCTCGACATCCAATCTTCTGACATGTTTCTCTCCGGCCCATCATGATTCTTCTTGCTTTTAATTATCTCTCCCTGATCTAAGCTTCTTGCGTCACTCAAAACATAGATTGGATAAATACTATCAATTGGTTTCATCATCAAAATCTAAGATTCAACAATCTCTCCCTTTTTGATGATGATAACCAATTGATGATGGAGTTAACCTTAACTCCCCCTATCAATTTACCATATTGATAGAACATTGAATTCAAGTTGAATTCAAGTCAAAGCAATATTTCATCATAAATATTTGTAATACATTATATACCTATCATTGCATTGCATGCATCATTATCAAGAGTTTTGCATGCATCATCATAAATATTTCAAATCATCATAGTATTAAAATATCAAAGTATATTATATCCTACCATGATTCTCATATCCATTATATCTTCTCCCCCTTTGTCATCAACAAAAAGGAAAAGTACAACTATCAAGTTTTAGAGATATGAAAGCTTAGCTATTTAGCAAATTTTTTATCACTTGAGAACATGCAAGCTAGTGAGTTCTTTATTCTCTTTTGAGAAGTGCAAGCTAGCAATTTTGCTCCCTTTGTAATGTGCAAGCTACTAAATTTAGTATGTTTTACACCATTTTAGAACATGGAAGCTAGCAAATTTTATACATATAAAAGTTGGCAAAATTTTGCATCTTTTGATATGAGCAAGCTAGCAAGTTTCTCTTCTTTTTACAATATGTAAATTTCTAAATTTTGCATCTTGAGCTAGCAATTCTTTCTCTTTTGAGATGTACACACTAGCAATTCTTTCTCCCCCTTTGTCATTGGCAAAAAGAAGGGAAGAATACAATTTTATAATTCTTTTACCTTTATTTCAATCTTCAAATCAAAATAAATAACAAAGATGAAGAATAAAGTCTTGAATGTTAAAAGACCATATATCATTTTCGACAAATTTCTTCTTTTATAAATAGAAAGCATGATAGGAAACGATCTTGATTCAAAAAGAAGACTCAAGTTATAATTTCAAGAATTCACAAGAAAAATCATGATTCATTTGACAAAAATATTATCGATTCATGCATTAAATAAATATTTTTAAACCAATGTCATTTCAACTCATCATACATAATTTCAAATGTAAACTCATCAAAATGATACAATCATTTATTTTAAACATTCCTCATTATTTTCAACTCATTCAATTGTCAAACTCAACAAGTCCCTTTCAGAGATTCAAAATGAAATTAAGATTTATCAATCTCTTGAAATGCTAGTGATTTCCTTTCTCCCAACTCATCATACATAATTTCAAAATGTAAAATCATCAAAAATGATACAATCATTTATTTTTAAAACATTCATCATTATTTTCAACTCATTCAATTTGTCAAATCAACAAAGTCCCTTTCAAGAGATTCAAAATGAAATTAAGATTTATCAATCTCTTGAAATGCTAGTGATTTCCTTTCTCCCCTTTGTCATTGTAAATAATAAGGAAGAAGAGGGGAATAATACATAACAAAACTCAAGTTATAAATTATCAAGATGTCAAGTAGAATATCATGGTTTATTAGAATAAGTCTCCTTTTTAGTGAATAGCAAAAAGAATTGTAGGAGAACAAGATCTCAATTTATACATATAAAATCTTCAATCATCAAAATCTTTTCATAGTCCAAGATATTCATACAAATAGATTCATCAATCTCTTTTTGAAAACTCAATAAGATAGGGATTGAGAAGTATTTTCAAGAAAAATGTATTTCCTTTTTATTTCATACAAGTATGCCTTTATCATTTATGCCAAATCAAAACATGCATCATGTTTAAAACCAAAAAACAAATTTCATCATCAAAATGACAAAAAATATAACACATTAAACTTAAGGCTTCTTTAAATAAGAGATTTGATTTATCATTTTAATTCCAATGATAATACCTTTTTTCATTTTATGTATTTCATTTTATATGATTGATTTCATATAAGTATGCTCAAGTTTTTCATATGAAAACCATCCATCATGTTTAAAACCAAAAAGCAATACAAAATCATCAAGATACACATAATTGTTTCTTATAACATACAAGGAATTAATATGCAAGTTTTATTACAAAACAAGAAATCATCATGATCATATATATATATATATATATATATATATATATATATATATATATATATATATATATATATATATATATATATATATATATATATATAAAACTAATCATGAAAAGCACTAAGTAATTTCATGGTAAGGAAAAAAAGATTTGATTGAGTCGCTTATTTTGTTGATGACAGTTATTAAGGTGTAGTTTGCCATCTCACTTTTGTTGGTTCGCTCCTCATCTTCGGATGAGCACGATTCATCTCAGAGTGCTTCATTCTTCTTGCATTCTTTTTAAATTTATTTTTGTTCTTTAATTCTTGTTTTAAGAACTTTATAAGCTTTATTGTGAGAAGTTTAAGTTCATCATCACTTGAGCTTTTGCTCGAGTGGTCTTCTTTTGTTCTAAGTGCAAAATCCTTCATATTCTTTGGAACGCTGTTCTCAAGTTCGTCATGTGCCATATAAGTCATTTCGTAAGTCATTAAAGACCCAATAAGTTCTTCAAGAGGGAAAGCATTTAAATCCTTAGCCTCTTGAATGGCTGTTACTTTAGGATCCCAATTTTTAAAAAGAGATCAAAAACTTTATTTATAAGTTTAAGATTCGAAAAACTTTTACCAAGAACTTTTAAACTATTGACGACATCCATAAAACGGGTATACATATCTCCAATAGTCTCACTTGGTTCTATACAAAATAATTTAAAATTATATATCAAAATATTTTTGTTAGAGTTATTTAACTCTACTAGTGCCTTTGTGTGTGATTTCGAGTATGTGCAAAATGTCAAAAGCTATTTCATAAGTAGAAACCCGATTGAATTCATTTTTGTCTAAGGCGTAAAACAAGGCATTCATAGCCTTGGCATTTAAAGAGAATGTCTTCTTCTTCAAATCATTCTAATCATTCATTGGAAGAGAAGATTTTTGAAATCCATTTTCAATGATATTCCATAAATCAAGGTTCAAGAAAAGCAAGAAAACTCTCATCCGAGTTTTCCAATAAGTGTAGTCTATCCCATTGAACATAAGAGGATGAACGATAGAAAAGCCCTCTTGAAAGCCGAAAAGAGCCATTTCTCTTGGGTGTTCAATCAAATAAGAAAAATGTGGCTCTAATACCAACTGTAAGGATCAAGTCGACACTAAGAGGGGAGGGGTGAATTAGTACAGCGGATAAAAACATCAATCTTAAAAAATTCTTCGTTCGATAAAACCAATATCGGAAAGATAACTTCAAATCTCATTCATAAGCATAGTGAAAGTAGTAAGCAAGTAAGGCAGTTTGCAGTAACGATAAATTGCAAGAATGGAAATGCAAACGGAGTTTTATAGTGGTTCGATCGTCATGACCTACATCCACCCCGATTTGTCTTTTGTTAAGGCTACCGACATCTACTAATGATCTTCCTTCAATGGGTGAAGATCAACTACCCTTATAACGTGATTCTTTTGTTGCAAGTTCAGGAGAGAACCTTTACACTCCCATTTATTCCTCCTTAAATAAAATTCTAAACACAGGCTAGAGGAGAACTCTTAAGATTACAATAGCTTTTTTCCCAATTTGTGTACTCAGTTATTGTGTTATCTGTGTAGGGATGAGAGGGGTATTTACAGGCTTCAAATAGATTTAAACTTAGAGCTCAAAAGTGTCTCATCCTCAATTTTTAGGGTACTGGCGATACCACCACCAATGCTGGCAGTACCACTACCAGTGCTTTCTAACACTAGGCGGTACCACTACCTAGTCTTGTTGAATATTAGATTTTGATGATGAAAATCAATTGATAATATTTATGATTTGATCTATGTTTTGAGTGATGTAGAAAGCTTTGATCATGGTGAGATAATTAAAGTAGGAAGAATCATATTAGGCCAAAGAGAAACATGTAAGATGATTGGACGTCGAGCCGAAGGATCGGTCGACGTATCGACAGAAGGCTTCGGGCCATGGGTTCGAGCATCAGGCTAAGAAGAGCGAAAATTGTGCCAAGTAAATCGGAGTTGCAGAAATCAACTAGCCGATTGGGCAATAGGCCGCAAGAGAGGACGATACGCCAAAGATTCGAACGAAGCACCGATGAACCAATGACATGCCGGACAACATTTGATTTGTTTTAAAATAATTGTCTAGATTAAAGTAGGTTTTAAGTTTGCAGGATTAACTATGATAGCAATCAAGGCAAAAGGCAAAATGAAGTCCTGGAGTTAAGAATGAGATTTCGTTGGGAGTTCGAAAGTTCGACAGAAGTCCGGACGTTCATTGGAAGTTCTATTGAAATTGACCAAGAAGTCCAGGAGCTTGCCAAAGCTCATCGAAACTCACCAAGAAGATCATCGTGAAGTCCAGGAGCTTGCCGGGAGTCTATTGGAACATTGCCGAGAGATCGTCAGAAGTTCGCTAGAAGATCGCTGGAAGCTTGCCGGAAGAAACCAAGACTTACTAGACTTATTTAGCTTAGTGTATGCCTTAAAATTCGTAGTTAGCTCATAATTGAGTTGGAATTGGGCCAACTCAATTAGGGATCAATTGGGCCTAAATTTGGGCTGTGTTGGGCCAAGTGAAAGGCCCAAACAGTGACCAAATAGGTGCCATCATTGTGGCACATTCTTCAAGATTGTGTCAGACGGTGGTACCACTCAATAGTAGTGTTAGGCGGCAGTACCGCCCAGACATAGTCTTCCAAGTGGTGGTACCGCCAGGACTTGGGAAACCTAGGATGAGACTCTTTTAGGCTCTAAGTTTGAATCCACTTGAGGCCTATAAATACCCCTCTCATCCCTAGTTAATATACACAAGAATTGAGAGTAAAAATGTAGGAAAATACTATTGTAATCTTGTAAGAACTCCTCTCAAAAGCTCTAAGTGTTAGTGTAGTTTAAGAGAGGAGTAAATGAGGGTGTAAAGGTTCTCTCCTGAGCCTGTAAAAGGAGAATATAGTTGTAAAGTGGTGGTTGGTCTTCGCTTATTGAAGGAAGACCATTAGTGGATGCTGGTGGCCTTGACCGAAGAGGAATCGGTGGAGTGGATATAGGTCATGACGATCGAACCACTATAAAAATTTGCTTTGCATTTCATTTAAGAAATTTACTTTAACTATAAATTGCCTTACTTATTTACTTTCTCATTACTTTAGTTGCACACTTCTACGAATGTGTTTCAAGTTAACATCTTTCCAAGATTGGTTTTATCGTACGAAGATTTTCAAACCGACGTAATTTTATCTATTGAACTAATTCACCCCCCCCCCCTCTTAGTGCCAACTCATTCCTAACAATTAGTATCAGAACCACATTATTTCTCTTTTGATTTAATGCCTAAGAGAAATAGCTCTTTTCGGCTTTCAAGAGGGCCTTTTTATCATTCGTCCTCCCATGTTCAATGGGACAGACTACACATATTGAAAAACTCGAATGGGAGTTTTCTTGCTTTCTTTGGATTTGAATTTATAGAATATTATTGAACGTGGTTTTCAAAAGTCTTCTACTCTAATGAACGAATGAAATAATTTGGAGAAGAAAATTTTTTCTTTAAATGCTAGAGCTATGAATGCTCTATTTTGCGTCTTAGACAAAAATGAATTCAATCATGTTTCTACTTGTGAAACGGCTTTCGATATTTGGCACACTCTTGAAATCACACACAAAAGCACAAGTAAGGTTAAATATTCTAAAGTTAATCTTTTGATACGTGATTTTGAATTATTTTGTATGAAACCAAGCGAAACTATTGGAGACATGTGTACCCATTTTACGGATGTTGTACTTAGTAAAAGTTTTTTGACTCTTGAATTTACTAATAAAGTTTTATTATCTCTTTCTAAAAATTGAGATTCGAAATTAACTGAAATACAAGAGACAAAGGATTTAAATAAATTTCCACTTGAAGAACTTATCAGGTCTTTGATGACCTATGAAATAACTTATGTGGCATTTGACGAACTTGAGAACAACCTTCCAAAAAACAGGAAGGATTTAGTACTTCGAACAATAGAATATCACTTGAGTGATAACTCAAGTGATGATGATGATGATGACTTTGAACTTCTCACTATAAAATTTAAAAAGTTCATGAAACAAAAATTAAAGAATAAAAATGAACTTAAAAAAAGGTTACCAAAGAAGAAGAAAGTATTCAAGGCAGCTTGGGATGAATTGAGCTCATCGGATGACGAGAAGCGAACTGATGAAGACAAAACGATGAACTTTGCTTTAATGACTCTCGATAATGAGGTAAACAACTCAAATGAAACTCCTTTACTTCATTTTGAAATTACTTGATTCTTTTTCATGAGTTGTTTTTAAATTAGTTAGTAAAAATAAAAAATATAAAATATAAAAAATATATCATGCTTCTTTTTATTTTAAAAAAATGATCATGAAAATTGCATGTTTTATGATAAAGGAATAAAATGTTAGATTTAAATCTAATGATTAGTCCAGTGTATGTTTTTAAGAAAAAATAATATGTATCTTGATGATTTTTGATTTTGATTGAAAATGCTTTATGTCCAATGAAACCATACTTGATGTCTTAATAAAAATGTTAAGAGGTTTGATATCATGCTTAATGAGTTTATAGTTTGAAATTGTGCATGTTATACGTTGAAAACTTGAAATCATATTTTGGTATTATGCTCAAAGTAATGATGCATAATGATTATGCTTAATGAGTGTATATTTTAAAATTATACATGATGATTCTTGTAATTTATGGCTTATCGATCTTTGCCATAATGAAAGTTGCTTTTTTGATTTTAAACATGATGCATATTTTGATTTGGCATAAATGACAAAGGCATGCTTGTATGAAATAAAAAGGAAATATATTTTTCTTGAAAACATCTCAATCCCTATCTTATTGAGTTTTCAAAAAGAGATTGATGAATTTATTTGTATGAATCTCTTAGACCTTGAAAGTAATTTTTATGATTTGATGATTTGAATTTGAATGAGTTTTATCCAAATCATGATCTTTGATTTCTTGGAATTACTTGAGTTTTTTTTTTAATCAAGATCTCTTCTTTGTACTCCTATGATTTTTTTTGTATTTTATTTAAAGAGGAGATTTACTATATGAATAATGTCTTTTTACTATTCATATGATCTTATCTTTCATGATATGATTTTTACTATGCAACTATATCTCATCACCAAAATTTTCTTGGTATCTTCCGATGATTTGAATATTTATACTTTTGTGCTATTCCCCTCTTTTTGCCTATGGCTAAGGGAGGGAAAATAAATGATGAATGTTTGGTACCATCATACATGAAGTGATAAATACTTAAAAATTTTAATATCTTAGCATCATGAATGCTTGAGTATCATGTATGATATGCACATAGTGATGATTGATTTATTTTTGGTATCATACATGAAGTAAGAATGAAATGAAAGGTTTTAAAATTATGCATATTTTAATTTGAAACTATAATGATACACAAACATATTGAAAAAAAAAGATTGATACTTTAACTTTGTCGTGATTTGAAAATTGATATAAAGGGAAAAGAATTACAACATTGTATTCCTCCATTCTTTTTGACAATGACAAAGGGAAAGAAAATTGCTAGCTTGCAAGAGAAGAAAGAACTTGTTATCTTAAACATCACTAAGTTTGCTAACTTGCATATTTCAAGAAGAAGCAAAAATATGCTATCTTACACGTCGCAAAGAAAAGTAAACTTGTTAACTCGTATATTATAAAAATTGCTAGCTTGCATGTTCAAAACATGCTATCTTACTAGCTTGCATGATGATAAAACTTGAGATTGTGTTTATTATCCAATAATTTGAAATTATGTCTAAACATTTGCTAGTTACACTTTTCCTTTTTGTTGATAACAAAGGGGAAGAAGTTATGATAACAATCATGCATGGAATAATGTATTAAAAATTTGATTATGCATGATTTTATGATGAAATATTGTTTTGACATAAATTCAAGGTTCTATCAATATGCCATATTGATAGGGAGAGTTCAGGTTAACTCCATCATCAATTGGTTGTCATCATAAAAAAGTGAGAGATTGTTGAATCTTAAATTTTGATGATGAAAACTAATTGATAATATTTATGATTTAATCTATGCTTTGAGTGATGCAGGAACCTTTAATTAGGATGAGACAATTAAAGAAGGAAGAATCATGTTGGGTTAGAGAGAAACATGTCAGATGATTGGACGTCGAGCTGAAGGATCGGTCAACGTATCGGTAGAAGGCTTCGGGCCATAGGTTCAGGCATCAGGCCAAGAAGAGTGGAAATTATGCCAAGTAAATCGGAGTTGCAAAGGTTAACTGGCCAATTGGGCAATAGGCTGCAAGAGAGGATGATGCGCCAAAGATTCGGACGAAGCGCCAATGAACCAATGACATGTTGGACAAGATTTGATTTGCTTTGTAATAATTATCTAGATCAAAGTAGGTTTTAAGTGTGCAAGATTAACTATGATAGCAATCAAGGCATAAAGCAAAATGAAGTTCTAGAGTCAAAATCGAGATTTCATTGGGAGTTTGAGAGTTCGTCGGAAGTCTGGATGTTCATCGGAAGTTCTGCTAGAATTGACCAATAAGTCTAGGAGCTTGCCAAAGAAGCTCATCGAAACTTACCAAGAAGATCATTATGAAGTCTAGGAGCTTGCCGGGAGTTCACTGGAACATTGCCGAGAGATCGTCAGAAGTTCGCCGGAAGATTGCCGGAAGCTCGCCAAAAGAAACCAAGACTTATCGGACTTATTTAGCTTAGTGTATATCTTAAAAATTCATAGTTAGCACATAACTGGGTTGGAATTGGGCCAATTCAATTAGGGGTCAATTGGGCCCAAGTTTGGGCTATGTTAGGCCATGTGAAAGGCCTAAACAATAACCTAACATGTGACACCGTCATGGCATAGTCTTCGAGACTATGTCAGGCAATGGTACCGCCCAATGTCAATGTTAGGTAGTGGTACCACTAGTCTAGGCAGTGGTACCACTCAAACAAAGTCTTCTAGGTAGTGGTACCTCTAGACTAGGCGGTGGTACCGCCCAATGTCAATGCTGTAGGCGGTGGTACTACCACGACCCGGGAAACCCGGGATAAGACTCTTTTAGGCTCCAAGTTTGAATCCACTTGAGGCCTATAAATATCCTTCTCATCCCTGGTTAACATACATAAGAATTGAGAGTAAAAAAGTAGGAAAACGCTGTTATAATCTTGTGAGAACTCCTCTTAAAAGCTCTAAGTGTTAGTATAGTTTAAGAGAGGAGTAAGTGGGAGTATAAAGATTCTCTCCTATGCTTGCAAAAGTAAAATAGAGTTGCAAAGATAAAATAGAGTTGCAAAGAGGTGGTTGGTCTTCACTTATTGAAGGAAGACCATTAGTAGATGTCGGTGGCCTCGGCGGAAGAGGAATCGATCAAGTGAATGTAGGTCACAATGACCGAACCACTATAAAAATCTAGTTTGCATTTCTTTTAAGCAATTTACTAAACTATAAACTACCTCACTTGTTTAAGGTAGTTTTACTTCCTCATTACTTTAGCTGTACACTCTTACAAACGCGTTTTAAGTTAACATCGTTTTGAGATTGGTTTTATCGTATGAAGATTTTTCAACTGATGTAATTTTATCCACTACACTAATTCATCCCCCCTCTTAGTACGCACTCATTCCTAACAAGTCTGATGGTACCACAGTATGATAGTCTTGGAGATTGAGCAGACTGGGTGGTACCACCACCTACCCTAGGTGGTGCCACCACTTAGCATGGGTCGAGTGACCAGGTGGGCCTTCCATTCAACCAAACTTAGCCCTAACTTAGGCCCAATTGGCCCCTAATTGAGTTGGCCTAATTCCAACCAAATTATGTGCCCCTAATTAGTTTCTTTTGGCGAGCTTCCGACGATCTTCTAGTGAACTTCTGATGATCTCTCGGCAATGTTCCAACGGACTCCCGATAAGCTCCTGGACTTCGATAATCTTCTTAGTGAGTTCTTACAAGCTTCTTTGGCAAGCTCTTGGACTTCTCAGTTAATTATAGCAAAACTTCTGACGAATGTCTGGACTTCCGACGAACTCTCGAACTCCCAACGAAATCTCGTTCTTGACTCCAGGGCTTTATTTTGATTTATTCCTTGATCGCTATCATAGTTAATCTTGTACACTTAAAACCTACTTCTATCTAGATAATTATTACAAGGCTTGAATCAAATATTGTTCATTATGTCATTGGTTCATCGATGCTTCGTCCGATTCTTCGGTGCATCGTCCTCCCTTGTGGCCTATTGCCCAATCGACCAATTGACCTCTGCAACTCTGATTTCCTTGGCATAATTTTTACTCTTCTTAGCCCGATGCCTGAACCCATGGCCTAAAGCCTTCTGCCGATATGTTGACCGATCCTTCGGCTTGACGTCTAATTTTCTAACATGTTTCTCTCTAGCCCAACATGATTATTCCTACTTTTAATTGTATTTCCCTGATCGAAGCTTCCTACATCACTCAAAACGCAGATTAGATAAATACTATCAATTGGTTTCATCATCAAAATCTAAGATTCAATACTATGAACGCAAGAAGCTGGGTCATTCCAAAGATGAGTATATAAAACTAAAAAAGAAGTTGCCAAAGGATGAATCAAGAATATCCAAAGACGAGGAACAAACAAATAAAGACGAGGTGGCCTTTCACAATGAGGTATGTAACTCACCTGAAATGTATTTACTTTATTTTGAAACAATTTGATGCATTTCATGAGTTATTTTTAAATTAGTTTAGAAAAATTATATATATATAATGATTATGAAAATTATATATTTTATGCTAAAGGAACAAAATGTTAGATTTAAATCTAATGCTTGTATACCTAATAAGATTAATTCTATGTATGTTTTAAGAAGCAATAATGTGTATCTTGATGATTTCTAAATTGCTTTACGATTATAACTGATGATGCATGGCTTTTGTATGGAAGACTAAGCATGAAGAGTTAGATTCACTTAGTCTTTTTGATTGAAAATGCATTACTACAAAATAAAAATAAGGACATGCTTATATGAAATCAAATCACTTAAATTAAAACAAAAAGTGAAGAATGCAAGTTTCTTGAAAATATCTCTAAAGCTTTTCGATTTTTTTCAACAAGTGATTCTTAGTAATGAATCTATTTTATATTATCTCTTAAATTATGAAAATAAATTTGATGATTTTACATTTTGAAACTATGCATGATGAGTTGAAGTAATAATGGCTTGAATGCATGAATCGACAATCTTTTTGTCACACGAATCATGATTCCTTCACATGATACTCTAAATTTTTATGATTCATGATGAATTGAGATATTATGCATGAATCAAGTTCTCGTGTGAATCTATCTACGTTGCCTTCATTGAATTTTTCAAAAAGTCATTTTGATGATGATTTTTGATCTATTTTCATATGACTCATTTTACTAATGAGATGATATATTCAACTAAATCATTTAACATATTTATGACTTGTGATATATTCAACATGAAATATCTTTCTTGATGCACGTATGATTTATTTTTTTAAAAGAATATTTATCAAATCATGATAAGTTGAGATTTTCTTTATATGAATCAAGATTTTTTATTGTTCTCCTATGATTCTACTTGCTATGTATTAAAAAGAAGCATTATTGAAATCAGGATATTGAATTCTTGGAATCAAAATTTGATATTTTCCTTATGTGAATCAAGATTCCTTACTTTTTATTCTCGAATGATTTCTTACATTTTATTAAAGAGAATATTTATCAAAATGAATCATGTCTTTTGGTATTCACATGATCTTATCTTTCATGATATGATTTTCTTTTGTATAATTCCTTGTATTCATGAAGTATATATCTCATCACCAAATTAATTTTTTTTTTATATTCTTCATGTGATGAAATTATGCATGAAATACTCATAATATTATATTGACGCATACAAATAAGAAGTTATGATCATGTATGGTTGAGTGTAATGTAATTTGATATTTTGATACCATCATGATTTGAAATATCTATGATTTGGAATGATGCGTGAAATACTTATGATTTTTTGATGAAATGATGTGAAAGTCAACAACTATCATTTTCTGAAATAATACTTTATTTCAATATGCTATATTGAAATAAGATTGATACTTTATCTTTATTATGATTTGGAAATTGATGTAAAGGGAAAAAAATTACAACATTTATTCTTCCTTTCTTTTTGACAATGATAAAGGGAGAGAAAGTATTTCAAGCTTGCACATTTCAAGGAGAAAAACTTACTAAGAAGTAAAATTGCTAGTTTGCACTTCTCAAAAGAGAAGAAAAAATTTGCTGTCTTGAACATCACCAAGAATTGCT
The DNA here is from genome assembly GCA_004837865.1 of Musa balbisiana. NCBI lineage: Eukaryota > Viridiplantae > Streptophyta > Magnoliopsida > Zingiberales > Musaceae > Musa > Musa balbisiana. Next base: position 19,201,679 of record CM017196.1, on the reverse strand, counting down.
GGCTTGCAATCTCAAGAGAAGCAAAAGTACTATCTTGCCTATCTCAAGAAGCAAAACTTGCAAACTTGCATATCTCAAAAAAGAAGCAAAATTTGTAAACTTGCATAACTCAAAATTGTTTCTAGCTTGCATGTTATAAAATGATATAAAATTTTGCTAGCTTGCACTTTGCAAAGGAAGCAAAAATTACTAACTTGAACATTACAAAGGAAACAAAAAAGTGCTAACTTGCACTTCTTAAAAGAGAAGAAAGAATTCATTAGCTTACATGTTCTAAAGTGAAGTAAAATTTACTAAATTGCTAAGCTTATATATCTAAAACATTGATAGTTGCACTTCTTCTTTTTATTGATGACAAAGCGGAAGAAGGTATGTTAATGATTATGCATGGTACGATGTAATTATGAATGATGATTTTAAATTTTGAAAATATACATGATGATTTGGTATTATGCATGCAATACTGATATTGACGCATATAATGATGAAATATTCATGATTAAATTTGCTTTGAATTAAATTCAAGGTTCATCTTAATTATGGCATATTGATAGGTGGAGTTTAGTTTAAACTCTATCATCAATTGGTTATCATCATCAAAAAGGGGGAGATTGTTTAATCTCCAATTTTGATGATGAAATCAATTGATATATTTGTGATCTAATCTGTATTTTGAGTGACGCAAGACTAGCTTCGATCAGAAAAGATAATTAAAGCAAGAAGAATTAATGTTGAGAGAATCAATGTTGAGCCAGAGTGGAACATGTCAGAAGATTAGACATCGAGCTGGAGGATTGATCGACATGTCGGTAGAAGGCTTCGTGTCATGAGTTCTAGCATCGAGATTAGAAGAGCAGACATTAAGCAAAGGAAATCGGAGTTATGGAGGTCAACATGCCGATTGGGCAAAAGGCCGTAAAACAGGATGATGCATTGAAGAATTGGATGCCGATGAACTAATGATATTTTGAACAACATGTGGTTAATGCTTTGTAATAGTTGTCTATATCGAAATAATTTTAGTTCTAATTGAGGTGGTTTAGAATGTAATTAGGCCAACTCAATTATGGGTCAACTGAGCCCGAATTGGGGTTGTTTTGGGCCAAGAGAAAGGTTCATTCAGTGACCCAAAAGTTAGGTCAGGCGGTGGCAACACCAAAGACTCAATCTCCGAGATAGTCTCCAAGACTATGATAGGCGGTAGTATCACCAAACTGGGCAGTGGTACCACCTAGTGTTAGGCGGTGGTATCGCTAGTTTAGGTGGTGGTACTGCCCAAATACAATCTCCCAAGCAGTAGTACCACCAGACTGGGCAGTGGTACTACCCAGTATCAATGCTACAAGCGATGGTATCGCCTAGCATAGGCGATGGTACCGCCAAGACCCGAAAAACCCAGGATGACATTTTTTAGCTCCAATTTTGAAGCCATTTGGGTCTATAAATACCTCATCTACTCTTGTATGTAGTAGCAAGAATTGAGCATCAAATTGAGTTGAAAAGGGGGAAAAGAATACTTTAAAAAAATTAGAAAACTCTCTTAAGATTTAGGATCACTTCTTCCTAGTATTTAGAAGTTCATCTAAAGGGAGAAGTAAGGTCTAAGAAAGAGAGGCTTGTAAGAATTGTCTCCTAAACCCATGAAAAGAAGAAAGAGTGTAAAAGGTTATTTGATCTTCACCCATTGAAGGAAGATTGTTACTGGATGCCGGTGGCCTCGATGGAAGAGGAATTGGGAGTGGATGTAGGTCACGACGACCGAACTACTATAAAACTTGGTTTGCATTTACTTTAAGCTCTTTACTTTCATTACAAACTACTTTATTTGCTTATTCACTATGCTTTTGGATGCTTTCAAGTTAACATCTTTTCGATACGGTTTATCGAACGAAAGTTTTAAAACTAACACATTTTTAACGTAAGTACTAATTCACCCCCCCCTCTTAGTGTCGACTTGATCCTAACATGGAGTACTCATATATGACATCCTTGGTGTCTCAAGTTTAAGAACCAAGTATACTATTAGGACAATGGAATCGCTGTTTGACAATGAGATATCATTAACCATCTAGCATTCCATGAACGGATCAATAAGTGAAGTCATTCTCTAATTAGCACCTGCATTATAGCCCTAGTGTCCTTACATGAGTAGTTATGAGACCAGCTATCTCCATTATATGCACGGGTATATAGTACATTAGTTTGTTTGGTTATCTCGATGTTCCTCTCGAGTAACCTATGACCAGGATTATTTAGGGTATGTGTTTAAAGGTGAATCGGTCTCATTATCGTGATCTCATCATGATCCAATTCCCATTGTACAGAATCATGGATATCACAATATATATATATATATGCAATAAGTAATATAAAATGATAAATTACCAAAATATAATAAGTAAAAAAAATGTTTATCATGTTACATGTACCATCACTCACGTGATTATCTTGTATGGCACCTATGATTAGTAATTTCCCACTTGAACTAAAGCTAATCACCTATGTGTCTGATCCCTATCAAACCCCTGTGATGCTTAAAAATAATATGAGATAATAGCTTTGTTAGTGGATCTGCGATATTATCATAATACTAAGGTCTTTCCAACAGTAAATGACAAGCATCCATCGGAGCAACATCACATCATAATGCTAATGGTATCATGAAACTGTATATACCTTTGTTTGAAAGCTTGTTTAACATTATAAATAGATTTCTTATGTTTGCAAGCCCAACTTTTATTTTCCTTTTCTGTGAATCCTTTATAAAAGGAAATATAGGAAATCTATTTATGGCCTTAAATAAGCTTCCAAATAGTGGTATATAAAGTTTCATGATACCATTACTTTCTTCATATTTAAGGAAAATACTATTGATCAGTGTATATACTGAAAGATTAGTGACAACAAGTTTATTATATTAGTCTTATATGTGGATGATATTTTACTTGCTAGTAGTGATCCTCGTTTATTACACAAAATCAAGATGTTTCTCAATAAGAATTTTAAGATTATTGATATGAATGAGGTAGCTTATATTATTAGCATTGAAATATTCAATGATAGATATCAAGAATTATTAGAATTATCTTAAAAAGAATATATTGACCGATAATATAGGATTATCTAATTTGCTATAATCAATTCATGTGGACCTTGCTGATGCTATGGTATTCTCTATAACCCATAATATTATCTTATAGCCTTTAACTCAGCTCACTCAAATATGATAGCTCATGAGCATATTTCTTAGATAAAGTTATAGTTGTTTCAAAGTGCTTTTCTTCATAACCGAGGAATGTATTAAAGGAATTAGTTACTAGTTGTAAAATATTTAATTTCATAATTCTCTATGTGTGAAGGGTTATTTCATGCACTAGTACTTATTTTAATGTTTAGAGGTTAAAAAGAAATTTAGAAAACTGATTATATTGACAAAAGCTCTCTTGGAGTTCTCTCTTAAACTCTATATCTCTTGGATACTTTCTTGTGTGGTGAGTCTTTTGTTTTCAATTCTATATCATTGTTTATTATCCATGGGGTGGTGAACTTTTTGTATCCCTTTGTGATTTTAAACTTGGTGATGAGTTATTTTTTGATTTTATTAAAGTATTATTATAAGTTCATTCTTTTTCTATCAAAAAACTTATTCTAGCAAATACAACAGTACTATCGACTTGCTTTGAAAATCTATTTTGCTTTACCCCCCATATCAATATGGTATTAGAGATAAAGGTTAGAGATTATGGCAAGACGGAATGAAAAAAAAAAGTTGGTGAAGGTAGCAGCCATGAAAATGATATTGAGCCATTGAGGCAGGCTATGAAAATTGCTACATAGTCTATAGGAAAAACAAAAATTATTAAAGAACTTCAAAGTAAAACAACTAGCATAAAAATGATATCCAAGAGTTTACTTCTAATGCTGATACACCTCCTCACTTAAGAGAGTCAAGAAGATTATGGGTTAGGCATAGAGTACAAGACGAGTGGTAGAACATATACAACTCAAGATTGGAAATTCCGGAGTTTGAAGATAAAATTAATGTTAATAACTTTATCGATTAGCTTAATATAGTGAAAAGAATTTTTAATTTTCATAAACTACCAGAACAAATGAAGGTAAAACTTGTGGCACTCAAACTCAAATGAAATACATCTTTTTGGTGAGAAAATATGAAGAAGCAAAGAGAATGTGAGGGGAAGAGTAAGATCATGATATAGGAGAAAATAAAAAGGGAGCTAAAGAGAAAATATTTACCTAACAACTATAGGTAAGAAATCTTTCTCAAAATCTATGATTTCAAGCAAAAAGATCATAGTGTGGAGGAGTACACAACAAAATTCAATAATCTCATGTTAAAAGGAGAGCTTGTGGAACTATAAGAGCAAACTATTGTAAGATACTTAGGAGGTCTAAAAAATGAGATTGCTAAAGTGGTTAAACTGCAACCATATTGGTCTTTAAATGATGTGAGCATGTTGGCTTTAAAAGTTGAAAAGCAATAGAAGTTTGAAAAGAGTTCTCGGTACAGGTCAAAAGAAGGCTATATGAAAGGAGAAAATTTCAAGCCTACTATCTAAAGCAAGGTGGTATCAAAGGTGCAAAATAAGAGTGAAGGATATACTAGCAACAAATAAACATATAATCCTTCTACTCCAAGTGGCCTAAAATACTTCAAATGTTATGGTTTTGGGCATATTGCTTCAAATTGTCTAAATAGGAGGATTGTTACTTTAGTTGAAGATCATAGTGATGGAGGAGAAGATGAAGCTGATGACAAATCAAAATATGATGATGATGAGGAAGAGGTTACTTGTGTTGATTATGGTTTGTCTATTGTATTGCAACGTAGCTTACAAGTGTCCTATATGGCCAAGGATGAAAGTGGGGGGAGAAAGAACACGTTTCACACTAAATGAACTTCTCATGACAAGGTGTACTTGGTGATCATCGATAGTGACAACTTTGAGGATATTGTATCTTTGAAGATAGTGCAGAAGGTAAAGTTGGATACAATCTCTCATCCACATCCTTACCAATTATGTTGGCTACAAAAAAAAAATAACATCAAGGTAACTAAAAGATGTTTTTATTTGTAAGTATTATAAAGATGAAGTATGATGTGATGTTGCTCCTATAGATGCTTATTATTTATTGTTGGGTAGACCATAGCATTATGATATGAGGGTATTGTATAATAGCTACAAACATACTTATTCTTTTAAGGTGAATGAAAAGAAAATATTTACCTAACAACTATAGGTAAGAAATCTTTCTCAAAATCTATGATTTCAAGCAAAAAGATCATAGTGATGGAGGAGAAGATGAAGCTGATGACAAATCAAAATATGATGATGATGAGGAAGAGGTTACTTGTGTTGATTATGGTTTGTCTATTGTATTGCAACGTAGCTTACAAGTGTCCTATATGGCCAAGGATGAAAGTGGGGGGAGAAAGAACACGTTTCACACTAAATGAACTTCTCATGACAAGGTGTACTTGGTGATCATCGATAGTGACAACTTTGAGGATATTGTATCTTTGAAGATAGTGCAGAAGGTAAAGTTGGATACAATCTCTCATCCACATCCTTACCAATTATGTTGGCTACAAAAAAAAAATAACATCAAGGTAACTAAAAGATGTTTTTATTTGTAAGTATTATAAAGATGAAGTATGATGTGATGTTGCTCCTATAGATGCTTATTATTTATTGTTGGGTAGACCATAGCATTATGATATGAGGGTATTGTATAATAGCTACAAACATACTTATTCTTTTAAGGTGAATGAAGAATGTGAGGGGAAGAGTAAGATCATGATATAGGAGAAAATAAAAAGGGAGCTAAAGAGAAAATATTTACCTAACAACTATAGGTAAGAAATCTTTCTCAAAATCTATGATTTCAAGCAAAAAGATCATAGTGATGGAGGAGAAGATGAAGCTGATGACAAATCAAAATATGATGATGATGAGGAAGAGGTTACTTGTGTTGATTATGGTTTGTCTATTGTATTGCAACGTAGCTTACAAGTGTCCTATATGGCCAAGGATGAAAGTGGGGGGAGAAAGAACACGTTTCACACTAAATGAACTTCTCATGACAAGGTGTACTTGGTGATCATCGATAGTGACAACTTTGAGGATATTGTATCTTTGAAGATAGTGCAGAAGGTAAAGTTGGATACAATCTCTCATCCACATCCTTACCAATTATGTTGGCTACAAAAAAAAAATAACATCAAGGTAACTAAAAGATGTTTTTATTTGTAAGTATTATAAAGATGAAGTATGATGTGATGTTGCTCCTATAGATGCTTATTATTTATTGTTGGGTAGACCATAGCATTATGATATGAGGGTATTGTATAATAGCTACAAACATACTTATTCTTTTAAGGTGAATGAAAAGAAAATTATTTTAACTCCATTACAACCTGCTGAAATCGGTACACCAAAGAAACAAGCTAAAGCTTTTATGTCCTATGGTAAATGCATAGGTGAATTAGAAAGGGGTGGGCACGTTTTGGCTCTAGTAGTAGTAGAGAAGAATGAATGACACAAGGAAATACCAACAATCATGAAACCAATCCTAGAGGAGTTTCAAGATGTTATACCAAAAGAGATTCCACATGGCATTCCACCTTTGAGAGACATCCAACATTACATTGATCTTATTCCGAGGGCTATTCTATCCACTAAGGCAGCCTACAGAATGAGTCACAAGGAGCATGGAGAACTTTAAAGGCAAGTGGATGAGTTAATGGATGAGGGGTTGATTCTAGATAGCATAAGTCCTTATGTTGTTCTAACCTTATTGGTGCCTAAGAAGGATGATTCTTAGATAATGTGTGTGGACAACCACACCATCAACAAAATCACCATTGACTATCGTTTTCCCATTCTAAGGTTAGATGATTTACTAGGTCAATTATGTAGTATTTCTATTTTCTCTAAAATTGATTTGAAGAGTGGTTATCACCAAATATGAATGAGGCTTGGAGATGAGTGGAAATTAACATTTAAAACTAGAGAAGACTTATATGAATAATTGGTTATGTCATTTGGGCTATCTAATACTCTTAGCACTTTCATGAGATTTATGAATCACATACTTAAGCCATGCATTGAGACTTTTGTTATGGTTTACTTTGATGACATATTGGTATATAGCAAGAGTGAAGATGAGCATATAAATTATCTTAAAGAGATCTTTCTTATTTTGAGACAATAAAAGCTTTATACTAATGTAAAGAAGTGTGATTTCTTTACTTATAGTGTTGTATTTTTGGAGTATGTTATTTCAAAAGATGGAATCATGATGAATCAAAGTAAGGTAAGGCTATTCTTAATTAGCCAACACCTGCTTCATTACATGATGTGAGAAGTTTCTATTACTTAATCTCCTTTTAAAGGAGATTCATCAAGGATTTCAACTCTATTGTTACTCCAATTACTGAATACTTGAAATGTGATAAATTTAAGTGGACTAGTGAGGCTGATGAAGTATTTGAACTATTAAAATGAAAGGTGGTCGAAACTCCTATCTTAGTTCTTCCTAATTTTGACAATACATTTGAGGTTGATTATGATACCTCTAATATGGGAATTCGTGTTGTTTTGAGTCAAAGACAAAAAGCTCATTACCTTTTTTAGTGAGAAGCTGAATGATATAAGAAGAAAATATTCTACCCTATGATAAGGAGTTCTATGCTATGTTTTGAGCTTTATCTCATTAGAGTTAGTATCTTCTTGCTAAGCCATTTGTACTATATTCTGATCATGAGGCACTAAAGTTCATTAATCACCAGCACAAGCTAAACAAGAGGATGCAACTTGGGTGGAGTTCTTGCAATCTTATAACTTTATAATCAAGCACAAATTTAGTATTTAAAATATAGTTACTAATGTATTGAGTAGAAAGAATTCTTTATTATTAGCAATGAAAGTCAAAATGATTAGATTTGAGACATTTAAAGATCTCTATGAGAATGATATGAATTTTGGCTTAATATGCAAAATTGTAGATTAGGTTCTTTTTAATAATTTTCTATCTTTGATGGTTTTCTTTTTCGAGCTAATGTCTTATGTGTTCTATCTTGTTCTTTATGATAAGTAATTCTAGTTGAAGCTTATGGTGGCATTTTGAGAGGATATTTCGGTAGGGATAAGACTCTAGGTCTTGTTCAATCAAATTTCTATACACTTCATTACTAGTATCAAATGCTCTATGGGAGGAAGTGAATCTTGATTTCATTTTAGGACTGCTAAGAACTCAAAGGAATAAGGATTCTATCATGATTATTGTTAATAGATTTTTAAAAATGTCTCACTTTGTTCCCTACAACAAATCAAATGATGCATCTCATATTACTGATTTGTATTTTAAGGAGATTGTTAAATTACATAGTATTACAAGAACTATGGTGTCTGATTGAGATTCAAAATTTATTAGTCATTTTTGGAGAACTTTTTGGAGGAAGCTGAGTACTTCTTTAAATTTCAATAGCTTGCATCATCTACGAACTGATAGACAAACTGAGGTAACGAATAGAAACTTAGGAAACTTGCTTAAAAGCTATGTTGGCAAAAACATTAAGCAATATGATCTTATTTTTCCTCAAATTGAGTTTACCTACAATCATTCTATGTATCATAGCATTGGTAAAAGTCCTTTTAAGGTTGTTTATGGTACTAATCCTACTGGTCCTTTGGACTTAGTCTCTTATTCTACAACTAAGCAATTTAGTAGAGATGCTTATGAAAGAGCTAAGCAGATACAGAAGTTGCATGAGGGTGTTAAAGCAACTATTGAGAAGCAAAATAAGAAGTACATGCAAGCTACCAACAAACACAGAAAACATATAGAGTTTAATGCAGGTGATTTGGTCTAGATTCATCTAAGAAAGGAGTGGTTTTCACCAAACAAATTTGGGAAATTGAAACCAAAGGCTGATTGTCCATTCAAGGTGCTTAAGAGAATTGATAAGAATGCTTAATGTTGCTGATTTAAGTCCTTATCATAATCATGTTGATGAAACAAATGAGGACTTGAGGACAAGTCTCTTTTAACCAAGGGAGATTGATATGGGAGTCCCTTATTTACTACAATCAGCTTATGTGGACCTTGCTGATGCTATTGTATTCTCTACAATCCATAATATTGTCTTATAGCCTTTAACTCAGTCTACTCAAATATGACAGCTCATGAGCATATTCCTTAGACAAAGTTACAATTGTTTCAAAGTGCTTTTCTTCATTACCAAGGAATGCATTAAAGGAGTTAGTTACCAGCTGTAAAATATTTAATTTCATAATTCCCTATGCATGAAGGGTTGTTTCATATACTAGTACTTATTTTGGTATTTAGGGATTATAAAGAAGTTTAGAAAACTAATAATATTGGTAGAAGCTCTCTTGGAGTTCTCTCTTAAACTTTATATTTCTTGGATGCTTCCTTGAGTTGTGAGTCTTTTGTTTTTAATTCTATATTCTTATTTATTATTCTTGGGGTGGTAAACTTTCTATATCCCTTTGTGATTTTAAACTTGGTGGTGAGCTATTTTTTTATTTTATTAAAGTATCATTGTGAGTTTATTCCTTTTCTATCCGAAAAACTTATTCCAACAAATACAATTGTACTATCAGCTTTCTTTCAAAATCCATTCTGCATTACCCCCCTATATCAACTAAGTCCGAGAGAGATTTAATATGCAGCTTTATTCAATTAATAATACAACTATTACTAGAGGTGAAAAATGTTGAATCTTGGATTTTGATGATGGAATCAATTGAAAATTGTTTGATCTAATCTATATGTTGAGAAAAGTGTGCATGATTAACTACAATAGTAATAAGACACAAAGCAGGTGTTGTGCCGGAGTTAAGATCGAGATCTTGTTGGGAGTTCAAGAGTTCACCAGAAGTTTGGACATTTGTCAAAGGTTTTGCTGGAACCAACCGAGAAGTCCAGAAGCTTGCCAAAGAAGCTCATTGGAACTTGCCAAGAATATCATCGTAAAGACCAGGAGCTTATTGGGAGTCCACCGGAATATTACTGGGAGTTCACCGGAAGTTCGCCGAAAGATCACCGGAAGCTCGCTGGAAGAGCAATTGATGTACCGGAACAAAAGTACTTTGATTATGTCTTACTTATTATAGTTAGATCGTAAATTGAGTTAGAATTGGGAGGTAATCCCACTAACTGAATTAGGGGCCAATTGGGCCCTTAATAGGGCTGAATTGGGCCGAATTAAAAAGCCCATTCAACACATGAAATTATGGCCAGCAGTGACACCGCCTAAAAGACCCACTCCCCCAAGTGATCTGGGCGGTGGTACCGTCAGTAGTGAATGCTGCCAGCGGTGGTACAACCCCTGTCAGGCGGTGGTACCACTAGAGCTTAGTCTTCGAGCTCTGTCAGACAATAGTACTGCCCGGACTGGGCGGTGGTACCACCCAGTGTCAGGTGTTAGGTGGTAGTATCGCCAGTAATGATAGTGGTACCATCAGTACCCTGAAATATGGAGATATGATACTTTTTGGCTCCATTTTTGAATCCAACGGGGCATATAAATACCCCATCCTTTTCTGTATGAAAGGGTAACGAAGTGCTATTATACTTGTGGAGAAATCTAAGTTTTTAGGGATTTAAAAGTGTTGTAAAAGTGAGAAAAGTTCTCCTCCTCCCTCTCTTAGCCTTGTAACCATCCAAGAAAGAGGAGTGAAAGTTGTAAGGGTTGTCTCCTAAACCCGACAAAAAGAGAAAGAGCTATAAAAGGTGATTGGTCTTCACCTATTGAAGGAAAGCCTTTAATGGACACTGGTGACCCTGACGGAGGAGAAATCTGAAAGTAAATGTAGGTCACATTGACCAAACCACTTTAAATTTTGGTTTGCTTTTCCTTTGTGCAATTTACTTTAATTGCAAATCGTTTCATAGCAAACTACCTCTTCTTCTCCTCTTGCTTTTACGCTCTTATACATTTAAGTTGTTATCTTTCCAAATTGGTTTTAATCGAATGTACGAAATATTTTTCGAAATTGAATAATTTTCCACTGCACTAATTCACCCCCCCCCTCCCCCTCTTAGTGCCGCTCTTGATCATAACAATTGGTATTAGAGCAAGGTTCACTCTCATTTAGTTTAAAACCCAAGAGAAATGGCATTTGCCGGCAACCAAAAGGGTCATTCAATTACACATTCACCCATGTTCAATGGGACGGATTATATATATTAGAAGACTAGAATGAGGATCTTCCTAATTTCAATGGATTTTGAACTATGGAACATTGTAGAAAATGGGTTTCAAAAGTCTTCTCTTCCAATGAATGATTGGAGTGAGTTGGAGAAGAAGACTTTCGCCTTAAATGCTAAGGCTATGAATGTCTTTTTTTATGCTTTAGATAAAAATGAGTTCAATCGTGTGTCTATTTGTGAATTGGCTTTTGATATTTGGCACACACTCGAAGTGACTCATAAAGGCACTAGTAAAGTGAAGGAGTCAAAAATTAATCTTTTAATGCACACTTATGAGTTATTTCGGATGAAACTGAGTGAGACCATTGGAGACATGTACACCCGATTTACGGATGTCATCAATGGTCTAAAAGGACTTGGTAAAAGTTTTTCGGATTTTGAACTTGTTAATAAAATTTTAAGATCCCTTTCAAAGAGTTGGGATCCTAAAGTAACGGTCATTCAAGAGGCCAAAGATCTAAATAATTTTTCTCTTAAAGAACTAATTAAGTCACTAATGACCTATGAGATGACCTGTAAAGCGTATTAAGAGCTTGAGGACACCCTTCCAAAGAACATGAATGATATGGCACTAAGAACACAAGAAGACCACTTGAAAGAAAATTCAAGTGATGAGGACTTTGATGATGACTTGGCACTCTTGACAAAAAAGTTTAAAATTTTATAAAAAGAAATAAATTTAAAAAATGATAATAAAAATAAAGTTGAACCTAAGAAAGAACAAGTGATATATTACGAGTGCAAAAAGCTAAGACATTTCAAAAGTGAATATCCCCAAGCAAAGAGGAATCAACCAAAGAAGAAAAAGGCCCTCAAAGCAACGTGGGACGACTCAAGTGCATCCAAGGAAGAGGAGCCAACCTACACCGAGCAAGTTGCTCACTATTCACTAATGGTTATTGGAGATGAGGTAATAAGTTCATTAGATGCAAATTTATCTTTCGATGAGCTTTTAAGTACTTTTCATGAATTGTTTGATAAATGTAGAATCTTGAGTAAAAAGTATAACTCTTTGTAAAAGGAACATGCTTCTCTTATTAACAATTTTGATATACTAAAAATTGAGCATAATAATAGCTTAGCACCCTGCACAAAATACCATGAAGTAGAAACACTTAGAAAGGAAAACTTGCTACTCAAAGAAACCTTAGAAAAGTTTGAGGTTGGTAGCAAGTCCTTAAACATAATCTTTACCAACAAGAGTCACATTTATAGGAGAGGCGGAATCAGATTTGTGAGTAGCTCTCACCAAAATCTGACCACCTTTGTTAAAGGCCCTACCTTGCATCTATCACCTTACACCAAATGTAACTTTTGGTGCAAACTTGGACATGTTATGTATAAATATCTATTTAAGAAATATAGTCCACATAAATTGATTTAGGTTCCTAAGAGAACCTCAAATGACTTAGTGTAACATGATAAGTTTTATATATCGATTTTTGAGGCACCCAAGGTTTAATGGGTACCTAAAAATTATTTTTTTTTTGTAGAAAAATACACCATCACAAGCTAGGAGCAAGAGATGGTACCTTGATAGTGGATGCTCAAAACATATGACCGGAGATCCATCTCAATTCTCTAAGCTCACTAGCCTAGATGAAGGATATATCACCTTCGAAGACAATAACAAGGGTAAAATCATTGGTAAAGGAACCATAAGTAACAAATCCAACCTTTTTATAGAAGATGTATTGTTAGTTGATAGTTTAAAGCATAACCTTTTGAGCATAAGTCAATTGTGTGATAAAGGATATATCATTAGATTTGAATATAATGCTTACATTATTGAAAAATCACACAAAAACACATCTATGATTGCCTTAAAATAAAATAATTTATACACCATCGAGATTGATAATCTTTGTAGTAAAATATGTTTTTTGATTTTAAATGATGATGCTTGGCTTTGACATAGGAGATTAGGTCATACTAGCATGAAACTAATCTCTCAAATCTCATCTAAAGAACTTGTGAGAGGAATTCCTCACATTAAGTTCATTAAAGATAATGTGGGTGATGCATACCAACTAGAAAAATAAATAAAAAGTAGTTTCAAACCAAAGAACCAAATAAGCACCTCTAGATCATTACAATTGATCCATATTGACTTATTTGGACCAATTGCTACATCAAGCCTAGGAGGTAGCAAATACGCCTTTGTCATCGTGGATGATTATAGTTGATACACATGGACTTATTTCTTGGCACACAAAAGTGATAGCTTTAGATATTTTTCTAAGTTTCGTAAACTTGTTCAAAATGAGAAGGGTTTTATGATTTCATTAATTCGAAGTGATCACGGTGGTGAATTTCAAAACTATGATTTTTAAGATTTTTGTGAATTTAATAGATACAACCATAATTTTTCTACTCAGAGAAATCCTCAATAAAATGAAGTAGTAGAAAGAAAAATAAAAACTTACATGAAATGACAAGAACCATGTTAAACGAACATAGTCTACCCAAATATTTTTGGGCTAAAGCCATAAATACGGTATGCTATGTCATGAATATGGTTCTAGTAAGACCATTACTTTCCAAAACTCCTTATAAGTTGTGGAATAACAAAAAATCCAACGTTTCATATTTTAAAATTTTCGGGTGTAAATGTTTTATTTTGAATGAAAAAGATACATTAGAAAAGTTTGATGCAAAATCCGATGAAGGAATTTTTCTTGATTATTCTTCTATTTCAAAGGCATTTTGTATTTTTAATAAAAGAACTCTAGTTATAGAAGAATCTATTCATATTATTTTTAATTAAATTTTTAAAGTTAAGAAAAATAATTTTGATGATGACCTTAATTTTGATACTTTGAATTTAAATGAATCCCTTTCTCCATCTAGCAACTTAGATGCATCTTCTACCCAACCTTCTTTACCGAAAGAATGGAAGTATATAGATACTCATCTTAAGGAGTTAATTATAGGAGACACATCGAAAGGGGTTCAAACTCGTTCTTCTCTTAAAAATTTTTGTGCCAACACCACTTTTCTCTCCTAAATTGAGCCTAAATATATTGATGAGGCCATGAAAGATGATTCATGGGTCATCGTAATGCAAGAAGAGTTGAATCAATTTGAGAGAAATGAGGTGTGGAAACTTATTCTAAGGCCGTTATTAGTACTAAATGGGTATTTAGAAACAAGCAAGATGAATTTGGTATCATGGTTAGAAACAAGGCTAGATTAGTGGCCAAGGGTTTCAACCAAGAAGAATGTATCGATTATGAAGAAACATTTGCTCCTATGGCACGATTAGAAGCCATAAGGATGCTTCTTGCCTATACTAGTAGTAATAATTTTAAGTTATTTCAAATAGATGTTAAAAGTACTTTTCTTAATGGCTTTATTTCTGAAGAAGTCTATGTCGAACAACCTCCCGGATTTGAGAATGATAATTTTCCTAATCATGTGTTTAAATTAACTAAAGCTCTCTATAAATTGAAAAAAACCTCAAGGGCTTGGTATGAGAGACTTAGCTCATTTTTACTTCATAATAATTTCTCTAAAGGCAAAGTTGATACTACATTATTTATTAAAAATTTTAAAAATAATTATCTTATTATTCAAGTTTATGTTGATGGCATTATTTTTTCTTCTACAAATGTTGTATTATGTGAATCTTTTGCAAATAGCATGAGTCAAAGAGTTTGAAATGAGTCTAATGGATAAACTAACCTTCTTTTTAGGCTTACAAATCAAACAACTTAAGGATAACATTTTTATTAGTTAAACAAAATATGCATTAGATTTGCTAAAATGGTTTAATATGGTAGTTCAAAGGCTATCAACACTCCTATAAATACCTCCACTAAGTTAGACATTGACGAAAGTGGAGAAAGCTTTGATCAAAAAGCTTATAGGGGTATGATAGGTAGTTTACTATACCTCACCACAATTAGATCAGACATTATGTTTAGCGTGGGACTTTGTGCTAGATTTTAGTCTAATCCTAAGCTATCTCATCTTAAAGCAATCAAAAAAATACTTAGATATCTTAAAGGAACCACAAATCTAGGATTATGGTATCCAAAATCTGAAAATTTCAAATTAATTGCTTATGTTGATGCGGATTTTGCTGGATGTAGATTAGATAGAAAAAGCACGTTCAGGACATGTCAATTTTTAGGACACACACTTATCTCTTGGTCTTCCAAGAAATAAAATTCTGTTGCACTATCCATGACCAAAGCCGAATATATTGCGGCTAGTGCTTGTTGTGCACAAGTTATATGGATGAAAAATATGTTGGAAGATTATAAAATTTATCTTAAGAATATTCCTATAAAATGTGATAATATTAAGTGCAATATTTTTAACAAAAAATCCAATTCAACATTCTAGAACTAAACACATCGACATTAGACATCACTTTATACGAGATCTTGTTAATAATCATGATATAATATTAGAGTTTATTAATATAAAATATCAATTAGCTGACATCTTTATAAAACCCTTAAATGAAGAACAATTTGATTTCATTAGAAGGGAATTAGAGATGTTAAATTATCCGAATATATGAGTTTGTTGTATTTCTTTTCCGGACTATCCTTCTCTTAATGTATTTCATGAATGGGGCTTTCATGAATCTACTTCATTTTTATCTTCCTTGGTATCAAGTTTACTTCATACCCTTGCTTCATCACTTAATGATTTTTTATATATTTAATCACTTTATGGATTTCATTGACAAAATACATCTCTCATGGGTTTATCTCTTGTGAATTTTTAATGAGAAATGGATTTAACTTATGAATTTCATTTTCATATGATGCTTCTCTCCTTATTCTTCTCATGAAAGATGAATTTTATAAATTCCAATGGATATCTTGATCATTGAAAGATAAAATTTAGTACTCGATAATCAATTGCAAGAATGAGAATTTAATTTGGTATGATCCTTTTCATGAATCCCTTCTCTTTGATTAAAGCATGTTTTAACAAAAATTTATTTAATGTTTTTTGACTTCACAAAATTGGTTCTTAATGGATTTCCTCATTCCTTTCCTTCCTTTCCTTCGTGCAAATGTTTTGACAATAAAGGGGGAGAAGTTGATAGAATCTATCGCTTTAATGTTGATAAATTTTGATGTTGAGAATTTGTTAATGTTACCATACAACGATGCAATATCAATTGAATAAGTTAGTGTAAACCATGCTTGAATTTTACCACACTTGCATTGTTAAATTGTTCTCCTTTTTTTTTATGACAAAGGGGGAGAAATAATATCAAAATGTGGTAAATTGATGACAAATTGGCATTGTAGATGTATAGATGCATGCAATGTATCTTATCATAAATGATTATCATAAATACTTGTACACTTTATGGTATGCTTAAAATATAATTGGAATCGTCATATATATTGCAACACATCGCAAATGCTTGAAACATATCTTCATATATATTGTAGATAAATGTCTTGCATTATGATAAGATATCTTGAGCTTAGCTTGCTATTTTACAATTGATATCTTGCCATGGAATAATAGATTGCTATCTTTGTCATCTTGCTATGTTTCACATTTGAAATTTGTATCATACTTAAAAATGATGATTGTCTATACTTGAAAATGGATGTCATGCCTTAACATCATTTTTATAGATAAATACGTGGCATCGTATTTTGAGAATGTTAAATCATGATAGGAATCATGATGTGCATGTTAACTTATTAGTTTGATACTTGAATTCAAAGGTCTTAAATTCAAGAATATCTTTTCTCAAAGTATGGCATATAGATAGGGAGAGTTAAGGATAACTCCGTTATCAATTGATTATCATCATCAAAAAGGGGGAGATTGTTGAATCTCATTTTTTGATGATGGAATCAATTGAAAATTATTTGATCTAATCTATATGTTGAGAAAAGTGTGCAGGATTAACTACAATAGCAGTAAGATACAAAGCAGGTGTTGTGCCGGAGTTAAGATCGAGATCTCGTTGGGAGTTTAAGAGTTTGTCGGAAGTTTGGATATTTGTCGAAGGTTTTGCTGAAACCAACTAAGAAGTTCAGAAGCTTGCCAAAGAAGCTAATCAAAACTCGCCAAGAAGATCGTCGTAAAGTCTAGGAGCTTACCGAGAATTCGCTGGAACATTGCTAGGAGTTTGTGAGAAGCTCGCCGAAAGATCACTAGAAGCTCGCCGAAAGAGCAATTGACATACCGGAAGAATAGTGCTTTGATTATGTCTTAGTTATTGTAGTTAGATTGTAAATTGAGTTAAGATTGGGAGGTAATCCCACTAACTCAATTAGGAGACAATTGGGCCCTTAATAGGGTTGACTTGGACCGAACTGAAAAGCTCATTCAGCACCTGAAATCATGGCCGGTGGTGGCACCGCCTAGAAGATCCACTCTCCTAGGTGGTCTGGGCGGTGATATCGTCGGCAGTTAATGCTGCCAACGGTGGTATCGCCAGAGCTCGGTCTTTGAGCTCTATCAGGCGATAGTACTGCCTAGACTAGGTGGTGGTATCGCACAGTGTCAAGTGTTAGGCAATAGTACCGCCCAATAATAGCGATAGTATTGCTAGTACCCCAAAATCCGGGGATATAATACTTTTTGACTCCATTTTTAAAGCCAGTGGGGCCTATAAATACCCCACCCTTTTCTACATGAAAAGGTAATTTAGTGCTATTATACTTGTGGAGAAATCTAAGTTTTTGGGGTTCAAAAGTGTTGTAAAAGTAAGAAAAGTTCTCCTCCTTCCTCTCTAAGCCTTGTAACCATCCAAGAAAGAGGAGTGAAAGTTGTAAGGGTTGTCTCCTAAACCTGGCAAAAGGAGAAAGAGCTATAAAAGGTGGTTAGCCTTCGCCTATTGAAAGAAGGCCTTTAGTGGACGTCGGTGACCTCGACGGAGGAGGAATCCGAAAGTAGATATAGGTCACATTGATCGAACCACTCTAAATTCTGGTTTGCTTTTCCTTTGTGCAATTTACTTTAACTGCAAATCGTTTTATAGCAAACTGCCTCTTCTCCTCCTCTTGCTTTTACGCTCTCATACATTCAAGTTGTTATCTTTTCAAATTGGTTTTAATTAAACGTACAAAATATTTTTTGAAATCGAAGAATTTTTCGCTGCACTAATTCAACCCCCCCCTCCCCCCCTTAGTGCCACTCTTGATCCTAACAAAAAATTCAATTAAAACCGGTGTTCGCAGAATGACTTAGAAAGGAATCAAATGAAGAATATTCCATATGCATGCATAGTTGGAAATCTATTATATACTCAAACCTATACAAGACCATATATTAGTTTTGTAATTGCAATGTTGGGTAGATACTAGAGCATTCTAGGATTGGAATATTAAAAAGCTATAAGGAAAGTATGAGATATTTACAAATGATGAAAGATTATATACTCATATATAGGAGATCAGATCAAATTTAAAATGACAAGATATTCATATGTTGATTTTGTAAATTGTCTTAACAATAGAAAGTCCACTTTAGGATTTATATTTATGTTGGCTGGAGGAATAATTTTTTAAAAAAGTTACAAAACAATCTCTTATTGTATCATTAACAATGGAAGCTAAATTTGTATAATGCTTTGAGGTCAAAAATCAAGCTTTATAGTTGTAAAATTTCATCTTAGGACTTGGTAAGGTCAACTCAATTGCCAAGCTACTAAAGATATTTTATAATAACACCATAGAAGTTTTTTTCTCTAAAATGACAAGTGCTTTGATGGTTCCATGCACATCGAGATAAGCTACTTGTCGACTAAATAAAGAGTCCAGAAACAACAAGTGTCAATTGAGAACCTAAACACTATTATGAAGATTGCTAATCCATTTATAAAAGCCTTATAATCTAAAATATTTAAAAAATATATTTTTACAATGGGGCTTGTAAGCAAACCATAAAAGATATGATGATGTATATTTAGGTTGATGCTATTATTAATTTTTTTACTTAATTAAAGTTATTTATTTATACTATCTTATTTATATTTATATTTATGTATATTATAATTGAATGTAAAAATAAGATTGTCTCAATAAGACAAATTATAGGAGTCGTTATAGACTATATTAGGAAAAGTTAACAATATTATGGTGCATCGAAGAGAGTATGACATTGATGATATACATCTGTTATAACTTACATTGATAGTTGAACTTAATGTAGTATTATTATATTTCTTGGACTTATTGACTTGTTTTTAATATAAAATAATTTTCAAAATTTTTAGAATCCAATTAGATAAAGTTATTTTTAAATAAATTTTATTTTATTTATTTTGATTTTAAATTTTTTTATATCTTACCAATTAAGTGGGAGAATATTAGATTATATAGCCCTTTTTAATTAATAAGATATATTATAGATCAATTGAATTATGATGAAAGTTATCAACAAATAAAAAGAAAGTCTAATTAAGATATGATTCCTTAGGAGATGCTCTTGATGGGAGGAACTCTTATAATTATTTATTCTAGACCTTCTACTCTCGCCTATATATAGATATGATCTTTTAGGGACTAAAAAATGTGTGACATGATATATAAGGTGATGGACATGAACATTGATACGTGATAATCATTGAGATTACGATTTCTCTCTCATCCTCCCTATCACTAATCCATCGATCTATGGTTTTGTAAAAGGATAGAAAGAGAGGAAAAGAATCTAGTACTTATTATATATCAATATTACTACGATTTTTTCAGATCCAAATATAGTGCCCCTACAGATCTAATAAAGTTTTTTCTAGATGACATCGAAAGGTACGTATCGTAAATCTAATATACTATTTTTTTTTTTTAGCATTAAATTTTTTTCATATAACATATAACATATTATGATTTTATGCTTATAGCACAATTGCAGCTAGCCAGCATCCTAAAGGAAACTTGAAAAAATTATGAGTCAAGATGAGAGGCAAGGGGTTTAGAACAAGCTTATCAACTCAACTCTTGACCTTATATAAAGAACGACAGGAGTAGGACAACTCAATTTAGAAAACTCATGGGTTAAAAAAGAAAAAGGAATGATACCAATCGAAGAGTAAGTGGAATATTGAAGGCCAAATTTTTGTTGGCTTTATTATGTTTTTCTTATCTACTAATCTTGCAAGGCAGAACTAACTAACTCTAGGTTAAGTTTGACAAACTATGTGATTTTACTATAACTAATACGTAAAGGGGAACATGATTTTGGAGGACTTCAAGGAACACAACTCCAAACAAGGGCATTCTCCTACTTAAACTTCAAGGACACAGTTATACGAGCCTATATAACAGATCCTATTCAAGCAAGGCTGTGCCATTCTCCTTTCTACTTGTAATTAGAAATTTTGAAGGTAGTCAACCACGTCTCACTTTGACTTAAACAATACAGCCATGTTTCATATTATGTACCTAGAAAATTGGAATTGGACTGACTAAACATGTTTCTCCCAAATGTAACTTTGGTTATGCCATTTCAGCCGATTGAAGACTTGTCAATTTTGTATATTATTACGATACCATGCAACATAGTTATTAGACTCGGGTTGAGCATTTACTTTTATTCAAGTATCGGGTCACTGGTTCATTGGTTAGATTAGTGGATCATTTGGTTAGATAATAGGTTGATACAAAATATTTTAAAAAAAATAAACTTATATATTACACTTATATATAATTATATAATTTATAATTTATAATTTATACTTATTATTATTATATATACAAATTGAAAATATTTTTATAATTAAAAATACAGTAACATTTTGTAACAAAATATGACTATGAAATGCTACTTTTCTATAGAATGGAATTTGATGACCAAGAGCTAAAAATCTAAATTCCGGTGAGTTGGCTCAAGAAAAATATGTCAGCGCTGATAAAAGAATGAAAAAATATGATTCTAAAAGAAAGCAAAGATGATGGCGCTTAAAATTTATGATGCAAGAGATAGATAGAGAATACAAGTAAAATATATAAGAAAGAACAATGAGGATGTTAATAATAGAAAACAAAAAAAGGATAGGGGCATTTTAAGAAAACTTCCATTTTAATATCAACAAAAAATGATTAAATAATGAACTAGACGGATCAAAAGTTCGATTTTCCATTTTTTCTGATCAATACGACTATGCTGTGCACCGCTATTATTGAAGACCAGAAAAGAACGAGAAAGAAACAAGCACAGAATGTGAAGGTATTCACAGGTGCCCAGCATTCATCAACCAGGTACGACCTCCCTCCTTGACCGTTTATAATCTCTTCTTAGAGATATTGAGATTTAGCCCAAATAATTAATGTAACTTGCTTTAATTACAACCCATGTGGTTATATTGGCTCATAATTTGACTAACTTTAGTTGGAGTAGCTTCGATTTTGCTTTAATAAATAAATAAATAAACTATGCTGTGGCTCGGCTGAACTATTAAAGATTTTGTTGTAAAGAGAAGTCTGGTGTTACAGGGACTAGCGTTAACATGACAGAACCGGGACACTACATTTTTGTTACTCTTTTGACTCCACCATTAATGTGCTGAGATATTTTTATAATTAAAAATACAGTAACATTTTGTAACAAAAATATGACTATGAAATGCTACTTTTCTATAGAATGGAATTTGATGACCAAGAGCTAAAAATCTAAATTCCGGTGAGTTGGCTCAAGAAAAATATGTCAGCGCTGATAAAAGAATGAAAAAATATGATTCTAAAAGAAAGCAAAGATGATGGCGCTTAAAATTTATGATGCAAGAGATAGATAGAGAATACAAGTAAAATATATAAGAAAGAACAATGAGGATGTTAATAATAGAAAACAAAAAAAGGATAGGGGCATTTTAAGAAAACTTCCATTTTAATATCAACAAAAAATGATTAAAATAATGAACTAGACGGATCAAAAGTTCGATTTTCCATTTTTTCTGATCAATACGACTATGCTGTGCACCGCTATTATTGAAGACCAGAAAAGAACGAGAAAGAAACAAGCACAGAATGTGAAGGTATTCACAGGTGCCAAGCATTCATCAACCAGGTACGACCTCCTCCTTGACCGTTTATAATCTCTTCTTAGAGATATTTGAGATTTAGCCCAAATAATTAATGTAACTTGCTTTAATTACAACCCATGTGGTTATATTGGCTCATAATTTGACTAACTTTAGTTGGAGTAGCTTCGATTTTGCTTTAATAAATAAATAAATAAACTATGCTGTGCTCGGCTGAACTATTAAAGATTTTGTTGTAAAGAGAAGTCTGGTGTTACATGGACTAGCGTTAACATGACAGAACCGGGACACTACATTTTTGTTACTCTTTTGACTCCACCATTAATGTGCTGATGAGAAGTCTATCGATCACACTTTATTCGTCTAAATATTTTTTAGATATATGAAGAACAGAATATACAAGTTGGATGATATCCAAGGTGTAGAATTTAAGAGTAGTTACATAATGAGTGACTTAAATTAATTTATAAAATAAAATCATCATATTTTCTTGAGTACTCCTCAAAAATGAGTATCCATCTAAAGTTAGGCATAAACTATTATGTCATTATCATTTTTTAAAATTATGTTAGGGGAGTGAATCTACATTTGTCAAAAAGGACTTGAACAATTGTAGATTGATGTTATTTCAATGAATCCATATTGCAAGACAATGATGCATCTTTATTGTTGGAGTTAGAATTAAATTTTTTTTATTTTCAATATACAATATGAGTGAAAGTTGTATTTTTAACGTATAATGGGAATAATATGAATGGAAGCTTACTAACTTCACAAAGGTATTAAATTTAGGATTCTAGGAACTCAATCTAAGCAATCTTTGAAAAGAAATAAAGACATATATTAGATTTTGTGATCTTCTATAATTGGTCAATAGGAAAGAGGATTTCTTAGGGATCCTTTTGCTGAAAAGAAGGATAGTTTAGTTCTCTTTACAGAAATCTTTTTCAGATGATATCAAAAATTATGTATCATAAAATCGATTTAATATTATTTGATTTCAATCTTAAATTACATATAATATATAATAATTTTGATACTTATGACATCGAATCTGATCATGAAAAAGCTAATATAAATACAAAGATGTTCATGTCTCTCGAAAATTATTGTTGTGAGTAATTGGTCTGCAGCGAAGGAACGAGGACGAAAAAAAGAGGAAAAAAACATTGAGACAAATGCATTCATGATTTGAAAGCGAGAGTTAGACTACCGTAAGCATCCCATTCCAAAGCCACCAAGCACGGAGGCCTCGGAAGAATTATGAGCGCCGTCGATCTACTCGGGCATTCTACTGGCAGGTTGTACTAAAATGTGTACTGCAATGATTTGGTTGTACTACTAAGCGCAGTACATGGAAAAATCAAACTACCTACCATAATTTTGGGATATATATATATATATATATATATATATATATATATATATATATATATATATTGCCGAGGATGATGTGGAGTAGGGAAACGATTGTTACAAAGATCTGAGCCTTGTCGAGGTGCGCCACGGTGAGATCTTAGCCTCATTTTGTCAATATATTCTCTTTTTGTGTTTGATTGAAAAGGGCTGAATCTTTTTAAAAACTTCAATGAAGTGGGAGTACGATGATGCGAATTTTAATTGATCATATTAGGATCTCCCTGATTGTTCTTTTATATAAAGAATAATTTATTGCATGATTTCTTGGTCTCAGAACTCCTTTTTGAATGTAGGAGGAAGAAGAAGCGAAGGCCTACAACTAGCCAACTTGAGCTCACTCCCATGGCAGATGCCAAAAAGGGGCAAGAAATCGAGAAAGGCGAGGACTTGGAGGAGCCCATGGAAAAAGGGGCCCTTGCGTTCGGGAGGGTTCCTCCATGGTCAAAGCAAATAACGCTCCGCGGCCTCGCCGCGACCCTCGCCATCGGAACTATGTACAGTGTGATTGTGATGAAGCTCAACCTCACCACCGGCCTCGTCCCCACCCTCAACGTTTCGGCCGCCCTCCTTGCCTTCGTCATCCTCAGGTCCTGGACCAGGCTGCTGCACAAGGTTGGCATCGTGGCCGCTCCTTTCACGCGGCAGGAGAACACTGTGGTGCAGACTTGCGCCGTCGCTTGCTACAGCATAGCCGTTGGAGGTGGGAAAGATCCGATCTTGCTCGATCACCACTAGTGCACCATGTAATTTGGTATTATTATGCTGGTTTGGTTTATTGCAATGCTAATGTTGTTGTTGCAGGTGGATTTGGATCCTATCTATTGGGGTTGAACAAGAAGACTTATGAGCAAGCTGGAAAGGATACAGAAGGGAATGTTCCAGGGAGTTATAAGGATCCTGGGATTGGATGGATGACCGGATTTCTCTTCACAGTTAGTTTTGTGGGGCTGTTGGCCTTGGTTCCTCTCAGGAAGGTTATTCCTCCTCCCTCCTATTTTTCAACACTTGCTCTTATGTTGGTTCTGTTGCTCCTCCAAATACTAGAACCATTGTCCACTTTGTGAAACAAGGTATTTAAGGATTGCTTCTTAAATGTTGAGATATTGACTACATCCTTGAAATCTTTCTCTATCAAATATCACGAATGGCTGTTCTATATCAAAAATAAAGCAGAATTCAACAAATATAATGTTTACTTAATATGATTGAATGGAAAACACTATAACAGATCATGTCGGCGCTTCAATTTCACATTACAAATTCTGCTGTAATTGGTGTCACTTCATCTATTCTGTCCTGTTTAATTATTGAGATATGAATATCGTAGCACAGATTTATCAGGCTTCGATAAGACCAATTCTATGACTCGTCATGCAGTTATGGTTAAAATAAAGCATCTATTATACATTGGAATCCCTGCATCACCTATTAATGGTAATGGGCTTTCACTTTACTATGTCAGCTGGACTTTATGTTGTCTTAATATTTATTTATGGAATTGGTGTCGATCATCCAGATCATGATCATTGATTACAAGTTAACTTATCCAAGTGGAACTGCAACTGCTGTTCTCATCAATGGTTTCCATACTCCCCAAGGAGATAAGATGGCAAAGTATGTATTTGCCTACTTCCTTGATCTGTAATTGACTCTGTCTTCTAAACAATATTGCTCAACTTACTCAACAGGAAGCAGGTCCGTGGATTTGCTAAGTATTTCACATTTAGCTTCCTGTGGCGTTTTTTCCAGTGGTTCTACTCAGGAGGAGATGTCTATGGATTTGTGCAATTTCCGACTATTGGCCTAAAAGCTTGGAAACAAACGTAATACGTATACCTTGCTTGTCTTTTACTCGGTTTTACCATTGCCATTTATTAATTTGACATCATAAATATTATTCTTTCTGTTGCAGTTTCTTCTTCGATTTTAGCCTGACATATGTCGGAGCTGGAATGATTTGTTCCCATATTGTGAATCTCTCTCTCCTTCTTGGTGCAGTGCTTTCCTGGGGAATAATGTGGCCACTGGTAAGTGAACTTAAAGGAGACTGGTTTTCTGGCAATATACCACAGAGTAGTATGCGAAGCTTGCAAGGGTACTAGGTACATCACCTCAAAACTTCTCATTTATTGTCAAAAGATATTTTTTATCCATTTGCTCACATATCTACTGTTTTATGCAGGTCTTCATGTCAATTGCTCTTATTCTTGGAGATGGACTCTACAATTTCCTTAAGATTTTAGTTTTCACTGTGAGAAGCATGTATGCCAAAGTGCAATGCAAAAATCTCAAAAGAGGTAGACTGTCTAATGATAATTTATACCAACATTGTTTAGCTTGTATCCACAACTCAACTATTTTCCATTTTTTTTACAGTTGCAGATCATGATAATCCAATCCTTGATGATCTAGAGCGTAACGAGGTTTTCATGAAAGAGAGCATACCAGTGTGGCTGGCCTATTGTGGGTATGTCCTGTTCATTGTGGTTTCCATCATTGCTATCCCTATCATGTTCCCTGAGGTGAAGTGGTACTATGTGGTCATATCGTACATGCTTGCCCCAGCTCTTGGTTTTTGCAATGCTTATGGTGCTGGCCTAACGGACATGAACATGGCCTATAACTATGGAAAAGTATCTCTCTTTATACTGGCAGCTTGGGCTGGAAAAGATTCAGGTGTCATTGCTGGCCTTGTAGGCTGTGGACTGATAAAGTCAGTTGTCTCCATTTCTGCTGATCTAATGCATGATTTTAAGACTGGTCATCTCACTATGACATCCCCAAGATCAATGCTTCTCAGTCAGGCCATTGGAACAGCCATGGGTTGTGTCATTGCCCCTTTGACCTTCTTCCTCTTCTATAAGGCCTTTGATGTGGCGAATCCAGATGGAAGTTGGAAGGCTCCTTATGCTTTGATATATAGAAACATGGCAATTCTCGGTGTTGAAGGCTTCTCGGCACTCCCTCATCATTGCTTGCAGTTGTGTTATGGTTTCTTTGGTTTTGCAGTTGTAGCTAACATAATGAGAGATCTTTCACCTGCTAAGTCTGGCCATTGGGTTCCTCTGCCGATGGCAATGGCAGTGCCATTCCTAGTTGGAGCGAGCTTTGCGATTGACATGTGTGATGGTAGCTTGGTTGTGTTTGGCTGGCACAAGCTTAACAGCAAAAAGGCCAATCTGATGGTGCCTGCTGTTGCCTCTGGTTTGATCTGTGGGGATGGATTATGGATTCTACCTTCATCCTTGCTAGCCTTGGCCAAGGTTAATCCTCCTATCTGCATGAAATTTGAGGCTGCTTAGTGGAGATATGAGCAAATCATCTGATGTGTTTGAGCTATATTTTACAAGAGGACATTTTGAATGGAAATATCAGAATCTCTAAATTATAGTAGAAGAGAGATTACGGCATCAGCTTAGTTGCAGATGGGTGTGAGAAATTTAGCGCACATGATTTGGCTTTTGAAGGGAGGAACCAGGGATCCTCACTGGAATAAATGTGTTATTAGACTATAAAAGGATCAGAATAGAGCAATGGTAAAGTACTTTTCAAATGGAGATCGAAGTCTTGAATCAAGTTTCTTAAATGGTAAACACTTGTATATTATATTTTTATCCATCACACCAGTGTGTCATACTGGCACAAGCTGTGAATACTTGTGTCCAAGCAATACTGGTATCAGAAAGAGGAACAGAATTGGTGTAACTAGAATCTCCCATGATATTAGGTGTAATATTACAAGATCAAATTGTGCAAAGACAGTGTGGTTGCTTTTTAGTAACTGCACTGGGGAAGGAAATAATGCAATGAATGCTAATTGCATCTCGAGTCATAAAACTTCACATGGTTTTACAGAATATGTTGAGACAGGTACAACCTGTTCTCGTTCGTCTTCCTGAGCTCGAACGAGGACTGATCATTAGGCATTTGCCTCCTGCTATTGTATCGTTTGTTCCCACCGAGAATGTAGCATCTTGCTCGTAAGTTAATGTCTTCCTGATTGTAGTTAATGTGTTTGATGTAATGTACCTGAAGCATCATGTGTCAGCTGAAGAGTTGTTATTACGATCAATGAGAAATGGTAGATGTAGTCTCTTGCTTATTCCAAGTCTTGGAATATAACTACTCAGATGTCTTGTTGTTCTCCTCTTTCCCACATATGTTGTTCTTGGTAGCTGCATGCAGTAATTGTTTCAAAATTTGAAGTTCTTAGAATTTGATCGGACTGTTTTTTCATGTCAATTTTGATGATAAAAAAAATCAGAATGAAAATAAAAAATTTACATGTCACACCAATGGTAATGCTGTTTATGTCCCAGATAAAAATAAATTTTTTTATCAAATTATACATCTCTTTGAGTTAACCGTAACTCGACCTCTCTTGTATATCATCTCATATAAACCTCATGAATATATTTTTTTTCTCTAATATAATCCTTAAAAAAATTTAGGAATATGAGATGTGACAATTCGCCAAATGATCACGAGTTATACAAATTCAAGTCTAACCATACATTTTTCTTTTCTAAACCAATCTAACTCACAGTCACCCAAGTGAAAAACTAATACACATCATAATTATAAAATAAAAGATTCTATTTTGTGTATCCAAGTCATATGCTTATTTAAAATAATTGCTTTCAACATATCTTTAACATATAATCCTTCTATCAACCATATGCTCTTTGATGAATTACCATTAGAGATGGAGGAGGGAGATGAGTATTTATAATTAATAATTAGTAAATGCACATGCCTCTCTCATAGGCAGGTAAGCAAGAGTTTAAACATATTATAACTATATACATCATATTAGTAAAAACAACACATGCATTTTACACCAGCAAAACAATTAGTACAAAAATAAGGAACAACACAAATTCATGGCATTTTATACGCTTGGATTCACATGTTGATGCATTTCCTTTTATTTTCTCTCTTCATAATATCCATATATCATATTGTCTATAATTTTTATATTATTTTCAAAAAATATAATAACTAAACAATCGGTCACATATTAAACCTGAGAGAATCAACCCCGCCCAATGGATAATATTTTTGGTAGACTTAATCACCATCCAATTTGTCAGGTCATAAGTTTATCATCTAATGATACGTTTCTCGTAAGATGATAGTATGTTATCCTAGAAAATCTTTTGATAGCATATTTTATCTATAATTTTCCCTACAAGACCACTATTAATACCACTCATATTACCTTGACGTAGGATGAGAGTAACAGAATGTTTTTTTAATAATAGATTAACATAAAAAAGAAATAAAAGATAGTAACCAAAAGATAATAAATAAATAAATAACTATCAGCACATGCGATGAAACCCTCTCACCACCATATGTCTTGCATGTGGAATGATAGAATTATCTCATCCGAAAATAAATGTGGCCTTGTATCACTCATCCAAAAGGTGGGAAAACAACTTATTTCATTAATCTATTTATAATTGAATCAAATCAAATATATAATTAGATCTTTCCTTCAAAGAAAATAATATTTTTGATTGATATGCTTCCATCCTTGTAGAAATTAATCTTCACAAAATCTTTCATTAGGATTAAGAATCTTAAATCATAATCATAATATGATTTTTTAAAATTCTTTTTATATTTTTTTCTTCCTCAAATAAATTAGGAAACTTGATCAAAATTAATTAGTATGTTACATGTGGCAACTTATGTTAGGAACGAGTCGGCACTAAGAGGGGGGGTGAATTAGTGCAGCGGATAAAATCATCGATTTAAAAATATATCATTCGATTAAACCCATTTTGGAAATATGCTTGACTTGAAAGCATGTTTGTAAACATATTGAAAGCAATAAACAAATAAAATGATTTGTAGCTAAAGTAAATTTCTCAAAAGAAATGTAAACTAGATTTTTATAGTGGTTCGGTCGTCGTGACTTACATCCACTCTTGATTCCTCCTCCGTCGAGGCCACCGACATCCACTATCGGTCTTTCTTCAATAGGCGAAGATCAACCACCTCTTTAAAACTCTATTCTTCTTTTGACAAGCTCAGAAGAGAACCTTTATAAGTTTCATACCTCTCTTAAAATGAACTCTAAACTCTAAGAGATGGAGTGGAACACTCAACACTTTGCAAGCTTTTTCAACTCTTTTTCGTCAAGGATTCTTTTCTCCTTTTTACCCAATTCTTGCTATCCTGAGTAGGAAAAGTGGGATATTTATATGCCCTAAATGGATTCAAATTTGGAGACCAAAATTCAAATCCCCTAGATTTTAGGGTACGGACGGTACCACCACCTACAGCCTGACACTGGGCAGTACCATCACCCAGTCTAGTAGCACCACTACCTGACACACTATCATTGGGTGGTAGCACCACCTAGTCTAGCGGTTCCATCGCCTGATAGCCTCGGAAATTGAGTTTTACGAGTTTTCTAACTCACAAGCGGTTCTACCGCCAATTCTAGCAGTTCCACCGCCTGGCCCAACATTTGAGTCATTAAACGGGCCTCCCAATGAGCCTAAATCACTGCTAATTTAGGCCCAATTGGCCCCTAATTGAGTTAGCATTGTTTCACCCCAATACTGATTCAATTAGACCTAAAACCTACTTCGATCTAGACAATTATTACAAAGCTCATCAAATGTTGTCCGGTCATGTCATTGGTTTGATGCTTCATCCGATTGTTCGGTGCATCATCCTCTCTT
The DNA here is from genome assembly GCA_004837865.1 of Musa balbisiana. Lineage (NCBI taxonomy): Eukaryota > Viridiplantae > Streptophyta > Magnoliopsida > Zingiberales > Musaceae > Musa > Musa balbisiana. Next base: position 19,171,328 of record CM017196.1, on the reverse strand, counting down.
GCAGCTCATTACCCAATCGGCCAGTTAAGTTTTGTAACTCCGATTTCATTAGTACAATTTTCACTCTTCTTGGCCCGATGCCCGAATTCTTGGCCCGAAGTCTTCTGCCGACACATCGACCGATCATCCGACTCAACATCCAATCTTCTAACATGTTCCACTCCAGCCCAACATGATTCTTCCTGCTTCAATTGTCTCTCTCTGATCGAAGCTTCCTACGTCACTCAAAACGTAAATCAGATAAACACTATCAATTGGTTTCATCATCAAAATCCAAGATTCAACAATCTCCCCCTTTTTGATAATGACAACCAATTGATGATGGAGTTAACTTTAACTCTCCCGATCAATATGCAATATTGATAGAACTCTTGAATTCAAAAATCCAAGAAAAAAATTATACATAACATCATCACACTTCTCCCCCTTTGTCATCAACAAAAAGGAGAAGTGCATCATCCAAGCAACAAGTTTTAGAGATATACAAGTTTTACAACATACAAGCTAGCAACAATTTTTCATCACTTTATAACATGCAAGCTAGCAAATTTTATATCATTTTAGAGTATGCAAGCTAGCAAATTTTACACATATGAAAGTTAGCACAATTTTACATCATTTTAGATATGCAAGATAGTATATTTTTGCTTCTCTTTATGATTACAAGCTGGCAATTCTAGTAAGTTTTACATCATGGAAGCTAGCAATTTTTACAATATGCAAGTTTACAAATTTGCTTTTCTTTGCGATGTGCAAGATAGCATATTTTTGCATCTTCTTGAAATATGCAAGCTAGCGAACTTAGTGATGTTCAAGATAGCAAGTTCTTTCTTCTCTTTTGAGAAGTGCAAGCTAGCAATTTTACTTCCTTGCAAGTTTTTCTTCTCGCAATTTATAAGCTAGCAAATTTAGAAGTTTAGCAAGTTTTACATCATACAAACTAGCAAGTTTTTCATATACGCAAGTTGACAAAATTTTTTCATCTTTTGAGATGAACAAGCTAGCAAATTTTTCTTTCTTTTGCAATGTGCAAGTTTCCAAATTTCGCATCTTGAGCTAGCAATTTTTTTTCTCACCCTTTGTCATTGTCAAAAAGAAGGGAAGAATACAATGTTGTAATTCCTTTCCCTTTACATCAATTTTCATATCATGATAAAGTTAAAGTATCAATCTTTTTTCAATATGGTTGTGCATCATTATGATTTTAAATTAAAACATGCACAATTTTAAAAGCTTTCATTTCATTCTTACTTTATGCATTATACAAAAAATAAATCAATCATCACTACAGGCATATCATACATGATACAAAGACAATAAAGTCTTTTAAGCATTTATCACTTCATACATTAGATCAATATTTTAAACATTCATCATTTTTCTCATGCATGATACTAAAGCATTCATGATACCAATCATTTCAGCAACAAATCATGGTATTGCATGCATCATTCCAAATCAAAAAATATTTCAAATCATGATGGTATCAAAATGTCAAATTGCATTACATCCTATCATGAATAAGAATTCTCAAGATTCATATAGAAAACCTCATCTTAAGAAAATACCAAGAGGAATCGTAAGAGGACAATTGATGAAAAATCTTGATTCATATAAAGAGAATCATATCTTATCATGATTTGATAAATATTCTCTTAAACAAGTGAAACGTACGTGCATTAAGACATATGTTTCATGTTGAATATATCACAAGTCATAAATATGATAAATGATTTAGTTGGATATATCATCTCATTAGTCATATGAAAATAGATCCAAAATCATCATCAAAATCACTTTTCGGAAAATTCAATGAAGGTAACGTAGATAGATTCATATGAGAACTTGATTCATGTATAATGTCTCAGTTAAAAAAAAAAGTTATAATTTCAAAAAATTCATAATTCATCTACAAAATTTTCTTCTTTAGTGAATGATAAGAAGAAGCATAGGAGATCAAATACAAGATTTTGATTCATAGAAAAATTTCAAGTATTAAATATCAAGAAATTATGATTTTAATGAAACTAATTCAAATTAAAATCATTTTCATAGTCCAAGAGATTCATAAAAGCATAATATACATGGATTCATAAATCTTTTATCGAAACATCAATAAGATAGAGATGTTTCATTTTAAGTTGTTTGTTTCGTACAAGCACACCATTGTCTTTTTATGCCAAATAAAAACATGTATCAATATTTAGGATCGAAAAATAAATTTCGTCATAAAAACCATCAAGACAAAAAAAAAATATAACTCATTAAACATAAGGCTTCTTCAAACAAGAGATTTGATTTATTATTTTAATTTCAATGATAATATGTTTACCTTTTTATATGTTTCATTTTATGTGATTGGTTTTATGCTCAAGTTTTTGTATGAAAATCATCTATCTTGTTTAAAATCGAAAAAGCAATTTTCATTATGACAAAGATTAACCTCATTTTCGAAAGCTGTTAAGGTGTAGTTTACCATGTCGTCTTCATCGGTTTGCTCCTCATCTTTGGATGCACTCATTTTATCCCAATTTATGTTTTTTTAAGTTTATTTTTATTTTTTGATTTTTATTTTAAGAACTTTCTTGTCAAGAGTGCAAAGTCATCATCATAGTCCTCATCACTTGAATTTTCTTTCAAGTGGTCTTCATGAGTTCTTAATGTCATATCCTTCTTATTATTTGGAAGATTGTTCTCAAGCTCTTCATAAGCGTTGTAAGTCATTTCATATGTCAATAATGAATCAATAAGTTCTTCAAGTAAAAAAATATTGAGATCTTTTGCTTCTTGTATTACCAATATTTTAGGATCCCAAAGTTTTAGAAGGGATCTCAATATTTTATTAACGAGTTTAAAATTCGTAAAACATTTGCCAAGTGCTTTTAGATTATTGATGACATCCGTAAAACGGGTGTACATGTCTCCAATAGTCTCACTTGGTTTCATTCTAAATAACTCGAAATCAAGCATTAAAAAATTTATTCTAGACTCTTTTATTCTTTTCGTGCCTTCATATGTGATTTCAATAGTGTGCCAAATATCGAAAGTCATTTTGCAAATAGAAACTCAATTAAATTCATTTTTGTCTAAGGCACAAAATAGGGCATTCATAGCCTTTGCATTTAGAGAAAAAGTCTTCTTCTCCAAATCATTCCAATGGTTCATTAGAAGAGATGACCTTTGACAACCAAATTCGACTATATTCCATAAATTCAAATCCTAAGAAAGCAAGAAAATTCTCATTCGAGTTTTCCTATATGTGTAGTCCGTCCTAGTGAATAAGGGAGGATGAATGAGAGAGTGACCCTCTTGAAAGCCGAAAAGAGTCATTTCTCTTGGGTGCCAAATGAGAAATTATAATGCTCTGATACAAACTGTTATGAATGAGTCCGTACTAAAAGGGGGGGGTGAATTAGTGCAATGGATAAAAATGTCAATTTAAAATTATTTCATTCGATTAAACCCGTTTCAGAAATATGCTTGACTTGAAAGCATATTTATAAATGTATTGAAAGCAGCAAGCAAGTAAAATGATTTGTAATTAAAGTAAATTGCTCAAAAGAAATGCAAACTAGATTTTTATAGTGGTTCGATCATCGTGACCTACATCCACTCCCGATTCCTCCTCCATCGAGGCCACTGACATCCACTATCGGTCTTCCTTCAATAGGCGAAGACCAACCACCTCTTTAAAACTTTATTCTTCTTTTGACAAGCTCAGGAGAGAACTTTTATAAGTTTCACACCTCTCTTAGAATGAACTCTAAACTTTAAAAGGTAGAGGGGAATATTCAACACTTTATAAGCTTTTTCAACTCTTTTTCGTCAAGAATTCTTTTTCCCTTTCTACCTAATTCTTGCTATCCTAAGCAGGAAAGAGTGGGATATTTATAGGTCCCAAATGGATTCAAATTTGGAGCCCAAAATTTAAATCATCGAGATTTCAGGGTAGGAGCGGTAACACCGCCTGCACTAGGCGGTATCACAGCCTGCACCGGGTGGTACCACCGCCTGCAGATGGCGGTACCATCACCTAGTCTAGTGGCACCACTGCTTGACACACTGTTACTAGGTGGTACCACCACCCAATTTGGCGGTACCACCGCCTGACAGCCTCGGAGACTGAGTTTTTCAAGTTTTCCAACTCATAAGCGATTCTACTGCCAATTCTGGCGGTGCCACCGCTTGGCCCAATATTTGGGTCATTAAATGGGCTTCCCAATGAACCCAAATCACTCCCATATTTAGGCCCAATTGGCCCCTAATTGAGTTGGCATTGTTTCACCCCAATACCGACTCAATTAGACGTAAAACCTACTTTGATCTAGACAATTATTATAAAGCTCATCAAATATTGTTCGGTCATGTCATTGGTTCGATGCTTCATCTGATTCTTTGGTGCATCATCCTCTCTTACAGCCTATTGCCCAATCGGCCAGTTAAGCTCTACAACTCCAATTTCGTTAGTATAATTTTTGCTCTTCTTGGCCCGATGCCCGAATTCTCGGCCTAAAGTCTTCTACCGACACGTCGACCGATCCTCCGGCTAGACGTCCTATCTTCTAACATATTCCATTCCGGCCCAACATGATTCTTCTTGCTTCAATTGTCTCTCCCTGATCGAAGCTTTCTGCGTCACTTAAAATGCAAATCAGATAAACACTATCGATTGGTTTCATCATCAAAGATTCAACAATCTCTCCCTTTTTGATAATGATAACTAATTGATGACAGAGTTAACCTTAACTCACCCTATCAATATACATTATTGATAAAACTCTTGAATTCAAAAATCCAAGCAAAAAAATCATATATAACATTATCACACTTCTCCCCTTTTGTCATCAACAAAAGGAGAAGTGCATCATCCAAGCAACAAGTTTTAGAGATATATAAGTTTTACAACATACAAGCTAGCAACAATTTTTCATCACTTTATAACATGCAAGCTAGCAAATTTTATATTATTTTAGAGTATAAAAGCTAACAAATTTTACACATGAAAGTTAGCAAAATTTTACATCTTTTTAGATATGCAAGATAGCCTATTTTGCCTCTCTTTATGATTACAAACTGGCAATTCTAGTAAGTTTTATATCATGGAAACTAGCAATTTTTACAATATGCAAGTTTACAAATTTGCTTTTCTTTGCGATGTGCAAGATAGCATATTTTTGCCTCTTCTTTGAAATATGCAAGCTAGCGAACTTAGTGATGTTCAAGATAGCAAATTCTTTCTTCCCTATTGAGAAGTGCAAGCTAGCAATTTTGCTTCCTTGCAAGTTTTTCTCCTCGCAATTTGTAAGCTAGCAAATTTAGAATTTTAGCAAGTTTTACATCATGCAAACTAGCAAGTTTTTCACATATGAAAGTTGATAAATTTTTGTATCTTTTGAGATGAACAAGCTAGCAAGTTTTTCTTTCTTTTGCAATGTGCAAGTTTCCAAATTTTGTATCTTGAGCTAGCAATTTTTTTTCTACCCCTTTGTCATTGTCAAAAAGAAGGGAAGAATACAATGTTGTAATTCTTTTACCTTTACATCAATTTTCAAATCATGATAAAGTTAAAGTATTAATCTTTTTTCAATATGGTTGTGCATCATTATGGTTTTAAATTAAAACATGCACAATTTAAAAACCTTTTATTTCATTCTTACTTCATGTATTATACCAAAAATAAATCAATCATCACTACAAGCATATCATACATGATACGAAGACATTAAAGTCTTTAAGCATTTATCATTTCACGCATTAGATCAATATTTTAAACATTCATCATTTTTCTCATGTATGATACTAAAGCATTCATGATATCAATCATTTCAGCAACAAATCATGGTATTGCATGCATCATTCCAAATCAAAAATATTTCAAATCATGATGGTATCAAAATGTCAAATTGTATTTTGTAATAAAAAGGTGTAAATATAACCTTTATATGGTTCAAATCAAATATTATAGAAATTATTTTTCTAATACTTGATGGATTAATTTGATGCTTCAACATATATTACCAATAATAGATATTCATTAAAATAAAAAAAATAAAAAGGGATAAAACCAAAAGAGAATGAGATATTCATCATTATAGGGAATTATCTTAAAGTGAAAGTGATATTAGTTTGAATGTGATATCGTCTACATCTAAAGATGATTCAATTGATAGATCTTGAAGATCTATACCATGTTCTTGTAATTCTGAAAATTTGAGTTCTTTACCTAGAATTGTTAGAATATTATTTCCCTTTTGGTGATTATAAACTTACTATGATTCAATAAAAATTAACCTTTGAATTCTATATAATAGTCTATATAGAATTAATATTAATTTTAAGTTTACAATAGTCATATAATTAAATATTGAAATGAAATGTAGTTTTATAAACTCCTTGATATTATGCTTATATCTGCGGGTCACTCTATACTTTCGTCTCATTAAAAAGAGACATTTTATCATCATATAGATAACATGTTGAGATATGACTATATATATCTAATTCATGTAAAGTCGATGACCGTTCACAATCTTAAAACTTACATAAATAAAGTTAATAAACAATTAGATAGAAAAGTCAATATCATCATATTTGATAAGGATGTTGAATTTTATGGTATTTATAATAAACCCAACTATAATTCTAATTCTTTTGTAGATTCTTAGAAAAATAAGGTATATGTGTTTAATATGACTTATCATATGTGTTACAGCAGAATATAATTGCTGAAAGATATAATCATACATTTATATATATGGTTAGGAGCATGATAGGTTATTCTTTTATACCCAAATCAATATGAGAAAAAGCTCCGAGGACAATTATGTATATCTTAAATGGTATTCCTAATAAGTAAATTGCATATAACTTTTTTTAAGTTATGAAATGATAGGAAACTTAAGATATTTAAGTATTTGAGACTATCCCATGGAAATAATGATCTTCAACTCATATAAAAGAAAATTAGATTTAATAAATATTTTGAATATTTTATTATCTATTTAGAAAAGTTTAAAAGGGTACATATCTTATTGCTCTAATCATAGTACAAGGATAATTAAATCTGGTAATGTAAGATTTCTATAAAATAGAAAATCAGTGCGAGTGAAAATCTCGAAATTCAATTTTGGTATAGAGGAGATACAAGTTGATACTCCTTTCTTATTCGAGAGATTGTTATTACTTAAATCATTAAATGATTTGATAAAAGTGAACAATAAGATAACATTACTAAACTCCTACATTATATTGATATCAATGTTAATGGTCTTATAGAATAACCATAATTGACAACCTTGGGAAGATCTCAAAGGGAAAAGAATCCTATTATCTATGGTTATTATATGATATATTTACAAGAATTATATTATGATATAGGAATCAGAATGGATCCCTTATTATTTTCAAATGTAATGAAAAGTAATGATTAAATACCTTAGAATGACTTGTAAAGAATTAGATAAAGAAAATATTCTTTGTATATATATAGTTGGAAGTCTATTCTATTGGAACATATATTAGTTTTACAATTAAAATGTTAGGTATATATTAGAGTTACCTAAAAGTAAAAATACTAAAGGACTGCAAAGAAAGTAATAAGATATCTGGAAGGGACAAAGGATTATATGTTTACATTTATGAAATTATATCAGCTTGAAATGATGATATTTTTCAGATACTAATTGTATAAATTACCTCGAGAATAGGAAGTCCACCTTACGGTTAATATCTATATCAACTAGAGGGGCAATTTATTATTATTAATAATAATAATTGATTTTGTGGCATGCTTTGAGGCCACTAATCAAACTTTTAGACTGCGAAATTTCATCTCAGGACTTGGTGTAGTCAAACTCAATTGTCAAATCGTTGAAGATATTTTGTGACATTATATTAGTTTTTTCTCTAAAAATGATAAGTACTATTGCATCTCTATGCATTATGGTATAAAGTACTTGATGACTAGAGAAGAGGAGTCTAGAAACATCTAATGTCAATTAATTACTTGAGTTTCACTATATTGATTGCTGATCCATTCACTTAGGACTTACAGCCTAAAGTATTTTGAAAGAACATGTTCTTATGATTGGGTTTGTGAGCAACCCATAAAGGATATGGTAATGTATATTTGAGTAGATGCTATAATTGATATTCTTGCTTATGTACTTAAAATTATTTGTTTCTGCTATTATATTCACAATTATGTGTGTACATACTATAGTTAAATATGATAGGATTGTCTTGACAAAATAAATTATAGGGGTCATTTTGGACTGCATTATGAAAGGCTAACAATGTTGTATATAGAAGGAAGTATGATACTTATAACATACAACCACTATGACTCATATTATTAGTCAGACTTAATGTAATATTATTGTATTTATTAGACTTATTGGCTTATTTTTAAAAATTCACGCATGTGTATATAGTTTTTCTAAAATTTCATAATCCAATTGGGTCAAATTATTTTTAAATAATTTTTTTTTGTTTATTTTTTATTTTAAGTCTTTTTTATCTTACCAATTAATGAGCCAAGTGAGAGAATATTAGTTTATGTGTCCCTATTTAATTAGGTAAAATATATTATAGATATGATTGGATTATGATTATGGTTATTGGCCAATAGAAAAGAAGTTCATGTTAAAGTAGGATTCTTTAGGAGATAACCTTGATAGGAGAAACTCTCCTAATAATTTATTTTAGACCCTCTACTCTCGTTTATAAATAGACAGGACCTCTAGGAGCTAAATAGAAACATCTCATAGAGGATTCAGTTAAAGGATTACAGTCTCTTTCAACCCTTCTTCTTGACCATCAATTAAGTGGTTCTGTGAACGGGTAAGAAGCGAGGAGAAGGATTCTAGTTTTCCTTACAAATTGATATTTTAGATTCAATAATGGGGCGCCTGTAGATTAGATAAGGTTTATTCTTTTGAACAATAATGAAAGATATGCATCGTAATATTATTAAATCTAATTTTATTTTATTTTAATCTTAACATAAAATTTTTTCCTAGAATGATTACATATTTTATGCTAATAGATCTTTCGCTTAAGAATGTGAGTAGAAATATCTATATCTTGGTTAGATGTTATTTTTGTTCTTACTTTTGAATTTGGGTATGAATTTGTTAGTTAAACATGGTGATTTGAGGTGATTTTTGCTGGCAGATTACGCCTCCAGAAAGTTAATAAGTGACCTTAGTTAAATTGTGTACTAGTCATGCACATAATAACCTTTTGGAACCTTAAATATATGTTGAAATGAAAGGAGGGATGTGTTGGAATGGCTGAAGTCCTACAAGTGCAGTGTCCATCGTGTACATGGTGAGCATTTGGAAGTTAGGACTTTATGACTTGTTGACATCAACTAGGGGGGCAAAGCACTCTTTTTCAAAAGGACGTACTGTAGTTCAAGTCCTTTACTACCGTAGTTCAAGACTCTTTTTCAAAAATCTTTTGTTAGTCAAAAGATTGACTTATTTAGCATGGTCGATGCTACCGTTGAAAGGGTTGGTCATTTTGTGGCTCTGGTCATGGAAAAGTTTAATGCCCCCATGATTACAGATTAAATAGAAAAAGTTAAGATCACATCCCCAACATCAATCTCGAAGAACATATATGTTAGGATCGGAGCGGCACTTAGTACAACGGATTAAAACGTCGATTTTAGAAACTTTTTCGTACGATAAAAACCGAACTCGGAAGTGCTTAACTTAAAAGCGTGTTCGTAAATGTGTGCAGCAAAAGTAATGAGGAAGTAAAACACTTATAAAGATTTGCAGTAAGGTAAAGTGTAATAAGTAAATGCAAACCAGAGAACACGCCAAATTTAAAGTAGTTCGGTCAAAATGACCTACATCCACTTGCGAAGCCTTCTTCGATGAGGCTCCCAACTTCCACTAGCAAATTACTTTGAAGAGGAAGGACAAATACCCCTCTTACAACCTTTTACAAGTGGTTCACACTCTTACAAAGTTTCAATGAGAAAGAAGGAGGTGAACACTCAAGCAATTTGAAAGTAAGACTTGCTAAGGCTTTGCTAAGACTTTTTTCACTCTATTGCTTCTCTAAAAGTTGTTGTCTCTGCTGAAAATTGAGGGGTATTTATAGGCCTCAAGAGGATTCAAATTTGGGCTTCAAAATTTGAATTCTCTTCGGTTCCCGAAGCTAGCAGTGCCACCGCCTGTCAGTGGCGGTGCCACCGCTTGTCAGTTGTGACACTGACAGTGTACTGGGCGGTGCCACCGCCCAGTCCAGCGGTGCCACCGCCAGGCTCTCGGGTGCTGGGCGGTGCCACCGCCTGGCTATTTCGGCTCACTGGTTGGGCTCCAAACTTGGCCCAAACCAGTCCGAACTCGGGCCCAATTGGCCCCTACTTGGGTTATAAGATTAACACCTAATCCTAACCCTAATTAATGTGCTAACTATGAATTTAAAGACATTTCCTAGGCTATTACAAAGTCCGCAAGTCAAGACTTCTTCCAGCGAGCTTCCGGCGACTTCGGCGGTTTTTGAAAAACTCTCGGAAACCATTTGTTTTTTTTTTTTTTTTTTTTTTTTTTTTTTTTTTTTTTTTTTTTTTTTTTTTTTTTTTTTTTTTTTTTTTTTTTTTTTTTTTTTTTTTTTTTTTTTTTTTTTTTTTTTTTTTTTTTTTTTTTTTTTTTTTTTTTTTTTTTTTTTTTTTTTTTTTTTTTTTTTTTTTTTTTTTTTTTTTTTTTTTTTTTTTTTTTTTTTTTTTTTTTTTTTTTTTTTTTTTTTTTTTTTTTTTTTTTTTTTTTTTTTTTTTTTTTTTTTTTTTTTTTTTTTTTTTTTTTTTTTTTTTTTTTTTTTTTTTTTTTTTTTTTTTTTTTTTTTTTTTTTTTTTTTTTTTTTTTTTTTTTTTTTTTTTTTTTTTTTTTTTTTTTTTTTTTTTTTTTTTTTTTTTTTTTTTTTTTTTTTTTTTTTTTTTTTTTTTTTTTTTTTTTTTTTTTTTTTTTTTTTTTTTTTTTTTTTTTTTTTTTTTTTTTTTTTTTTTTTTTTTTTTTTTTTTTTTTTTTTTTTTTTTTTTTTTTTTTTTTTTTTTTTTTTTTTTTTTTTTTTTTTTTTTTTTTTTTTTTTTTTTTTTTTTTTTTTTTTTTTTTTTTTTTTTTTTTTTTTTTTTTTTTTTTTTTTTTTTTTTTTTTTTTTTTTTTTTTTTTTTTTTTTTTTTTTTTTTTTTTTTTTTTTTTTTTTTTTTTTTTTTTTTTTTTTTTTTTTTTTTTTTTTTTTTTTTTTTTTTTTTTTTTTTTTTTTTTTTTTTTTTTTTTTTTTTTTTTTTTTTTTTTTTTTTTTTTTTTTTTTTTTTTTTTTTTTTTTTTTTTTTTTTTTTTTTTTTTTTTTTTTTTTTTTTTTTTTTTTTTTTTTTTTTTTTTTTTTTTTTTTTTTTTTTTTTTTTTTTTTTTTTTTTTTTTTTTTTTTTTTTTTTTTTTTTTTTTTTTTTTTTTTTTTTTTTTTTTTTTTTTTTTTTTTTTTTTTTTTTTTTTTTTTTTTTTTTTTTTTTTTTTTTTTTTTTTTTTTTTTTTTTTTTTTTTTTTTTTTTTTTTTTTTTTTTTTTTTTTTTTTTTTTTTTTTTTTTTTTTTTTTTTTTTTTTTTTTTTTTTTTTTTTTTTTTTTTTTTTTTTTTTTTTTTTTTTTTTTTTTTTTTTTTTTTTTTTTTTTTTTTTTTTTTTTTTTTTTTTTTTTTTTTTTTTTTTTTTTTTTTTTTTTTTTTTTTTTTTTTTTTTTTTTTTTTTTTTTTTTTTTTTTTTTTTTTTTTTTTTTTTTTTTTTTTTTTTTTTTTTTTTTTTTTTTTTTTTTTTTTTTTTTTTTTTTTTTTTTTTTTTTTTTTTTTTGTTTATTTTTATTTTAATCTTAACATAAAATTTTTTCCTAAGAAGGCTTACATATTTTATGCTATAGATCTTTCGCTTAAGAATGTGAGTAGAAAAGCTATATCTTGGTTAGATGTTATTTTTGTTCTTACTTTTGAATTTGGGTATGAATTTGTTAGTTAAACATGGTGATTTGAGGTGATTTTTGCTGGCAGATTACGCCTCCAGAAAGTTAATAAGTGACCTTAGTTAAATTGTGTACTAGTCATGCACATAATAACCTTTTGGAACCTTAAATATATGTTGAAATGAAAGGAGGGATGTGTTGGAATGGCTGAAGTCCTACAAGTGCAGTGTCCATCGTGTACATGGTGAGCATTTGGAAGTTAGGACTTTATGACTTGTTGACATCAACTAGGGGGGCAAAGCACTCTTTTTCAAAAGGACGTACTGTAGTTCAAGTCCTTTACTACCGTAGTTCAAGACTCTTTTTCAAAAATCTTTTGTTAGTCAAAAGATTGACTTATTTAGCATGGTCGATGCTACCGTTGAAAGGGTTGGTCATTTTGTGGCTCTGGTCATGGAAAAGTTTAATGCCCCCATGATTACAGATTAAATAGAAAAAGTTAAGATCACATCCCCAACATCAATCTCGAAGAACATATATGTTAGGATCGGAGCGGCACTTAGTACAACGGATTAAAACGTCGATTTTAGAAACTTTTTCGTACGATAAAAACCGAACTCGGAAGTGCTTAACTTAAAAGCGTGTTCGTAAATGTGTGCAGCAAAAGTAATGAGGAAGTAAAACACTTATAAAGATTTGCAGTAAGGTAAAGTGTAATAAGTAAATGCAAACCAGAGAACACGCCAAATTTAAAGTAGTTCGGTCAAAATGACCTACATCCACTTGCGAAGCCTTCTTCGATGAGGCTCCCAACTTCCACTAGCAAATTACTTTGAAGAGGAAGGACAAATACCCCTCTTACAACCTTTTACAAGTGGTTCACACTCTTACAAAGTTTCAATGAGAAAGAAGGAGGTGAACACTCAAGCAATTTGAAAGTAAGACTTGCTAAGGCTTTGCTAAGACTTTTTTCACTCTATTGCTTCTCTAAAAGTTGTTGTCTCTGCTGAAAATTGAGGGGTATTTATAGGCCTCAAGAGGATTCAAATTTGGGCTTCAAAATTTGAATTCTCTTCGGTTCCCGAAGCTAGCAGTGCCACCGCCTGTCAGTGGCGGTGCCACCGCTTGTCAGTTGTGACACTGACAGTGTACTGGGCGGTGCCACCGCCCAGTCCAGCGGTGCCACCGCCAGGCTCTCGGGTGCTGGGCGGTGCCACCGCCTGGCTATTTCGGCTCACTGGTTGGGCTCCAAACTTGGCCCAAACCAGTCCGAACTCGGGCCCAATTGGCCCCTACTTGGGTTATAAGATTAACACCTAATCCTAACCCTAATTAATGTGCTAACTATGAATTTAAAGACATTTCCTAGGCTATTACAAAGTCCGCAAGTCAAGACTTCTTCCAGCGAGCTTCCGGCGAACTTCCGGCGGTCTTTTGAAAAACTCTCGGAAACCATTCTGCGGACTCCCGACAAGCTCCGAGACTTCACAATTTGATCTTGGCGAGTTTCGACGAGCTTCTTCGGCAAGCTACGATCTTTCTCGGTGAGCTCTGCGAACTTCCGACGAACCTTTCTGCGAGCTTCCGAAAAACCCTTCGGCAAGCTCCCTACTCATTCTCGGCTAGTTCCGACAGCATTCCCGATGAACCTTCGGACTTCCGTCGAACTCTCGAACTCCCAACAAATCCTTCGCGCTTGACTCCGGCACTTTGTTTCGCTTTATGTCTTCATCGTTATCGTAGTTAATCCTGCACACACAAGCCAAAACTCTACTCCGATCTAGACAATTATTACAATGCGAATTGACATTCTATTGCCCGGCACGTCATTGGTTGGCGCTTCGTCCGATTCTTCAGCGCATCGTCCACTCTTGCAGCTTGTTGCCCAATCGGCGGTTGACCTCCGCAACCCCGATATCCTTGGTGCAATTCCGCTCTCCTTGGCACGATGCCCGACGTCCGAAGCGTTCTACCGTCCAATATCCTAACGTGATCTCCTCCGGCGCAACGTCAATTCCTTCTGTGTCAACTGTCTAATCTTGATCGAGTAGACCTGCATCACTCAAAATGTAGTTAAACATCTAAACACAATCAATTAGTTTCATCATCAAAATCCGAGATTCAACAATCTCCCCCTTTTTGATGATGACAACTAATTGATGACTACCGGAGTTAACCTTAACTCCCCGGAGTTTAACCAAACTCCCCCTATCAATATGCCATTGACAGAACACTTGGATTATCCCAATTCCAAGCAATATTCATCATATGTTATGAAAAACATTTAAACCATCATGCAAATATATAAAATATTTAATTCAATGCATGAAGTCATCAATATACTTCTCCCCCTATGTCATCAACAAAAAGGAGAAGTAGCTCTAGCTATTTTAAAAGATATTCAAGTTTTTGTAACGTGAAACTAGATTTTCATCACAACATATAAGCACAAAAGAATAGTAAGATTCTTAAGTTCAATTATGGCAATTCAACACTTGCTTCTTGTGCAAGATTGCACTTTGCTTTTCTTTACATGTTCTAACTAGCAAAAGCTTTCTCTCCTTTGTTTTTGTCGAAAAGTAGGGAAGAGTACAAGCTAGCTAGCATTTGCCTTGAGCTAGTAATCTTTCTCCCCCTATGTCATTGCCGAAAAGAAGGAGAGGAACTAATGATTTAGACTTTTACATAAATTATGAATTTGCATCAATCAATACATACAAGACAAAAATGCAAAGAAATCATGTCATGAAACACATCAATTGTTAAAAATAGTCTCAAAAATTCAATTTGCGATACATGTGATACATTGCGATACTAAAAAATTTAATGCGATGCTTTTAAGGATATCAACCTATTTTTGATACAAAGCATGGCAAGAGCAATTATATTACAAGTTTTCTAAGTTTTACAATTTTTGCTTCTTTTGAGATAGCAATTCTTTGCTTCTCTACAAGCTAACAACTTTTACGATATGCAAGTTTTACTACATATAAGCTAGCAAATTTTACAATATTTTTAGAACATGCAAGCTAGCAGTTTTAAGATGTTCAAGAAAACAACCCTTGCTTCTTAAAATATACAAGTTTGCTAGATGTGCACATTAGCATGTTTTACTTATTGAGATAGGCAAGATAGTGATGTTCAAGAAGACAACTTTTGCTTCTTGAAATAAGCAAGTTAGCAATATTTGCTACTTAAGATAGGCAAGCTAGCAATCAAGTTTCTGCATCTTCTTAACTTGTGCAAATTAACTATCTCCCCCTTTGTCATTGTCAAAAAGAAGGAAAGATTCAAGTCATGAATATCAAAATAATAATTTTATCATGAATATTTCATCATTGCGTGCATCATTATTGCATGCATAGTACCAAATCATCATATAAACTTATCATTATATGCATGATTCCAAATCATCATTCATATCATTTCAATCATTGTTTTAATCATCACTATAACTCATCATGCACAAAATGTAAAATCATCTAACATGATACAAATATTTCTTTTCAAAATATTTATCACTGTTTTCATGTATGATAATAAAGTATTCATGATACCGAAAATTAAGTCAACAATGATTCATTTTATCAAATCTTTTCTTTTTATAAATAACAAAAATTGTAGGTATACAAAGAAGAGATTATGATTATAAAAAAATCAAGTAGTAAATCCAAGAAGTTAAAATCATAATTCGAATACAAACTTATTCAAATTCAAATCATCAAATTCATCAAAATCTCAACATTACTTTCAAGAGATTCAAAATGGTATATATAGATTTATCATAAAGTAAATTAATTTTTGAAACATAAGAGAATGATTAATTTAAGCATGGAATGTTTTAATCAAATTCAAGTCATGAATACCAAAATATATTATTTGTGATTCCAATTTTGCAAGATCAAGATTATAATTTAGATAAAACTCATTCAAATCAAATCGTTAACTTGAAACTCATAATCAAGTTATCAAAATCAATTTCGAGATTCACAAAATATCATGAAATCATTAATCTCGATCAAATTGGTAAAGCATTTTTTAAGTGATTATTTTCATCTAAACATGCCTTAGTCATTATATGCCAAATCAAGATAAGCATGAAAGTTCAAGACGTAAAGGCAAAATCTTATAAAACAACTCATCAAGCAAGATTTTAAATATCTATTCTCAAGCCATATAAAGAGTAAGTCAAGGATTCAATTATCTCATGTCATGAATTCCAACATGCATCTCAAATTATCAACATCACATTGAAAGGATATTTCAAAAAAGATATATCGATAAGTGATTCATTTGTATCATTTCATTCATTTGGAAGATTCTCCTCTTTGGTAAATAAATTTAGGAGAACAAAATGAATTAAGGGAGATATAACATGATTGAAGCATTGAACATGATTCATATTTAAAATGTGTCTCATGTCATAAGTATGAATCAAGCATTTGTGAAATCCGAAATCATCCTCAAAGTCACATTCAATAAATTCATACATGACAAGCATAGATTTATTGAAAAGTTGATACGATAGAGGATCGCATTTCATTTTTATAAATTTCTATTCATGTGATTTGCTTCTTATAAGCATGCCTTTACCTTTAATAAAACAAATGTCAACATTTAAGATGGAAAGGTAAATTTTGTAAAATAAATCATCAAGCATGAATCCATGATAACATCCTTTTAATATCTTGATATTCATCATCAAGTATGATTTTAAAAAGCATGTTTAAGAGAAATCATTAAGACCAAATGCATGATACACTCATTTATTTTCAAAATATTCATCATATTTATTTTCATGAGATTCACAAGATTGGTAAAAGTTCATTAATCTCAATAGGATAGAGAATTCATTTCCTTTTTATACAATTGATTTCATGTGAGGGTATTCAAGTCTTTTGTGAAAACATGTATCATCATTTAAAATCGAAACATAAGTTTCATCAAGAAGCCGTCAAGATCAAACACATCATGATATCACATCTATCATCAAAAGATTATCAAGAAATTCATACATAGATGTACATGCACTATGTCATCTTAATATGTGATGAGAATGTCATCTTAATTCATCATAAAAACGATTAGGCCAAAAACATGTTAATCGAAAATGAGAGTTTCAAATCAACATTTACTTCAAAAACTCATGCATGACATAAAATCATCAAGATAGACATGCATGGATTAATCCTAAGCATTATCATCTATCATATAATTATCATCCCTAATGTTGCATACATCATTCAATATTTCAAAACATAACATGCATGAAACCTTAGCAATATATTTTTCATGATCAAATTTTTTAATTTTTCAAAGATGCTAAAAAGAAAAACATGATATAATTTTTGAAAAATAATTTTTTATTTCCTATTCCTACTATCTAAATTAAGCACTCATGAAAAACTTCAAGTAATTTCAAAATAATTCAAGAGAGTTGAGTTACTTACCTTGTAGTCGAAGCCCATCAAAGCCCAATTCGCCATTTCACCTTTGAAAGTTCTTGATTCATCCTTGGTTGCCTTCCTCTTCTTTGGCCTCTTCCTCCGTTCAAGTTCATTGTTTATTTTAGATTTTTGTTTAATGAACTTATTAAGATTTAGTGTTCGAAGTTCAAGTTCATCATTGTCCTCATCACTTGAGTCATCGCTCAAGTGGTATTCATTTTTCCGGAGTTCCAAATCCTTCCTATTCTTTGGAAGGTGGTTCAAGTGCTCATCGGGTTCAAAATATTTCAAAAGTGTCATTTCAAAGGTCATTAATGACCCGATTAATTCTTCTAATGGAAAATCATTTAAATTTTTTATCTCTTATATTGCGGTTATTTTAGGATCCCACCTTTTTGGAAGGGATCTTAAGATCTTACTTACGAGATCAAAATTTGAAAAAGATTTACCAAGAACTCTTAGATTATTGACGACATCTATGAAACGGGTGTACATGTCGCCTATAGTCTCGCTTGGTTGCATTCGAAAAAGCTCAAAATCATGCAATAAAATGTTAACTTTTGAGTCTTTGACTCTACTAGTTCCCTTGTGTGTGATTTCAAGTGTTTGCTAAATATCAAAAGCCGTTTCGCACATAGAAATCCGATTGAACTCATTTTTGTCCAAAGCGCAAAATAAGGCATTCATAGCCTTTGCGTTTAAAGAAAAATGCTTCTTCTCCAAATCCGACCATTCGTTCATCGGTTTAGAGGGAAGTTGAAAACCGTTTTCAATAATATTCCATAAATCCAAGTTCATAGAAATCAAGAAAACTCTCATTCGAGTTTTCCAATAAGTGTAGTCCAATCCGTTAAACAACGGTGGACGAAAAACCGAAAAGCCCTCTTGAAAGCCATGAAGAGCCATTTCTCTCGGGTGTAAATCTGAAATGAGAAATACCGGGCTCTGATACCAATTGTTAGGATCGGAGCGGCACTAAGAGGGGGGGGGTGAATTAGTGCAGCGGATTAAAACGTCGGTTTTAGAAACTTTTTCGTACGATAAAAACCGAACTCGGAAGTGCTTAACTTAAAAGTGTGTTCGTAAATGTGTGCAGCAAAAGTAATGAGGAAGTAAAACACTTATAAAGATTTGCAGTAAGGTAAAGTGCAATAAGTAAATACAAACCAGAGAACACGCCATATTTAAAGTGGTTCGGTCAAAATGACCTACATCCACTTGCGAAGCCTTCTTCGATGAGGCTCCCAACTTCCACTAGCAAATCACTTTGAAGAGGAAGGACAAATACCCCTCTTACAACCTTTTACAAGTGGTTCACACTCTTACATAGTTTCAATGAGAAAGAAGGAGGTGAACACTCAAGCAATTTGAAAGTAAGACTTGCTAAGGCTTTGCTAAGACTTTTTTCACTCTATTGCTTCTCTAAAAGCTATTGTCTCTGCTGAGAATTGAGGGGTATTTATAGGCCTCAAAAGGATTCAAATTTGGGCTTCAAAATTTGAATTCTCTTCGGTTCCCGAAGCTAGCGGTGCCACCGCCTGTTAGTGGCGGTGCCACCGCCTGTCAGTTGTGACACTGACAGTGTACTGGGCGGTGCCACCATCCAGTCCAGCGGTGCCACCGCTAGGCTCTCGGGTGTTGGGCGGTGCCATCGCCCAGACCGGCGGTGCCACCGCCTGGCTATTTCGGCTCACTGGTTGGGCTCCAAAATTGGCCCAAACCAGTCCGAACTCGGGCCCAATTGGCCCCTACTTGGGTTATAAGATTAACACCTAATCCTAACCCTAATTAATATGCTAACTACGAATTTAAAGACATTTCCTAAGCTATTACAAAGTCCACAAGTCAAGACTTCTTCCGGCGAGCTTCCGGCGAACTTTCGGCTTTCTTCCGAAAAACTCTCGGAAACCATTCTACGGAATCTCGACAAGCTCCGAGACTTCACGATTTGATCTTGGCGAGTTTTGACGAGCTTCTTCGGCAAGCTACAATCTTTCTCGGTGAGCTCCGCGAACTTCCGACGAACCTTTCTGCGAGCTTCCGAAAAACCCTTCGGCAAGCTCCCTACTCATTCTCGGCTAGTTCCGACAGCATTCCCGATGAACCTTCAGACTTCCGTCGAACTCTCGAACTCCCAACGAATCCTTCGCGCTTGACTCCGGCACTTTGTTTCGCTTTATGTCTTCATCGTTATCGTAGTTAATCCTGCACACACAAGCTAAAACTCTACTCCGATCTAGACAATTATTACAACGCAAATTGACATTCTGTTGCCCGGCACATCATTGGTTGGCGCTTCGTCCAATTCTTCAGCGCATCGTCCACTCTTGCGGCTTGTTGCCCAATTGGCGGTTGACCTCCGCAACCCCGATATCCTTGGTGCAATTCCGCTCTCCTTGGCCCGATGCCCGACGTCCGAAGCGTTCTACCGTCCAATATCCTAACGTGATCTCCTCCGGCGCAACGTCAATTCCTTCTGCGTCAACTGTCTAATCCTGATCGAGTAGACCTGCATCACTCAAAATGCAGTTAAACATCTAAACACAATCAATTAGTTTCATCATCAAAATCCGAGATTCAACAATATATAGAAAAAAAAAGAAGTCTTCGCTTATAAAATAGGATTACAATCTAACATTCAAATTATCACTTATCAAATTTTATTAATTATATTAAAATTATCATAAAATTAGATACTTATTATTAATTAATTTAAAATCATTTCATGATAGTTCTAGATAATTTGATTCTAATTCAAATAAATTTTAACTTGAGTCACACTCAGTTATGGATGGGATAGGATAACGATCTAACATTAAAATTCTTACATGTCAAATTTTATTAATTATACTAAAATCATAAGAAATAAAAAAATTAATACTAATCAAATTATAATCATGTCATGGTAATTCTAAAGAATTTTGTTCTAATTTGGATGAATTTTAACATAAGTTACACTCAAGTTACGAATAGGATAGATTTATGATCTAATATTCGAATCATCGTGGGCTAAATTTAATTAATTATACTAAAATAATCAAAAATTAAAAAATTAATACTAATCAACTTAAAATCATGTTGTGATAGTTTTAAAAAATTTTATTTAGATTTGTGTGAATTTTAACTCGAATTATACTTGAGTTATGAATAGGAGAGGATTACGATCTAACATTCATGTCGTTGCATGCCAATTTTCATTAATTATACTAAAATCATCAAAAATTAAAAAATTACTACTAATCAACTTAGAATTATGTCATAGCCATTTTTGATAAGTTTCGATTGATTATGTTCATTGTCACTTGACTTATAATTGATCATAACTTCACTCCAAACCTAAAGAGTAACACTACTCAGTGGCGATTGTACCGCCAGATAAGTAATGGTATCACTTATACCCAATGCTCTATTAACTTGGGGTAGTAGTATCACCTAGAACTATAGTACCTTTTTTAAAAATTAATTTATAAAATCATTAAAAATAAAAATAAATTAGATAAAATGATACTAAACATATTAGAATTATATTATGATTGTTATAGAGAAGTTTCAATAGGTTTTAAAAAGATTACTAGAATTACACTCGCATTATACTCAGTGTACACTTATGTTATACTCAATCACAAATTCAATCTCACACATCCTTTATATAGACAATTTAATACCCTAAAATTAGAAAAAATATGATACTAAATATAATGATCATGTTAGAATAATTTTGGAAAAGTTTGGATAAGTGTGAAGATAATTCAATGATTTACATTGAGTTATACTCAAGTTACATTTAATCATAGATTCAATATAAAAATTTTCTATTTTGATAATTAATGACCTTAAATCAAAAAAATAAAAAATAATATTAAACATGTTAGGATCATATAGTTTTGAAAAAGTTTAGATAAGTTTGAAGATAATTCAATGATTTACACTTAAGTTATACTTGAGTTACACTCATGTTATACTCAATTACAAATTTAATGTAAAAAATAACTTATTTCAACAATTAATGACTCTAAAATAAAATTCAAAAAATGATATTAAATATATTAAGATCATGTTATGATAGTTTTAGAGAAGTTTGGATAGATTTAGGGATAGTTCAATGATTTACACTTGAATCGCTCTTAAACATAGAGTTAATGTAGAAATCTCATATTTTGACAATTAAAGACCCAAAGATTAAAAAAAATAGAAAAATGATGTTAAATATGTTAGGATTATGTTATGATAATTTTAAAAAATTTTGGATAAGTCTAAAGATAATTCAATATTTATATTTGAGTTACACTCAGGTTACACTTCAGTTATACTCAATTACATATTTAATATAGAAATCTCCTATTTCGATAATTAATGGCTCTAAAATCAAAAAATAAAAAAATAATACT
This sequence comes from Musa balbisiana, assembly GCA_004837865.1. Taxonomy (NCBI): domain Eukaryota; kingdom Viridiplantae; phylum Streptophyta; class Magnoliopsida; order Zingiberales; family Musaceae; genus Musa; species Musa balbisiana. The sequence goes on along the minus strand of CM017196.1, from coordinate 19,149,532 downwards.
AAAAATGCTAGGATTATGTTATAATAGTTTTGTAGAAGTTTGGATAAGCTTAGGGATAATTCAATAATTTACATATGAGTTACATTCGAGCTACACTCCACCATAGATTTAATATAGAAATCCCCTATTTCGATAATTTATAATCCTAAAATCAAAAACAAAATAGTGATACCAAATATGTTAAGATCATGTTATGATAGTTTTGGAGAAGTTTTGAAGATAATTTTTCTATTTATACTTGAGTTACACTCGAGATACATATGATCACAAATTCAATATATCAATCACCTATTTCAATAATTAATTATCCTAAAATTAAAAAATAATATTAAACATGTTAAGATTGTGTTATGATATTTATGAAATAATTTAGATAGATTGGGGACGATTCCTCTATTTATACTTGGGTTACGCTTGAGTTATACTCAATCCCAAATTCAAACTAAAGTATCTATCCTATTTCAAAAAGAAAGCATCTTAAATTGATAAAACATGACATCCATGTACAATGAATCATTATAAAAACACTTGTTCACAATAACATTAAGGTTATTTACAAACCAAATATATTAACATAACTTAGAAGCAATTTAGATTAATGTTAATTAGATTACTAACATGACATCCGTTGGGAAAAACTATTATAGCGGAATAATTCTTTTTCCTCTTTGTGTATCAAAATGGGTTCCTCATCAAAATATCAACTTGTTGCCAAAATGTAAATATTAACTAGAGCAGCATAAATAGTAGAATAATAAATCATTCACAAAGTGAGACACTGAATTTTTACATGGAAAACCCAACATAGGAAAAACCACAGGACCGTAATCTACCTTAAACCTCCACTATCACTAATAATGATAACAAATTTATAATAAGTCTTCTTTAGAATAACCAAAGGATCACAATAACATCAAGAACATGTATCTTGGCTCAATATTAATATATCATCATTATTAAAAATGAATTTCATGAAAAAAAAATTTAGGTCTCACAAAGTGAGTATAGTAGGAAAGTACCTTAGCCGCTCGATCATCTAGCAAAAGCCCCAAAAACCTTGACATTTTCTCTCCTTTTCTCTCACTATTTCTTTCTCATGCTACCACTATTCACTACACGCATGCTTCGCTGTTCACTGCCCTCATTGTGCACGTCTCTTCCTTTTTTTTTTTAATAAATCAGATTTGGGCTCAATGCCTAAATCATCTAGTCCAAGCCCACATATGGGCTGGACCCAACAATTCTCTCCCTCCAACTCATATGGTCGGCTATACAAAGCCCGCTCTTCACCTATATGCTTTAAGCTTCTCCTTAGGCAAAGACTTTGTCAACATATCTAATCTATTCTCATTGGTATGCACATTTTCTAAGTGTAATTCTTTCATCTCAAACACATCACGAATCCAATGATATCTAACATCAATATGCTTAGATTTAGAATGATATATTAAATTCTTGGAGAGATGAATGACACTCTAACTATCACAGTAAATAGTATATACTTCCTGTTTCAAGCCCAATTCCTGTAAAAACTTTTTCATCCACAAAGCTTCCTTATAGGCTTCAGTAATTGCTATATATTCTACTTTTGTGGTTGATAGAGCAACACAATTTTGTAACTTAGACTACTAAGAGATTGCTTCTCTTGTAAATGTCATCAAGAATCCTGAAGTGGACTTCTTGAAATCAGTATCACTTGTCATGTCTACATCTGTGTACCCCTGTAGCATAGGTTCATCACTACCAAAACATAAACACAATCTAGAAGTACCTCTTAGATATCTTAATATCAATTTTATTGTTGCCTAATGTTCCTTACTAGGATTAGAGAGAAATCGGTTGACAACTCCAATTACATGAGTTATATCTAGCCTAGTACAAACTATAGCATACATCAAATTGCCTACTATAGATGAGTAATGCACTCTAGACATTTCTTCTTTTTCTTTCTTACTTATAGAATATTGTTTTGAACTAAGCTTGAAATGACCTACAAGAGGAGAACAAACTGCTTTGGCTTTACTTATGTTTAATCTTTCAAGAACCTTTTCAATGTAAGTCTCGTGAGATAGCTAAATCTTCCTTTTCTTCCTATCATAAAGAATCTTCATGCCAAGTATTTGTTTTATCGATCTCAAGCCTTTCATGGCAAAAGATTTACTTAGCTCTCTTTTAAGCTTTTTAATTTTACCAGCATCATGGCCAATAATCAATATATCATCAACATATAGCAGGTGAATAATAAAATCATCATATAAAAATTTCTTTATAAATACATAATGATCATATGTGGTTTTATTATACCCGTGGCTCATCATAGAGGAATCAAACTTCTTATACCACTGTCTAGGTGCTTGTTTGAGTCCATATATGCTTTTCCTAAACTTGCACACTATATTTTCTTTTCTCTTGACTTTGAAATATTTTGGTTGCTCCATGTAAATTTCTTCTTCTAAGTCATCATGAAGAAATATTGTTTTCACATCAAGTTGCTCAACTTTTAAATTCAAGCGGGTAGCCAAATCAAGAATAACTTGGATAGAGGATATTTTCACTATAGGAGAAAATATTTCTTCAAAGTCAATATCTTTCTTCTAATTGAATCTTTTCAGAACTAGTCATGCCTTATATCTTTATTGTGAGCTATTATTTCTAGTCTTTAATTTGTAAACACATTTATTCTTAAGAGCTTTCTTCTCTTTAGGCAACTTTACTAAGTCATAGTGTTAGAACCCTTGCAGATTCTAAGCTTGGGGTTGATCTCTTTAGGAGATCGGCCTCCTTGGAACTCTATAGGAGTTCCTTCCTCCAAGTTATTACTCAAAGGTTATAGAAAAGATTCATCTATTACTTGAGAAAAGAGGATGAATACATGGCTATTTATAGGGCTTCTAAACCCCAACTCCTAATAGGACTCCTACATCTAACCAACTCATAATAGGACTCCTACTCGAGACATCTTTTCCTTTACAACTCCTAATGCTTCTCTAAGAAACAACCTCATAACTCTAGCTAGCCTCTTTACCTCTTTAATAAGGGTCAGTTAGGTAGGTTTTATATGAATGCCCTCTTAATTAGGACTCTCCTAACTAGAGTCCTAACAGACCCGCCCTCTTCAAATCAGTCTTATCCTTGAGTCTGATGATCCATGAATTCTTAAAAGTTGATCTTCAAGTCATCATAGTTCTCCCAAGTGGCATCTTCTGCTAGTAGGTTTGCCCACTATATTAGCACTTTAGTAGTGGGTCGTCGTCATCAAGTCATGATCCATCGATCAATAATGGCTCTTGATTAGGTTTAGTGTTCTCCTTGGGTAGTCATATTTGGTAGTTGGCTTTGGACTGTCTCATTTTGTCTCAGCTTGAGTTTTAAACATGACACATGGAAGACTGGATGGATTCAGGAGCTAGCAGGTAAGTCCAATCTGTATGCTACCACTCTGATGCACTCCAAAATTTAGTAGGTTCCATAGAACCGAGGTGAAAGCTTCATAGATGCTCTGATCTAGATTGATGTTTGCTTATATGGTTGGAGTCGTATGAAGACCCAATCTCCTACTGAAAATTCTCTTTCGCTTTTGTGTTGATCATCTTGTTGTTTCATCCTTTCTTATGCTCTAGTAAGATTATCTTTTAGTAACTTCAGCATTTTGTCTTTGTCCTGCAGTTCCCTGTCTACTTGTTCTACTTTAGAGGTGCCCAACATATATTTTGTGATCACAAGGGGAGGTCGATTATACATAGCTTCATAGGGAGTACATTTTGTGGATGAATGATAAGTTGTATTATACCACCACTTGGCCTAGGGAAGCCACTTTGTCCACTCTTTTGGCTGGTCATTGGTGAAGCATCTGAGGTATGTCTCCAAGCACCTGTTCACCACTTCAGTCTGGTCATCGGTTTGTGAGTGATACGTCGTACTCATTTTCAATTTAGTACCTCGCATCTAGAATAACTCTATCCAAAATCTACTCAAAAAGACCCTATCATGATCACTTACAATAGATCTCGGCATCCCATACAATTTTACAATATTCTCCATAAAGATTTGAATAATACTAAAAGTAGTGTGGGAATTATAAATAAAGCAAAAGTGTGCATACTTTATAAGGTGATCCACCACGATAAAAATTGTACCTTTTTCTTGTGATGAGGGAAGTCCTTCGATGAAGTCCATTAATATATCAATCCATATTGAGTCCAGGACGGGTAAAGGTTGCAGTTTTTCGGGACTTGCTATTGTCTCGCCTTTATGTCACTAACATACATCACATTGTGCCACAAATTTAGCAATAATATTTTTTATTCCTACCCAATAAAAATTTTACTTAATTATCTTATAGGTTCTAAAGAACCTAGAGTGCCCGGCTATAGGTGTAGAATGCATCTCTTGAAGGATAGTCTTCATGCAAGTAGAATTTGGTATAAGCACAATGTGTCCCTTATAGCATAATTCTTTTGAGTCTCAATTGTAATGAGCCTCGGAGTTTGATGTTTCATCCAATGTTTTTATAATCTTACTGGTCTCTAAATCTTCCGGTCATTCCCTCTTAATATCTCTAAAGAAATTGTTAGTCGGAAGTGAAACAATCGAAAATTCAGCTTGCTCAGGTAATCGCGAAAGTGCATCTGCAACAACATTCTCTTTCCTCTTTTTGTAAGTTATTTCATAATCATATCGAAGAAGCTTTGTTTCTCATTTTTGTTGCTCGATGGAAGATATCTTCTACTCCAAGAAATATTTTAGGCTTTTATGGTCGGTCTTGATTTGAAAGCGTCGTTCGATCAAGTACGATCTCCATTTGGCCACTACATGCACAATCACAAATATCTCCTTGATGTAAATAGTCATCTTGAGATAGAAAGGAGATAATACCTTATTGGCATAAGCAAGAGGGCGGCCATCTTGCATTAGTACAACACTAATTCTGACTCTAGAGATATCGGCTTTAATAACAAAAGTCTTGCCGAAGTCGAGTAGCGCTAGTATGGGCGTTGTCATCATTGCGGCTTTAAGTTCGTCGAAGGCGGTGGTGGTTTTGTTCGACCATTGGAAAGCATCATTTTTTAGCAAGGAAGTAAGAGGTGCACTGATTTTTCTATAGTTTTTCACAAACTTATGGTAGTAGCCTATTAAACCGAGAAAGCCGCGTAGCAATTTTATATTCCTCGGGGTTGGCCAGTTCTGCATTGCTTCAATTTTGGAGGGGTCCACTGCCATACCTTCTTCTGATAAGATATACCCAAGATATTTCACCTTCTTTTGAAAAAAGTTGCACTTTGATTTTTTGACAAAAAGAACATGTTCTCGTAAAATCGTCAAAACAAGTCATAAGTGCTGAAAATAACTTTCAAGAGAAGGGCTGTAAATAAGGATATCGTCAAAGAAAACCAGTACAAACTTACAAAGATAATTATGGAAAATATCATTCATAAGGCTCTAGAAGGTGGAGGGAGCATTGGTGAGACCAAAGGGCATTACCATAAATTCATAGTGGTCGTTGTGTGTTCAGAAGGTAGTTTTTGGTATGTCTTCTTCACACACTCGTATTTGATGATACCCGGATCGAAAGTCCAGCTTTATGAAGACTTGTGCTCCCTTTAATTCATCAAGCAATTCATCTACTACCAGAATAGGGTATTTGTCCTTGACGGTTATGCCGTTAAGAGCTCGGTAATCAACACACATTCACCATATTCCATCCTTCTTTCGTACGAGGAGCACAGGTGAAGAGTAGGGGCTACAACTTAGCCGAATAACTCATATTTCAAGCATCTCTTTTTCCTTTCTATTTCATCTTTTGGAGATATGGATATGATATGGCCGAGTATTTGCTGGAGGTTTGCCTGGAAGAATCAGTATACAATGATCATGCTAACGGGTAGGAGGTAGGTTGCATGGTTCATTAAATATATCTAAAAATTTAGCAAACAAAGGAAATAGGTTTGGATCTTTAAATTCTATTAGCTCTCCCTTAGTTTTCTACTCAAAGTTGTACTAAAAAGTCGCTACATATTTTGTGCAAAACCTACTTCATTCATTGTGTGCAAATCATCGTTACGTCACCCCCACGTTTCTCGTGCAATATCACCTGTTTCCCCTTATTATAAAATTTCATAATTAGTTTCACAAAATTTCAAGAAACATTACCTAATGTTGTCAGGTATTCGATGTTGTGCATAGCCTCATAATTATCAAGAGAGAGGAGGAAGAAATCTACAATTATTTCTTGGTCCTGCAACAATAATTTCACCTGCGGGCACTTATGATCATACTTTAAAATTTGTCTGTCGGCGACCTTAACATCAAACTTGTTACAATTCTCGATAGGTAAGGCCATCCAAACAACAACCTTATTATTCATAAAATTATTAGTACTCTCGGTGTCAATAAGAATGGTGATAGGTTGTTGCTTTAGAAGTCCTCTCACTTTCATCGTTTGCGGATTTGTGTAACCCGCAATGACATGCATCGTAATATCAACCGGCTATTGTTCTTCATCTGCGACCTCTTCTTCATACTCTTAGACCTCGTCCTCCCTATCTTCAAGAGGTTCAATTAGTAGGAGGCGGCCTCTTTTGCAGCGATGATTGTGGTTCCACGACTCGTCGCAATGCCAACAAAGACCTTTTGTTGATCGGTCACATAGTCCTTCTCTTTTCAATTTTTTTGGTAGCAAAGGACGCTTGGGAGCAGAAGGAGGTTTATATACCATGGGCCTGGGAGAGGTTCTCATCCTCCAAGCATCTTGGTTGAGCCATTCTTCCTGTATTCGGGCGAAAGAAATCGTAGTTGTCACGGTACGAGGCTGTCGCGCCTTAACCTCCCCTTTTATCTCTAGCTTGAGTCCTTCGATGAATGTTCCTAATATTTGATAGTCAGTCCAATCATGAGCAAGGTAGATAACTTCTCAAACCTAGTTTGGTACTCTTGAATCCTAGAGGTTTGTCAAATCTTTGCGAGTTGGCTATTGATATTTTCATACTCTGTAGGTTCAAAACGATTTAGTAGTGCGTTCTTAAATTGATTCCATGTTGGAGTCCCATGATTATATTCCAGTCCATTGTACCATTGAATAACATCTCCTTTAGGGTGAATATAGTAATTTCCACCATAACATCATCCAACGTTTGGTAGTGGTGAAAGTAATGTTCGGCGCGCGAAATCCACCCTACCGGGTCTCCTTCCCATCACGAGAAGTCCACCCTCATGCGTGGCTGAAGCATGTTCGAGGGCTATCCCTCATTCTCTAGAGGTCTCTCTAAACTCTCTCTTACTGAGATTTGGTTGGACTCGGCAGTTGTCCAATTCTGAATTCTGTAAACAAAGCACGTAATTTGTCCTCCAAGCACAATTCAAGCCGCGATTCAATCCGAGATTCACATGCTTCAAATTTGGCATCAATTAGATCTTGAGAAGCCATAGTATATGCTTGTAGATCAAAGATGTCCCTGTCTTTTTTCTATTGATGGGTTAATGGCATGGGTGGTGGAAGGTTCGGAAGAATTGAGGATCACGGAAAGGTACTACAACAGATTTTTACATCTAAAGTGTAGTAGTTTAGACATAAAAGATCAGTAGTTTATATTAAAATTTTTTTAACAAAACTAAAGAAAAATCCACTATTAGGAAGTGTCAAGACTATCATAAAAATTTTGTAGAGATTTAGATAGAAAAAATACAGTAGCGAGATCAAATCAATTGTGCTATGCGGTTGGAATTCTGTAGTACAGATTTTTTAAGTATAGCAGTTTGGACATAAAAGATTAGTGGTTTATATTAAGAATTTTTTGATGAAGCTAAAAGGAAATTTACTATTAGGATGTCAAAGCTGTCATAAAAATTTCATAGAGATTTGGATAGAAAAAATATAGTAGAAGATCAAACAGATTGTATTATGCGGTTGGAATTTTACAGTGTATCTTTCATCGTAGAGATGAAAACTTTATGATGAAAAGTTTATACAGCAATATAGGAACAATGTTTTTTTAGATTTTCGAATAAGGATAACTAAATTGTAGTAGCAGTAAGGTGGGGAAACCAGAACCTATTGTAACTAATCGGGAGATCGAAGGATGATTCGTGGTGGTGGAGATGACGGTGGAATTCGGCGATGATCATTTAAGCAATTGTGAGAATTGCTTTGGGCGACTGTGGAGGGCTGATAGATAGTTGGATTTTTAAATAAGGATAACTAAATTATAGCAGTAGTAAGGTAGGAAACCAGAACAATTTGTAATTTATGGGGAGATCAAAGGATGATTCGCAGTGGTGGAGATAATGGCGGAATTCGGGGATGATCTTTTAAGCAACTATGGGAATTGCTTTGAGTAACTGTGGAGGGTTGATGGATGGCTTTGGAAGGGTAGCAAGATGCCAAGAATGCTGCTCTAATACTAAGTGTTAGAACCTTTACAGATTCTAAGCTTGGGGTTGATCTCTTTAGGAGATCGACTTCCTAACAAAAGAGGATGAATACATGGCTATTTATAGAGCTTCTAAACCTTAACTCCAAATAGGACTCCTACTTCTAACGAACTCCTAATAGGACTCCTACTCAAGACTCCTATTCCTTTACAACTCCTAATGCTTATCTAAGAAATAACCTTCTAACCCTAACTGGCCTCTTCACCTCTTTAATAGGGGTCGACTAGATAGGTTTTATATGAATGCCCCTCTTAATTAGGACTCTCCTAGCTAGAGTCCTAATACATAGGTATGGTTCTCAAGCAAGGATCTTATTTCTTCTTGTATAGCTTTAACCCACTCATTCTTATGCTCATGTAGAATAGCTTCTTGGTAAGTTTCTGGCTCTCCCCCGTATAATATACTCATGTGGAGGATATTTGGTAGATAGTTGTCACTCTCTTATGGATCTTCTCAATGGAATCTCAGTTGGTGGTGGAGGTACTTGTTCAATTGGTTTAACATCATCAACTATAGGAGTATCATCACTAGTATTCTCACAATAATCTTCTTGTTCATCACACCTATGATCATCATAAACTAATGGTGAAAGAATTAGACCCATACTCCAAGGAATATAAACAGAGGTTTTTGGCTTCTCAACATTATCACCATTATTAAACAATTGGTTTTCAAGAAACACAACATCTTTGCTTCTAATAATCTTCTTGTTCTCTGGATCCCATATTCTATACCCAAACTCTTCATGGCCATATCCCAAAAAGATATATGTTTTTGCCTTATTATCAAGCTTAGACCTCTCATCATTAGGAATATGAACAAATATTTTACACCAAAAGACTCTCAAGTAATTATAAGATATATTTTTTTCTTTCTATACTTTCTTTGGAACATCATCTTTCAAAGAAACTGATGGAGAAAATTTTATTAGGTCAACTGTAGTTCCCATAGCCTCCCCCCAAAATGACTTAGGTAATTTGGTGTGAGAAAGCATATAGCTAATCCTTTCTTCAATGGTTTTATTCATCCTTTCTGCCACACCATTATACTGAGGAGTTTTAGGAATTATTTTCTCAAGTCTGATACCATGAAACATACAATAATTCTCAAAAGGACTCTTGTACTCGCCACCATTATTTGCTCAAATACACTTTAACTTTCTACCAGTTTCTCTTTCAACATTAACATGAAACTTTTTGAAAACATTGAGTACCTAGTCTTTGGATTTCAAAATAAAAGCCCACACTTTTTTAGAATGGTTATCAATGAAAATAACAAAATAAAGAGAACCTCCAAGAGTTCTAGTTTGCACAGTATAGACATCAGTATGAATCAAATCAATAACATCTGATCTTCTAGATGATATATATGTATGAAAGACAACTCTATGTGTTTTTCTAGCTAAGCAATGATCACAAGATTTAAGAGATATACCTTATAACTCTAGTAAGAACTACTTTCTAGCAAGAGATTGAAGTCCCTTCTCACTGATATGACTAAGCCTCTTATGCCAAAGATCTATACTTTCACCATTCTGAATTGCATTAATCTTTCCTCTATATAGCTTAGCTTCCATAATATAAAAAGAGTGAAGCTTCTTTTCTCTCGCCACAATTAGAGAACCTTTAGTAAATTTTCATTTACTTTCACTATTAGATATACAATTGTTTCTCAATCTAACATTACCAAAGTCACCAACAGTATAAGATATAAAAAAATCACTATAAGAAATAACATAAAATGAAGTACCATAGTTAATTACCCTATCTTGAGCTACAAGACTAACATAACCATCATCATAAAAATAATGATATTACATTTAGCAGCAACTGTATTGGTCTCTTTCTCATTTTTTTTTCTTTCATTCTGTTCTCGCTTCCAAAACCTACACTCTTTCTTCATGTGACTTGGCTTGTTATAGTGGAAACATTTGATATCTCTTCTAGACTTGGATCTTCCTTTATAACTATATGGATTTCTACTATGATTTCTTCCACGTCTTTCTTAATTTTCAGTAATAAATGTACCAAAAGAAGATTCTCACTATTCTTTTATTCTGGTATCTTCATTTAGCAAACTGTCTTTAACCATATCTATAATTAGAGTCCCCTTTAGCGTGGAGTTATAAATTTTCACTATATACGTTTTCCAACTTTTTGGTAAAAAGTTGAGAAGTAATAATTCTTGCATCTCATCATCTATATTCATTTTCATAGCAACTAGCTTATTTGCAAGACTCTGAAATAGGCCTATGTGCTCAAAATGTTCCTACCATCTTAATACTTCAAATTTACAAGTCTTTTGAGGAGAGAAATTTTATTTCCCATTGTCTTTTTCGTAAATAGGTTTTCTAACCTTTTCCAAATAACATCAGCTCTGATTTCATCATAAATATACTCATGCAAATTTATATTCATCTATCTTCTAATATAAGCAATAGTTTTTCTATGTTGAACCTCTTATCTTCCATAGTAGAAGATTTATCTTTAACCTTGATGGGCTTATATAAATCTTTGCAATAAAGCAAATCTTCCATCATCTACCATCTGACTCTTTCGTTTCAATCACATAAGAAAAAAAAAAAGCACCAAACAACCAGTTGCTTTGATACTACTTGTTGGGAAAACCTGTTATAGCAGAATAATTTTTTTCTCTCTTTGTGTATCAAAATGAGTTTCTCATCAAAATATCAACTTATTACCAAAATATAAATATTAACTAGAGCAGCATAAATACTAGAACAATAAATTAGTCATAAAATAAGATATTGAATTTTTACATGAAAAATCTAATATGGAAAAAACTACGAGACCGTAGTCCACCTCAAACTTCCACTATCACCAATAATGATAACAAATTTATAATAAGTCTTTAATTGTTTTATTCATCCTTTTTGTCATACTATTATACTGAGGAGTTTTAGGAACTGTTTTCTCAAGTCTGATACCATGAAACCTATAATAATTCTCAAAAGGACCCTTTGACTCGCCACCATTATCTGCTCGAACACACTTTAGCTTTCTGCTAGTTTCTCTTTCAATATTAACATGAAACTTTTTGAAAACATCGAGTACCTAGTCTTTGGATTTCAAAGTAAAAGCCCACACTTTTCTAGAATGGTTATCAATAAAAATAACAAAATAAATAGCACCTCCAAGAGTTTTAGTTTGTATAGTATAAACATCAGTATGAATCAAATCAATAACATCTTATCTTCTAGATGATATATATGTATGAAAGGCAACTCTATGTGTTTTTCTAACTAAGTAATGATCACAAGATTTAAGAGATATACCTTGTAACTCTAGTATAGTATGACTGCTTTCTAGCAAGAGGTGAAGTCCCTCTCACTGATATGACTAAGCCTCTTATGCCAAAGATCTATACTTTCACCATTCTGAATTGCATTAATCTCTCCTTTGTATAGCTTAGCTTCTATAATATAAAAGAGTGAAGCTTCTTTCCTCTCGTCACAATTAGAGAACCTTAGTAAGTTTTCATTTACTTTCACCATTAGATGTACGATTGTTTCTCAATCTGACATTACCAAAATCACCAACAGTGTAAGATATAAAGAAATCACCATAAGAAGTAACATAAAATAAGTACCATAGTCAATTACCTTATCTTGAGCTACAAGACTAACATAACCATTATCATAAACAATAATGATATCACATTTAGTAGCAACTGTATGGTCTCTTTCTCATTTTTTTTCCTTTCATTCTGTTCTCGCTTCCAAAACCTATACTTTTTCTTCATGTGACTTGGCCTATTATAGTGGAAATAGTTGATAGCTTCTTCTAACTTGGAAATATTTGATATCTCTTCTAAACTTGGATCTTTCTTTATAACTATATGGATTTCTGCTATGACTTCTTCCACGTCTTTCTTATTTTTTAATAACAAATGTACAAGAAGAAGATTCTCCTTATTCTTTCATTCTAGTATCTTCATTAGCAAACTGTCTTTAACCATATCTATAATTAGAGTCCCCTTTAGCGTGGAGTTACAAATTGTCACTATATACGTTTCCTAACTTTTTGGTAAAGAATTGAGAAGTAATTCTTGCATCTCATTATCTATATTTATTTTCATAGCAACTAGCTTGTTTACAAGACTCTGAAATAGGCTTATGTGCTCAACAATGTTACCACCATTTTTATACTTTAAATTTACAAATCTTTTGAGGAGAGAAATTTTATTTCCAATTGTCTTTTCATAAATAGGTTTTCTAATATTTTTCAAACAACATCAGCTCTAATTTCATTATAAATATACTCATGCAAATTTATATCCATCTACCTTCTAATATAAGCAATAGTTTTTCTATATTGAACCTCTCATTTCTCATCTTCCATAGTAGAAGGTTTATCTTTGACCTTGATGGGCTTATTTATAGAATAATTCTTGCATCTCATTATCTATATTTATTTTCATAGCAACTAGCTTGTTTACAAGACTCTGAAATAGGCTTATGTGCTCAACAATGTTACCACCATTTTTATACTTTAAATTTACAAATCTTTGCCATAATGTAAATCTTTCATCATCTGCCTCAAAGTGAAATAATTTGATAAGTTCAATTTAATCATACCATCTGACTCTTTCATTTCAATCATATAAGAAAAAAAAATAACACCAAACAATCTGTTGCTTTGATACCACTTGTTGGGAAAAACTGTTATAGAATAATTCTTGCATCTCATTATCTATATTTATTTTCATAGCAACTAGCTTGTTTACAAGACTCTGAAATAGGCTTATGTGCTCAACAATGTTACCACCATTTTTATACTTTAAATTTACAAATCTTTGCCATAATGTAAATCTTTCATCATCTGCCTCAAAGTGAAATAATTTGATAAGTTCAATTTAATCATACCATCTGACTCTATATAAGAAAAAAAAATAACACCAAACAATCTGTTGCTTTGATACCACTTGTTGGGAAAAACTGTTATAGAATAATTCTTTTCTCTCTTGTTTATCAAAATGAGTTCCTCATCAAAATACCAACTTATTATCAAATATAAATATTAACTAGAGCAGCGTAAATAGTAGAACAATAAATCAGTCATAAAATGAGACATTAAATTTTCACATGAAAAATTCAATGCGGAAAAAACTACGTGACCGTAGTTCACCTCAAACTTCCACTATCACCAATAATGATAACAAATTTATAATAAGTCTTCTCCAGAATAATCAAATGATCACAATAACATCAAAAATACATATCTTGACTGAACATTCACATATTATCATCATCAAAGATAGATTTTATGAAAAGAAAATTTTAGATCTCACAAAGTGGGTATAGTAGAAAAATACTTTAGAGAGGATAAACTGCATATCGATACCGTTAAGATTGTAAAGTTTATTGCAAGAATTTTTCATATAAAATTTAACTACTCTAACATCTAGTAAAAGTCTTAAAAACCTAACCTTTTCTCTACTTTTTTTTCTTTGTTTCTTTCTCATGCCACTGCTTGCTTTATGCTTTAAGCTCTGATGCTATCATACAAAACAATAACAATAACAAGAACTTGATGCTATCAGACAACATCAGATTGTCAAATACTTTATACAAGAACTGATGCTATCATACAAAACAATAACAATATCTTACCATATAACAACAATTATATAACATTAATAATTTGGAGCCTAAACAATATCATGTCCCTTTATCCATCAACTCATGATCCATGTACTTCATCACAAATATCGTACAATCATTGTTGCAAAATAAAAAAATTATTTAATACAATAATCACACAAATCCAACTATATGAATGACATGATAAACTTACGATCAGAACATTTCACCACTTTTTATCTTCCATCTGTTACTATCGTTCTTCTATGTAATATTAGGATAGAGATCATCTAAATCAACAAGTGATATTTTCTTAAATTGTTATACTTAATTTTCAACAAATAAGCACTTACTGTAAAATAAAAAATATATTATGGAGGAGGTAACATGGTAGTTGATGAAGCAGGGGATGGTGAAGGAGTGATGCAAAAGAGTGGTGGTGAAGGAAGTGGTGACGCAAAAGAGGGTGATACAGTATGAGGTGAAGAAGAAAGAATGGGGGATTTAGGCCTCTTCGACTTTACACCTAAAAAAAATATTAGTTGCATATAACTTAATAATAAATCATTAAGTTATGATTAATATTACTTATGGCAACTACTTCATCTACTTTCGTACCCCCAAGTGAAGTGATCTATATAATCGCATCATTCTATTTATATACAAAATTAAATGTTATAAATAGGACACAGGGAGAACAAATTATAACATAAACTATTAGACAATAACTATAATAAATGATTGATATAAAATTAAATATAAATCTTCCTTAAGGATCATTTCATCAACAAATCATGTCAGTGACTAATTTTCAATCATCAAACTACTTTTGCAACATGTGTACTTGCATGAATATATATGAAAGTTATTGTCAGAAGATTGGTAAAAGGATTTTGTAACATATAAAAGAATAAGAAAGACCTTTTAGGAAATTTAATGGATTTCCTAAGGCCTATACCGGATAGTACATATGCTCATATGGTGTGTCTTATATTAAGATTGAACCACTTGAGGGAGGTTGTTCGACTGATAATACCATTAGTATTGAATCATATTAAATCATATTATAAAACTTGAATTGTCTCTTGTTGACTTATAACTCGTCACATAGATATAGTTGTTAATATAATCTTAAATTTAATAAACTAGTAATATTGATCAAAAGTAGTTTACTATTTGACATTTAAAACTAATGGAATCAGGTTAAGAAACTAATAATGTAACACTTCGATTATTCTTATATCGAAAATGAGCAAAACTAATATTAGTTTATAAGAGTATAATAAGTATATTACTATAAAATTTAGCTTAAGTATTTTGACTAATGATTTTGATCAATATGAAATTGATGGATTAGTTAATTTATCAGGCCTAAGTCATGACAAATAATGTCGAGTATAATTATATGTACTAGTTATGTTTATTAAATTATATCAACAAATAATATTAGTCAAGATTGAATAAACTAATAACATGAAACAATTGCAAAGCCTTAAAATGGCTCAAAATAATGTTATTTTCATCCTATGTAATAATAATGTCAATCATTTGCAGTTGAGAGAAAGAGGAAGGGGAGTGACAGAAATGGGAAAAATATAGGTAGGCGGGCAAGAGACACTGACTTATTTATCTCTGTTGACCTGTGAATGCCAACGTGTATGAAATTTGACATATGAAATTTGTTTGAATTAGCTTGTTTCCTTTCATTGAGCAATTGATCATCCATCGTGATGTAAAAACTTGTAATGATGGCCGAAGAGGTTACTAGAGAGAAGAGACATCACCAGTGAAGAAGGGAAGGTGATGCCGAGGAGCAGAGGAGATGACATCGTCGCTCACTGATGTCAATAGCTCAGTATGGATGAAGTCGGTGCCGCGTTCAACACATTGGAGATGAGAGGACAAGCTCGTTGCTTGGTGATGTGATACTGTTGACGACAAGATTGTCATTCCCAACCGGAGGGAAAATGAGGTATTGCCGCTTAGTATATTGCGGACAAAGTCATTGTATTGTGGGAGAGGAGAAGATGCCATCAGAGACAAACAAAGGAGTTTATCGGAGACAGAAGTGCATATCATTGTCGTCTCAAACCCTCGTGTAACCCTAATTAGCCCTTGATCATACGGGTTTGAATCAAGTTGTTCGATTCAATAAACAAGATTGACCAAAGTTTAAGGATATTATTGATAATTTTAAAAAAAATATAAATATTAAATATTAAGGTCTCATATGATAAAATCTCATTATTAAATTTTTTTTGATAAATTACCCATAAATTTTTGCTCCTCCTTAGCAGTTATTGTTGCCTGGTGTATCCATTTAAATATTATTTATTGATGTATATTGTCAAATGATATCTGTGCGTCATAGTAATTATTTGATTAATGTTTGAGAGTCGAGAATATATATTGGGTAGTTATATACCTATTGATCATAAATAGATATGCCAGTACTAATAGAATGATTCAGGGAGAGGATTAATGTGTCATAATATGTGATGGCTAATGCTTCCGCACGTCCATAAAAGAGTCACATCCCCATTACTATCGTAGGGATTCCACTTCATTTCAGCGACAAACTGGAGTGTGTGAAATGACCTTTCCGCTACTATAGAGGGATTATTTCATCCATTTCAGAGGGCTTTGAACATAAAGATGAATGATATACATTGCATGACATTCGTATAGCATGAGACTTTGAACTTTGTATTCGCAAACAATTTATTTTCATTGACATATCACGGTATTATCAGTTTTCTATATGGCACATAATATGATATTTAACTTCAATTGAGTTGTGTTCAATCAAAATTTTATAATTTTTCAAATGTATCACTGACCAAAAATTAAATCTAAAGGAACGTACTTGGTCGAGATCGATTAAAAGTTTGAATAAATGTTTATTAGAGAATTTGTTTTCCTTAATGTAAAACATTGAAAATAGAAATTCATATTTCTAAATGCATTGGCATTATTCACTATGTAATATATATATATATATATATATATATATATATATATATATATATATATATATCAAAGTACTTGGTAGCCGAACTAAATAATAATATTACAAAATTACAACTATAAAACATATGCAAAATTACTCTTAGTTTGTAGCTCATTACAAGTTACTCTATCTATCATCCATGCGCATAACCTCTTCTAATCGTACACATTTAGTGAGAGAGAACAGTAATAGCATTGAAGTTACTACTTGTACTTCTGGAATTTCTGGACATTCAGTGAGAGAGAACAGTAATAGCATTGAAGTTACTACTTATACTTATGGAATTTCTGGACATTTAGTGAGAGAGAACAGTAATAGCATTGAAGTTACTACTTATACTTTTGGAATTTCTGGAAATTTGGCTATTTTGTCTAGCTAGCGAATTGTCAATGTTCAACGGAGATGCTCTAGGTCACTATGATCATTATATGAAGTGATAAAGAGGTATGCATTTACTGGCCAATATAGAATCATCAAATCACCTTTTATGTTGAAAACGAAAAAAAAAAAACTGCAGAGCTGTGCTTATTAAATGAAAAAGGGAACGGGGAATTAGATTATTGGGACCTTTTACCTGATGTAATTTAAATATATTAATCCTGCCAGATGAGGAGCCATTTTCTAGCTGAACTGCATCAAGCAGAAGAAAATTTAGTATAAGAATTTGCACATATATATGCTAGTCATTGCAAAATACAAGGAGCAGCCACTGATCAGACTTCCTGGATTTCGTCCAAAGCATAATTGTTTGTGGAGACGCCAGCATAATTAACCTTGTTGAATCGAACCACAACAGGATAGCGGGTCTTGGGATCCTGGATGATGATGATCCAAGATGTTAGGAAGTGAAAGGAAGCAAGTAAAGCTAATGAAATGTGTTGAAGAGCAGGCATGTAGTAGATCGATGAAGTACATACAACCTGGTCCACAGTCACAACTGATCCGATGCCATTGTACCAGTAGGATTCTTTTCGGAGGATCTTCACCTGAAAGTAAAGTGGAAAGAATGTCGATATGATCAACGATAAATGCCAAATGAAGATGTATCGATAGATATCCATACCTTGGCACCTCTCTTCGGGCCGATTGGCGGCGGCGGAGGTGGCTTCTTGGGAGCTTCGGTGGCCGCCCCTTTTGCGGCCGGAGCAGGCGGCGGCGCCGACGCCTCCTCAGCTCGAACCACCAGCTTTCTACTGGGCTTACTAAAGGTAAAGAAGCTGACACGCGAGGATTGGCTGGTGTTGGCTGCTGCGGCGGCGGCGGTGGGAAGGTTGGAGGTGAGCACGAAGCTTGAAGCAGCTGAGGCCAAGCTGGTGGTTGCCATGGAATGACGAGAGAAACCTTCTCCAACCACTTCTTTTCTCTCTATCTCTCTGGCTGTCTTTCCTCAAGCCTTGGACGAACCGTATGTGATCCGTGGGGTGTGTTAGGATATGGAATACTGACACGAGAAGATGCTGACGGACTCGAATTCAGGCAAAATTATCTGCACCGAGAGATGGAGGGGATTTGATTTCCTCCACTGGGGTGGTGACATGTGCCACCCTATCTGATCCGTGTCGACAACATCATCGACACCTTGGAAGAGGTGCAACGTAGAGCTGAGTTAATAAGCCCCCATACACACATGTTGAAGCTTGGTAATGAAAAGGAACAAATCATGTTTCATTTGCCTACTCCGTTATACATTTTAATTAAAATAATAAAAAGAGCTTTATTTGCTTTTTCACAAAGCTCAATGGCAAAGGATTATTTATATGATTGTCGTTGTTCATTCTATAATCGCAGTGAATCTACATGTGATAAATGCTACAAGTAATCTTAAGTGATTCAGCATTGAAGTTCGTTATGGCTAATTTTTTAGCTCGTCCAAGTAATTATTAGCTAATGATCTTCGTCACGTATCTTCGTTTATTTACAGTAGTGCATCTGAAAGACTACATCTGCTCACCCAAAGAAGCGGAAGCAAAGAACCATAACAATCAATCCAACATGTACTTCATGTGAGAGTCTTTTCATATAGAATCCTATATTATTATTATTATTATTATTATTATTATTATTATTATCATCATCATCATCATCATCATCATCATCATCATCATCATCATCATCATCATCATCATCATCATCATCATCATCATCATCATCATCATCATCATCATCATCATCATCATCATCATCATCATCATCATCATCATCATCATCATCATCATCATCATCATCATCATCATCATCATCATCATCATCATCATCATACATCATCATCATCATCATCATCATCATCATCATCATCATCATCATCATCATCATCATCATCATCATCATCATCATCATCATCATCATCATCATCATCATCATCATCATCATCATCATCATCATCATCATCATCATCATCATCATCATCATCATCATCATCATCATCATCATCATCATCATCATCATCATCATCATCATCATCATCATCATCATCATCATCATCATCATCATCATCATCATCATCATCATCATATCATCATCATCATCATCATCATCATCATCATCATCATCATCATCATTATTATTATTATTATTTGCATCATTTGTTGCTCTGTTCCTACCATTTTCACAATATCCGTGTAGTGAGCTAGCTAATCATCGAGTTTCATTAAAGTTAGCATATGTAACTCTCAATCCTTTAAATGTGATAAAGAAAATCAAAAAAAAAAAAGGTGTAATGTTTGAAAACTACCTCACTCTCAATTCTTTGTTCGTCAACTTGGGGTGGGAGAGCTAAGTAGACTTGATTCATCGTGTATGCCAGATATTGCATGGAATTTCAGTTTAAGAGACATTATTGCTTATCAGTGACAGCTCAGCTATCTTCTTTTCATAGTTCAAACACCTGTCATAAATATCGACATATGAGTTATTATAAAACTAATATAGAGAGATATCCGATAAAATGCATTTGATGTATTATTTAAGACAGTCTGAAATAATAATTATATATTTTACCTACTTATGCTTGAGAGGTTTCGTGACTTTTATAGGACTCTCTTTGCAACAAAAAAAAGTTAATAGGTCTGGCATCATCGGGCAAAACCTACAATTGATGATTCTTGAAAGAAAACATCGAGAAGATTGAAAGGAGCCTATCAGAAGTTGAAAACTTTATATATGATTGTTGTGTACGTTACAACTCTATTTATAGAATGAAAGAAAATCAAATTAATTACATAAATATGAGTTTATTAAATCAAAAAATATCAAAACTCTTTTATATGGTCGGTAATAGGAGGAATATCTAGTCTTCTCATGATGATTAGAATCATCACGATCAATCAAGGGATATGAGATCTTTTTTATATGATAACTTTGACACATCTCTACAAACTTAAGATGGTTTAATAGGAATTAGCTTAAGTGTAGAAACTAAGAAACAAAATCGTTATAATGATAATAGTTTGATAAATATGTCTGTTAGTTGATCGTCACAGTTAATGGAGCAAAGTTGTAGGTTGTCATGGCGCAAGAATTAAATAGTGCTAGAATTGTAACAATACATATGTCCTAGAGACTAAAAAATGAGACCCCTAAAAATTTGAAGTAAACAATGCAATTAAAGCAATTTTGTTGTAGTATCAGGAAGAGCACAATATTCTTACTCTACGAAATCAAAGAATCACCACAAAACAAAAACAAAAAAACAACAATATCGAGTAGTAGAACGTTTATCAGTTGGATCATATGCCCAATCAACATTTGAGTATACACAAAGCATTGGGATGCCTTAATTAAAAAATGGAGCACATTAAAAAATATTCTTTTTATAAAGTGTAAAATTCGGAGTACAACAAACAACATAATAAAAGGCATAAATTGGCCGACTAATAAACTGCATATGACATCTCTGGACACGTAATAGTAAGGTAAACAAGACTACTAATAAGTTATTGATAATGAGTTGCATCTTTTAAAAGCTTTCCATCTATAACACATAATCTAATATTTAGTTCAATTAGAAGAATACTAATATTTGGCTTGAGTGAGAAGATCTGAGGCATAGTTTGCTTGATTTAAATAGTAACACTTAGAAGAAGAAGATAATTCAATCCCCAAAATATTAGTAAGAGAGTCAAGATCCTTAATTTAAAATTATCTATATAAAGAAATTTTGAGATCTTGAATTCTAATAATATCATTATCAATAATAATCATATCATCTACAAAGAGTAGAAGGAGAGTCGTACCGTGGCTAGTTTTATTAAGGAAGAGAGCAGTGCATAAAGCACTTGATTAAATTTGACAAATCAAGCTTATGAAGCTTGTTTAAGTTCATATAAAGTATTATATAATCGATAAAATTTTCAAAGGACATGATCACAGTTAGAAAGTAGTTGTATATATACTTCTTCAGTTAAATCTCAATTGAGAAATATATTTTTGA
This sequence comes from Musa balbisiana, assembly GCA_004837865.1. Classification (NCBI taxonomy): domain Eukaryota; kingdom Viridiplantae; phylum Streptophyta; class Magnoliopsida; order Zingiberales; family Musaceae; genus Musa; species Musa balbisiana. Next base: position 19,128,064 of record CM017196.1, on the reverse strand, counting down.
TATTTATTTGATAAAATTTTCAATAACGCGTAACTAAAAGAGCAATAAGAGTTATAAAGCAATTGGAGCAAATGCTTCCTCATGATCAATACCATAATCTCTAGTAAATCACTTAGCATTAAGACCAGCTTTCTATCATTCAATAGTTTTATTAAAGTGAGTCTTAATCAAGTTAATCAGATCCCAGTTTTAAGTTTTGACAAGTGCATCAAGTTAATCAAAATCTTTCAAACAAGTAGTGAGGACATATATTCTTTCAGAATGATGGAAAACAGTGGAATAAAAAATTTGTGCATAATGTTTAAAAACTAACAAACATGTCAGAAGTATCAACAACACTGGTAATTCGACAATCAAATTGAACATCTAAAGAAAAATTCACATGAAATATTTATGAATAATGTAAGACTGATATATAGAAGGAAGATATATTAGAAAATATTTTGTATTCTTAAAAGGTAACAGAGATGCGAAGACATTTAAAAATAGGTTCATAACACAGGTGGCTGCACGCACGTATGCTGCCATCTGGAAGGGCAACAAGAACAGCAATAGTTGCTATCCTTTCTCACTTTTATATTAATAATTTTAATATTAAAAACTTTTCCAAAATACAACATATGTAGTTCAAAATTAATTTTCTATATGAATAACTTGACTTTGATACTACTGTAGAGAAATCTTAGAGGGAGACTTCATATGTATAGGAAAAGAACAGAAAATAAAATCTTCAAATTTCTCATTGATGTGTTCGTCATCGTGCGAAATTTAAAACTACGTATATAAAAGATCGTGTTACCTATGGAGATCGTATATCTTTGAATCCCTACAGATCTCTAGGAGAGGGTGAAGGAGATTAAGCGCCCTCTTCTCTATCGGTGATCCACACAGTAAGGCTACGACAATACTCCTCAAAACTCCAAGCCTGCTATTTGAGGAGAAGAAGAATAGGAGAGGCAACCCAAAAAGGCTCTAGCCTATGAACCATTGGTTCTCTTCTATTTATAGAGGTCCCCTATCAACTTAACCCTAATGGATCTTGTCCTATTGGGTATTAGATCTCCATCCAATTATCCAAGTCTCTTAGATTAGTGGATCTCTATCCAAAAATCTCTCATTGGCTTTTATTGGATCTCATCCATAGGATCTAATAATTTGGAGGCTTATTGAATATCCAATAAGATAGGAGCTCCGGCGGATATCTCATATCCGAGCCTTTATTCATTATAATGCCTAATATATGTGTGTGACTCTCTAGACCTATTATCGAGCTGGCCATGAGTTATACCTATCAGAACTCCTTCTAGCATAGTAAATTATTATCTCCATTAATAATTCACTCGATTCATCGACTACGGATGTACTAGGCCACTATGCCGTAGTCCCCAACGATACAAGGAAATCCAATCCATTGGATTTGTTTGTCCTCAATTACTATATACCTATAGTCCCTCATTCATCTAATATCCTAGAGATTGTATACCGGGCTTAGTGCTGTCAAACCTATACGGTTTTTACTCGAGTCTCACTCTAATAAGATTCTCCCAAAGAACTCATTCTCTCTCAATCTGAATGACTATAGCCAGGTATTTGTCCAAGCAAGAACACATAGGATATTCATCTCATGACACCGAGAGCGATTTATCCTCTATTGACACTCAATAGTTCTCATAAGGTTGGCTACCACTCCCGACCTATAAGTCTGGTATCAAAGAGTGGAGTACTCATACAGGATATCCTTGGTGTCTCAAGTCTAAGGATCAAATACACCACTAGGACTATGAAATCGCTGTTTGACAATAAGGCATTATCAATTATCTAGCATTTTATAAGTAGATCAATCAGTGAACTCATTCTCTAATAAGCACCTGTACTATATCCCTAGTGTCCCAATACGAGCAACTATGAGATCAGCTGCATCTATCATATGGATGGGTATACAGTATACCAGTCTATCTGGTAATCTCGATATCACTCTCGAGTAACCTATGACCGGAATTATTTAAGATTTATGTTTAAAGGTGAATCGGTCTCATTATCATGATCTTATCATGATCCGATTCCCATTGCACAGATCCATGTATATCACAATATATTCAAGAAATAGGTAATATAAAGTAATAAAATACTAAATAATAATAATAAGTAAAAAAATTGCGTGTCAAGTCACACGTGTCATTACTTAAGTGATTGGCTTGCAAGGCACCTATGACTAGCAATTTCATTGTAAGGTAAAGGGGTTTTGGTTGAGTTACTTACCTTGTTGTCGAAAGCCACCAAAGTGTAGTTCGCCACCTCATCTTTGTTGGTTTACTCCTCATCTTTGGATGTACTTGTTTCATCCCATATCACCTTGAGTACTTTCTTCTTTTGTGTGAGCACCTTCTTTTTCAGTTGCGGACATTTGCTTTTGAAGTGTCCCAACCGATTGCATTCATACCAAGTTATTTTATTCTTTTTAAGTTCATTTTTATTCTTAGATTCTTGTTTTATGAACTTCTTAAATTTTATTGTGAGGAGTTTAATGTCATCATTATCATCACTTGAGTTTTCTTCTAAATAGTCTTCTAGGTTTCAAATCCTTCCTATTTTTTTGAATATTATTCTTATATTCATCATGTTCAACACAAGTCATTTCATAAGTTATTAAAGACCCAATAAGTTCTTCAAGTATAAACCTTTTCAAGTCCTTTGCTTCTTGTATTACCGTTCCTTTTGGATCTCAACTTTTTGGAAAGGATCTTAGTATTTTATTCGCAAGTTCAAAATTAGAAAAACTTTTACTAAGTGCTTTTAAACCATTGATAATATCCATAAATTGGGTGTACATGTCTCTAATGATTTCACTTGGTTCCATTCAAAATAATTTAAAACTATGCATCAAGAGATTAATTTTAGAATATTTAAGTCTACTTGTGCTTTCATTTGTAATTTCAAAAGTGTACTAAATGTCGTGTGGTTTGACAACTCAAAATATGATTAAACTCATTTTTATCTAAAGCATAAAACAAAACGTTTATCGCTCTAGCATTCAAAGAAAAAGTCTTCTTCTTTAAATCATTCCATTCGTTCATAGGTTTAGAGGGTATTTGAAAATCACATTCGATAATATTCTAAAAATCAAAGTTTATAGAAAGCAAGAAAATTCCCATTCATATTTTTCAATACGTGTAGTCCATTCCATTGAACATAGGAGGATGAGTAATAGAGTAACCCTCTAGATTATTGGTAAAAGCTATTTAAACTCTCTTGGGTGTTAAATCAAATGGAGAGAAATGTGGCTCTGATATCAACTATTAGGACCATTTTAGCACTAAGAAGGGGGAGGGGTTTAAATTAGTGCTTTCATAAAAATCTCAACGATTCGAAAACTTTTGTTCGATGAAAAAATCATATAAAAAATGATGAAAGTGTGCTTGACTAAGAATAAGTGCAATAAGCAATTAAAGCAATATCAATGACAATGAAAAACATAACATAAATACAAACCGAGTTTTATAGTGGTTCGATCATTACGATGTATGTTCACTCCCGATTCCTCTTCTGATGAGGCTATCGGTGTTTATTAACAATCTTCTTTCAATTGGCGAAGATCAACTATCCTCTTACAACTCTTTGTCCTTTTCATAAGTTTAGGAGACAACCCTTATAAGCCTCACACCTCTCTTAGACTAAGCCTAAAATTTAAAGAGGAAGACACTTAAGCATTTTTCAACTCAGAATAATAACTCCTTTCTACTCTATTTTCTTGCTACCCCAAGCAAGAAAGAGAGGTATTTATAGGTCCCAAATGGTTTCAAAATTAGAGCCAAAAAGTGTCTTATCCTAGGTTTCTAGGGCACTAGCAATACCACCAACATTACTAGGTGGTACCATTATCTATCAAACTGATAACTAATGGTACCATCGCTTATCAATCTAACATTGGACGGTACCACCGTAATATGACCCTAGTAGAGTTGGGTCCTACTCAACCAAGAAGCATCTAATAAAAACCCTAAGAGATTATAATAAACCCCACCTAGCCACCTCTATCATATAAAGAAGAGTGGCTAGGGTTTATATTTAGGCCTTTGGGCTTCCTAACCGTCGCCCCCCCCATTTTACCAAGCCGATTGGCTAGGGTTGAGGGCAAAAGGGGTAACTCACTTAGGAAGCAGCTATGAGAACTAGAGTTTGGAGCCCTATATAAGCATATAGCCTCCATCTCTTTAAGAATAAGATCTATCTATAATTGTAGCCATATGGCTGACTTCTAGGAGGGTGGAACCCCCCTATAGCGTTCCAAGGATTGACCCCTCTCAAATATCAATCTACATAGAATTCCTCTAGGGTTCTATCATTTGGTATCAGAGCAGTGATCTTATTACTTTTGTTATCACCCTTGTCACCCACCATCAGCCAAGTAATTTCCACAATTGCTCTTGATGTTGCCATCTCCACCGTCATCTTCTGTTGTAGATCAAATCAATTTACTATTGTCACCTCCAATTGCATCAAGAGATCTGGTATTCTCCTATCACAAATACCTTTTGCTGCTACAATTTTCCATTCAAAATACCAAGAAGAACTCTTTTTATCTATCCCATGCTGTGAATTCCTTTCATCGTAAAAGTTATCATCTTTGAGAACAAAGGATTACTGCAAAAAATTTCAACCGCATATTGTTGCCTTTAATCGATCTATTTACTATCCTTTTTAAATAAATTTCTTATACGCTTCATAGATTGTCTTGGCTTCCATCTTAGATTGATCAATTAAGGAATTCATCTCTAAAACATTCTTGTGTTATTGTAAATTTTTGTCACAAACCGTTGGAATTTTTCAACGAGAATTCTACTATCACAACTTGCACTGATTTCCTAGTTGTTATACTACCGAAATCTTCTTGATCAAATTTGTCATCATTGTTGTTATCGAAACTAAGATTTTGCTATCAAATTACCTCAAATCTCTTAATTTTGCTAGAATTTCATCGTGAAACCATTGTTTCTTCGACGACAATTCTGCTCTTACAAAATAGCCACAAAACAAGCCTAAACCATAGCCTACATACACCAATTCAGCAACCCTTTTGGCCATAATTTCTCTCACCCGATACATGCCTTTAACCTGACAATAAAAGAGAAATCTTAACACTACAGATTTAGAGCATATACTATGACATTTGAGGAGGCAATCAATGCTAAATTCAAAGCCTTCAAGATGCAAATAGAGGATAAGATTTGGACTCTCTTTACTGAACTCTGTTTGGGTCGACCACCGAGCTCAAAGAAATCATATCAAGGAGAGAGCTCTGACCGAAAAGATGACTTCTAAGAGAGGAGAGGCTCTGTAAACGATCCTTACTATCCATGAATGAGGGTGGACTTCCCTAGATGGGAAGAAGGAGACCCGATTGGTTGGATCTCATTGGCAGAGCGATATTTTTGGTACCACAAAATCGCGAACGCATCTATGGTGGAAATTATAGCTATAAATCTTGAAGAGGGTGCCATATAGTAGTTTGACTAGTTTGAACACACTTATGGAATCCTCTCATGGCGACAATTCAAAGAAAGACTACTGATCTGCTTCGGACCAACTGATTACGAGAACATTGACGAACAACTAGCAAAGATTTGACAAACCTCCGATATTCAGGAGTACCAAACCATGTTTGAAAAGTTATCTAATCAAACTTATGATTAGTCTAAAAAATAGCTATTATGGACCTTTATTGAGGGCTTGAAGTAGGAGATTTGGGGAGAAGTTAAAGCATAATAACCATACACGCTTATGGTAGCCATATCTTTTGCACGACTTCAAGAGGAGCGATTGAATCATGAAGCTTAGAGAACAAGAGTCACTCCCCGACCAGCAATACCAAAGCCCTTAGCCCCCCATAATGTCAACCGAGCCCCTGCACCAAAAAAGTTGACAAGAGAAGAGCTTTGGGAGCGATCTACGAAGGGGTTATGTTGTCATTGTGACGAGCCACGAGCCACGAGCATCACTGTAAAAAAAAGAGACTTCTTGTGATTGAACCAGTGGAAGAAGAGGTCATAGAACATTCATAAGAGAGCCTTAAATATGAAGAAGAAGAAGATGTAGAAGAAGAGCCACAACCAACCGATTTTATGGTACACGTGCTAGCCGGTTACTCAAACCTGCAAATGATAAAAGTTGGAGGCCTTCTCAAACAACAACCGATCACTATTCTCATTGACACGAGCAGCACTAATAACTTACTAAATAGTAAAGTTGCTGCTTGGATGGCACTCCACATCGAAGGTTGCAGCAAGTTTGACGTAAAGGTCACCGACGACAGAATCCTAAGGTGCGACCAAAGATGCCCGTAGGTAAAACTATTACTACAAGACCACAAAATTATTACCGAATTATTCCTTCTACCAATTGATGATTATGAGGCCATGCTTAGCATAGAATGACTGATGATGCTAGGTGACATCTTTTGGAACTTTTCTAAATTAATTATGAAATTATACTACAAAGGCAAATAGATCATCTTTCGTGGGAAGTATGGAAGCAACATAACCACCGTTTCAACCCAATGAATGGAGAAAGTTTTACATAAGATAAATGGTGGCTTTTTGATGCATCTCCAGTAGCAAGTAGAGGGAAAGAAAATAGAAATTAAAGGTCAAAATCTCACCTAATTGCTTACTAAATTTGCTAACATTTTTGTTGAACCATGCGGTCTTCCTCCTACTTGGCAACATGACCATCAAATTCCAATTTTTTCAAGCAAACCATTAGTAAACACTCAGCCATACCATTATCCTCACCTCCAAAAGGATGAAATTGAAAAGATTATAAAGGAGATGCTTGAAACAAGGGTGATTTGGCCAAGTTGCAGCCCCTATTCCTCACCGGTGCTACTTGTACATAAGAAGGACGAAACTTGATGGATGTGTATCGACTACCAAACTTTAAATGACATCACCATCAATGACAAGTACCTAATACCAGTGGTGGATGAACTTCTTCATGAGTTAAAAGGAGCTCGAGTCTTCAGTAAGTTGGACCTTCGATCCGATTACCACCAAATTCGGGTATGTGAAGACGACATCTCAAAAACTACATTCTGCACACATAACGACCATTATAAATTCTTGGTAATGCCTTTTGAACTCACTAATGCTCTTTCTACCTTCCAAAGTCTTATAAACGATATTTTTTGAAGATTTCTTTGTAATTTATATTGGTATTTTTTTATGATATTCTCATTTACAGCCCTTCTCTTAAGACTCACTTTCAGCATTTATGAGTTGTTTTGATGATCTTTCAAGAGAATATTCTTTTTGTTAAGTAGCCAAAATGCAACTATCTCCAACAAAAAGTAGAGTACCTTGGGCACATAATATCGAAATAAGGAGTGGTGGTAGACTCAACAAAAAATTGAAGCAATGCAGGATTGGCCAAAACCTACAAACGTGAAATTACTGCGCGGGTTCCTTGGACTAATGGGCTACTACCAAAAATTTATGAAAGACTATGGGAAGATCAGTGTATCCCTCACTTCTCTATTGAAAAAAGATGTTTTCTAATGGTCGAACAAAGCCTTCACTACCTTCGACAAACTTAAGGCAACTATGATGACGATGCTAGTGCTAGCGCTACCAGATTTTAGCCGACCCTTCATCATTGAGGCTAACGCATCTGAAGTCAGAATTGAAGCTGTTTTCATACAAGATGGTCGACCACATGCATACACCAGCAAGGTGTTATCTCCCTCCTATTAAAAAATGCCAATATACGATAAGGAGACGCTCACCATTGTGCACGTAGTAACGAGGTGGAGACCCTACATGATCGGCCGACGATTTCAAATTAAAATCGAACATAGAAGCCTCAAATATTTTTTGGAGTAGAAGATATCATCTCCTGAGTAGCAAAAATGGGTAACTAAACTTCTAGGATTTGATTATCAAATTATTTACAAAAAAAGGAAAGAAAACATTGTTGCAGATGCACTCTCATGGCTACATGAGTAAGCTAAATTTTCAGCCATCTCCCTTCCTACCACTAGCTTCCTCGAAGATATTAGGAAGGAATGGAAGAAAGATTTAGATATCAGCAAAATCATAAAAAAATTGGAGGAAGATCTAAGCGAAATAGCCCACTACACTTGGGATTCAAGGGATCTATGTTACAAAGGTCACATTATGCTTATACCCGACTCCTCTTACATCAAAATTATCCTACATGAAATGCACTCCACACCTTCAATTGGGCACTCCGGATTTCTAAGAACCTAAAAAAGAGCGAAGCAAAATTTTTATTGGAGAGGGATGCCAAAATTTACCTTGTCTTCCACGTGTCATGCTTGAAACCCAAGTTAAGAGAACATAAGTCACCCCAGATTCAACTGCCCAACACAACTAATGATGGAGATATTTAAGCCTAACCACAAGCCATCCTCGACCACAGAATCATGATGCGTCATCGATGTCTCTCTACTGAAGTACTAGTGTATTGAAATAATTTACTACTTGAAGATACTATATGAGAATCATATGAGAAGTTGAAGACCTTGTTCCACGAGTTCATGGAACCTTAGCCTTGAGGACAAGGCTAATATGGAGAGGGTGGGATTGATAAGACCCTTGTAGGGTTGGGTCCTACTCAACAAAGAAGCAGCTAATAAAAACTCTGTAAGATTGTAATAAACCCCACCGAGCCACCTCTATCCTATAAAGAAGAGTGGCTAGAGTTTATATTTGAGAGCCTTTGGGCTTCCTAGTCATCGCCCCAAACCCCCCCCCATCACCCCTCCTCTTTTTATTGGGCCGGTAGGCTAGGGTTGAGGTCAAAAGGGGTAATTCACTTAGGAAATAACCCTAGGGCTAGGGTTTAGAGCCCTATATAAACATGTAGCCTCCATCATTTTAAGAATAAGATCTATCTATAATTATAGCCATATGGCCAACTTCTAGGATTTGATTATCAAATTATTTACAAAAAAAGGAAAGAAAACATTGTTGCAGATGCACTCTCATGGCTACATGAGTAAGCTAAATTTTCAGCCATCTCCCTTCCTACCACTAGCTTCCTCGAAGATATTAGGAAGGAATGGAAGAAAGATTTAGATATCAGCAAAATCATAAAAAAATTGGAGGAAGATCTAAGCGAAATAGCCCACTACACTTGGGATTCAAGGGATCTATGTTACAAAGGTCACATTATGCTTATACCCGACTCCTCTTACATCAAAATTATCCTACATGAAATGCACTCCACACCTTCAATTGGGCACTCCGGATTTCTAAGAACCTAAAAAAGAGCGAAGCAAAATTTTTATTGGAGAGGGATGAAAAAAATTATTTCTGAATATGTGGCATAATGTGATGTATGTCAACAGTAAAAGGGTGAAATAGTGGTGAGTCCAGGGAAGTTATAACCAGTACCCATACTGAACTCGGTGTGGACTGACATCTCCATGGACTTCATCAAAAGGCTGCCACCTTCCAAAGGTAAAAGCACAATCCTCATGATGGTTGATTGACTTATGAAATATGTTCAGTTTTGTGCTATGTGAAATCCCTACACTACTGCTAATATTGCTCAGATTTTCATAGAAAATATTATTAAATTGCATGGGATGCCAAGGGCCATTGTAAGTGATCATGACAGGATCTTCATTAGTAAAGTTTGGACTGAGTTATTTTAGTTACAAGGCACCAAACTTAAGATGAGCACAACATATCATCTACAAACCGATGACCAAATAGAGGTGGTGAACAGGTGTTTAGAGATGTACTTTTGGTGTTTCGCTAGTGACCGGCCAAAGGAGCGGGCGAAATAGCTTCCTTGGGCTGAATGGTGGTATAATATTATATATCATTCATCCACAAAATGTGTGTCATATGAAGCACTATATGGTCGGCCTGCCCTTGTGATTCCAAAGTATGTAATTGGCTTGGCCAAGGTAGATTAGGTTGACCAAAATTTAATTGATAAGGATAAACTCCTACAGCTGCTAAAGGATAATCTCTCTACCACTCAAGCTAGAATGAAATAGCAAGCTGACATATGATGAAGCAAAAGAGAATTTTCAGTAGGAGATTAGGTTTATCTTCGCCTACAACCATGCAAGTAACTCTCCATCAACACACGAGCCCCCATGAAGCTATCCTCACATTTTTATAGGCCCTATTAGATTATAGAGTGTATTGGAGCCGTGGTGTATAGACTTAAATTACTTGAGGATGCCAAAATTTACCTTGTCTTCCACGTGTCATGCTTGAAACCCAAGTTAAGAGAACATAAGTCACCCCAGATTCAACTGCCCAACACAACTAATGATGGAGATATTTAAGCCTAACCACAAGCCATCCTCGACCACAGAATCATGATGCGTCATCGATGTCTCTCTACTGAAGTACTAGTGTATTGAAATAATTTACTACTTGAAGATACTATATGAGAATCATATGAGAAGTTGAAGACCTTGTTCCACGAGTTCATGGAACCTTAGCCTTGAGGACAAGGCTAATATGGAGAGGGTGGGATTGATAAGACCCTTGTAGGGTTGGGTCCTACTCAACAAAGAAGCAGCTAATAAAAACTCTGTAAGATTGTAATAAACCCCACCGAGCCACCTCTATCCTATAAAGAAGAGTGGCTAGAGTTTATATTTGAGAGCCTTTGGGCTTCCTAGTCATCGCCCCAAACCCCCCCCCATCACCCCTCCTCTTTTTATTGGGCCGGTAGGCTAGGGTTGAGGTCAAAAGGGGTAATTCACTTAGGAAATAACCCCTAGGGCTAGGGTTTAGAGCCCTATATAAACATGTAGCCTCCATCATTTTAAGAATAAGATCTATCTATAATTATAGCCATATGGCCAACTTCTAGGAGGGTGGAACCCCTATAGCGTTCTAAGGATTAATTCCCCTTAAGATCAATCTACATAGAATTCCTCTAGGGTTCAATCACACCACCCTGTCATACACTAACATTGGGCGATAATACCGCCTGACACAGTTTGGGAGACTATGTTTGACCGGTACCACCACTAGTTTGGGCAGTACCACTGCCCAAACAGCCTGAGAGGCCAAGCCTTAAGTTATCGCTTGACCTAGCTCCACGTCACTAAATGGGCCAACCAATAGGCCCAATTCAACCCAGATTTAGGCCCAATTGGCCTCTATTTGAGTTAGTAGGATTATTCCCAAAACTAACTCAATTAGACCTAAACTAACTTGATTTAGACACAATTGATTACAAGTATGAATTCTATATTATTAGTGTTAGGATCCATACGACACTAAGAGGGGGGGTGAATTAGTATAGTGATAAAATCACGTCGATTCAGAAAACTTCGTTCGATGAAAACATATCAGAAAGATACTTGACTTGAAAGCATTTATAATCATAGTAAAAGTAAGAAATCAATTTACAATTAAAGTAAATAACTTAAAGTAAATACAAACTAGATTTTTATAGTGGTTCGGTCATCGTGACCTACATCCACTCTCGATTCCTCTTCACTCAAGGCCATCGACTTTTACTACTGATCTTCTTTTAATGGGCAAAGATCAACTACTCTTTTACACTCCTTTTTCCTTTTCATAGGTTTAGGAGACAACCCTTACAAGCCACTCTTTTACAAGTAGTCCCTCACACACCTCCCTTAGGACTAACTCTTAGTACTAGGAGGAGGGAACTCAAAGTTTTGGCAGAGTTTACTCAGTTTTTTTCTCAAAAATTATTGCTCCTTTATTATTGCCCAAGTGGGATATTTATAGGCTCCATATGGTTTAAAAATAGAGCCAAAAATTTAAAATTTTGGGTCTTCCAAGTATGGGCAGTACCACCGCCTGCAGCTTGACACTAGGTAGTACCACTACCTAGTCTGGTGGTACCACCGCATAACACACTATCACCGAGCGGTACCACTATCCAGTCTAGTGGTACCATCACTTGATGGCCTCGGAGATCGAGTTTTTTAAGTTTTCCAACTCACAAGCGATTCCACCGCCTATTCTGGCGGTACCACCACTTGACCCAACTTTTGGGTCACTGAATGGGCCTTCCAATGAGCCTAAATTAGTTCAAATCAAGGCCCAATTGGCTCCTAATTAAGTTAGGATGATTACACCAAAAGCTAACTCAACCCCCTAAACTATTTTGATCTTAGACAAATGATTACAAAGCATGAATCCTTTATCCGGTACTCGTCCAATCCTTCATCCGGTACTCGTCCAATCCTTCGATGCATTATCCTCTCCTTCGGTGTATTGCCTAATCGGAATGTTGACTCCCGCAATTTTTGATCTCCTTGGCACAATGTCTGATCCTTTGCCTCGATGCCCGAATTCACGGCACGAAGCCTTCTGTCGATATGTCGACCGATCCTCTGGCCTGACATCTAATCTTCTAATATGTTCACTATAGCCCAATGTTCGATTCCTATTGTTTTAATCAATTTGCCTCTCCTTGATCGAAGCTAGTCCTGCATCACTCAAAACACAGATTAGATCACAAACTCATCAATTGATTTCATCATCAAAATCTGAGATTCAACAATCTCCCCCTTTTTGATGATGACAACTAATTGACGATGGAGTTTAAAATAAATTCCCCCTATTAATATGCCATATTGAAATAAGGCATCATTCAAATAAATGATGACCTTTTAGTCCAAGTTGAAACTATTTTAATCACATTATATGCAATACATCATATACATCATCATAATAAAATCATGAGTATTGTATGCATTATTCCAAAACATAATGTATATTTTTAAAATCATTATTACATGCGTTATCATTATATATAATTTTAAATTATCATTTTAAGCATAATATTCATGATTATCATTATACCTTCTCCCCCTTTGTCATCAACAAAAAGAAGAAGTGCATCTAGTAAGTTTTTGAGATATGCAAGTTTTACAACATACAAGCTAGCAACAATTTTGAGTTGTGCAAGTTTATAAATTTGGCTTCCTTTTTTTTTAGATTGTAAGCTAGCAGTGATGTTCAAGATAGCAAGTTTTTTCTTCTCTTTTGAGAAGTGCAAGTTAACAATTTTTTAAATATGCAAGTTCTACTTTATTATAGAACACGCATGCTTAGCAAATTTTACATTATTTTACAACATACAAGCTAGCAATTTGGTAACAGTTACTTCTCTTGAAGTATAAAGGCTAGCAAGTTTTTGAAAAAGAATACAAAATAGCAAATAGCAAGCTAGTAAGATAGCAATGCATCATTTTAGAATATGCAATCTAGCAAGTTTTGTCTTTCTTTGAAATATGCAAGCTAACAAGTTTTAACTTTTTTTTGAATTATGCAAGATAGCATATTTTATCTCCCCCTTTGTCATTGTCAAAAAGAAGAGAAGAATATAATTTTATAATTCTTTTCCCTTTACATCAATTTTCACATCATGACAAAGATAAATAATAAATTTACACCAATATTTCAATCATAAAAAATGAAAGATTAATTCATGAGTACCAAAAGACCATGTGTCATTTTTGACAAATCTCTTCTTTTATAAATAGAAGGAATGATAGAAAATAATCTTGATTTAAAAAGAAAACTCAAGTCATAAAAATCAACAAATTAATATCATGATCCGAAAAATGTATAAGAAGAGTTTATGCATTTGGGAGATTTAACATTTAAGCTAATACTTTTGTTTGCCTAAATTTAACATTCAAGTTAGAAATTTCTTACTCCCCTTGGTCATTGTAAGAAAGAAGAACAGGGGAATAATACAATAGTGCAATTCATTTCCTTATAACATTAATGCTCTAAGCATCACATAAGGTATGCAACCATAAATATAAAGAATTTGTACATAACAAAACTCAAGTTATAAATTATCAAGATGTCAAGTGGCATATCATGGTTTATTAGAATAAGTCTCCTCTTTAGTAAATAGCAAAAAGAATTGTAGGAAAACAAAATATGAAAAATCTTGATTCATAAAACATAAATTTAAATTCATAAGTATCAAGTGAAAAATCAAGATTTGTTTAGATGAATCTCTTCTCTAACGAAAAGGAACATAGGAGAATAAAAGATCTTGTTCATGTATAAAAAATCTCAAGTTGTCAAGATCATGATTCATAAAAACTATCACAAGTTATAATTCTTAGAATTCACAAAAAAATTAAGATTCATAAAAGAAATCCTCTTAAATAATACAAGAACACATAATAGAAGATCTTGATTCATAAAATATTTCAAGTTATAATACTAAGGAATCAAAATCACGATATAGGTAAAAACTCATTCAAATTTAAATAATCAAATAATCAAAATCACTTTCAAGAGATTCAAAATGACATAAATAGATTTATCAATTTCTTTTTGAAAAATCGATAAGATAGAGATAGAGAAATTTTCAAAATGCATTCCCTTTTTAGTTGTTTCAATTTGTGTGATTTATTTCATACAAGCATGCCTTAGTTTTATATGCCATAATCAACATATGCATCATCGTTTAAAACCAAAAGAGCAAATTTCATTATAGAAGTCATCAAGGTCAATAAATCATAAATCACAAAAATCATCATGTATAACTTCAAAATCTCATGCATAGTATAAAATCATCAAGCATGGTACCAAAACTTTAATATTTTCATTACATCATTATGCATCATTAAATCATCAAAATTAATTTCATCAAACATAAAGTATTTTCAATCAAAATCATTTTGTTTGTTGTAGTAATGTATTTTTCTTTTTAAATGAATCTAACTTTTTATGCGTTAGGAGTTAACATGCAATTGTCATGCTTAATTTTTAAATTTTTTTAAAATTTAAAAAATGAATCTTAACTTTGTATGCGTTAGGAGTTAAACATGCAATTGTCATGCTTAATTTGTAAATTTGTTTTAAAAACACTAGAAAGAGAAGCATACTATTAATTTTTTAATAATATGTTCTTGTACTAACTAAGTTAAAAATCAACTCATGAAAAGAATCAAGTAAATTTAAAGTAAACTAAGAGGGTTTTGGTTACCCCTCGGCATCGAAATTCATTAAGGCATAGGTTTGTCACCGTAATCTTTTTGGTTTGTATCTCATCTTCATATGAGCTTAATTCGTCCCAAGCGCCTTGAATACTTTATTCTTCTTCGGCAACTTCTTCTTTTTAAGTTTACTTTTACTCTTTGATTCATGTTTTATAAATTTTATGAACTTACTTGTGAGGAGTTCTAAGTCATCATCACTTAAGCTTTCGCTCGAGTGGTCTTCTATTGTTCGAAGTGTCAAATCCTTCCGGTTCTTTGGAAGGTAGTTCCCATATTCATCATGTGTCATACAACTCATTTCTTAGGTCATTAAAGATCCAATAAATTCTTCGAGTGAAAAATTATTCAA
>CM017196.1:19082717-19105217 GCA_004837865.1 Musa balbisiana | reverse complement strand
CCTCAACGAAAGAGGAATCGAGAGTGGATGTAAGTCACGACGACCGAACCACTATAGAACTCGGTTTGTATTTACTTTAAGCTCTTTACTTTCATTGCAAAGTACTTTATTTACTTATTTACTATGCTTTCCATATACTTTCAAGTTAATATCTTTCTGATATGGTTTTTCATTAAATAAATTTTTTTCAAAACTAACGTTTTTAACGAAAGCACTAATTCACCCCCTCCCTCTTGTGCCAACTAGATCCTAACAGTTGGTATAAGAGCCACATTTTTCTTATTTGGTTTAATACCTACGAGAAATGACTCTTTTCGGCTTTCAAGAGTCACTCTAGCATTTGTCCTCCTATGTTCAATGGGATGGACTATACTTATTAGAAAACTCGAATGAGAGTTTTTTTACTTTCTATGAGCTTTGATTTATGGAATATTGTTGAACTTAGTTTTCAAACACCTTCTAAATCTATGAATGAATGGAGTAATTTTGAGAAAAAAATCTTTTTCTTTGAATGCAAAAGCTATGAATGCTTTGTTTTGTGCTTTGGTTAAAAATGAGTTTAATTGAATTTCTATTTGCGAAACTACGCATGACATTTGGCACACACTTGAAATCACACACAAAGGCACAAGTAGGGTTAAAAATTCTAAAGTTAATCTTTTGATGCATGATTTTGAATTGTTTCGTATGAAACCAAGCGAAACCATTGGAGACTGTTAGGACTCTAGCTAGGAGAGTCCTAATTGATTGGGGCATTCATGTAAAACATACCTAAGCCGACCCTTATTAAAGAGGTGAAGAGGCCGGCTAGGGTTTGGAGGTTATTTCTTAAAGAAGAATTAGGAGTTGTAAAGGAATAGGAGTCTTGAGTAGGAGTCCTATTAGGAGTCTTGAGTAGAAGTCTTAATTGAGTAGGAGTCTTGAGTAAGAGTCCTATTAGGAGTTAGGGTTTAGAAACCCTATAAATAGTCATGTATTCCTACTCTTTTGATAGCCAATAGATGAATCTTTTCTGCAGCCTTTGAGCAGCAACTTGGAGGAAGGAACCCCTATAGAGTTCCAGGAGGCTGATCCCCTAAAGAGATCAACCCCAAGCTTAGAATCTGCAAGGGTTCTAACACTTGGTATCAGAGCAGCATTCTTGGCGTCTTGCTGCCCTTTCCACAGCCATCCATCATCCCTCCATAGCCGCCCAAAGCAATTCCCATAATTGCTTAAAAGATCGTCACCAAATTCCGTTGTCATCTACACCATCGCAGATCATCTTTTGATCTCCCCGTGAATTGCAACAGGTTCTGGTTTTCTACCTTACTGCTGCTGCAATTTAGTTATCCTTATTCAAAAATCCAAAAAAAAAAATTGTTCCTATATTGCTGCATAAACTTTTCGTCGCAAAGTTTTCATCTCTACGACGAAAGATATATTGCAGAATTCTAACCGCATAACACAGTCTATTTGATCTTGCTACTGCATTTTTTCTATCCAAATCTCTACGAAATTTTTATGACAGCTTTGACACATCCTAATAGCAGATTTCCCCTTGGTTTTGTCAAAAAATTCTTAATATAAACCGTTGATCTTTTACGTCTAATCTGCTATACTTAAAAATCTGCACTATAAAATTTCAGCCGCATAGCATAGTTTGTTTGATCTTGCTACTACGTTTTTTCTGTCCAAATCTCTATGAAATTTTTATGATAGATTTGATACTTCCTAATAGAGGTTTTCCTTTTGGTTTTATCAAAAAATTCTCAATATAAACTACTAGTCTTTTATGTCCAATCTGCTATACTTGAAAATCTATGCTGCAGAAAATTTCAGCCGCATATTGTTGTCTTAACCGATCTATTTGTAATCTTTTTTGAACGAAATTTCTTCTACACTTTATAGATCATCTTGGCTTCCATCTAAGATTGATCTATTGAGGAATTCATCTCTAAAAACAATTTTGTGTTGCTGCAAATTTTCATCGCAACCCGCTGAAATTTTTTTGACGAGAATTCTGCTATCGCAACTTGCACCAATTTCTTTGCTCTTATACTGCCGAAATTTTCTTGATTAAATTAGACATACTTACTGTCACATACACTGAAATTTTGCTATCAATTCCCTCCTTAAATCTCTCAAGTTTTTTGTGGAAATTTTGTTGAGAAACCGTTGTTTCTTCGACGACAATTCTACTCTTACAAGACAACACAATTCTGCAGCAAACTTCCACTGATTTCTATCAAACCTTTGCTGCCATCTACCACAGAGCTAAAACTTTCATCCACAGCCCTAAAACTCCACCAAACTACACCCTCAAACTACACCCAAAATTGCCACAAAACAAGCCTAAACCGCAGCCTACATCCATCAATCCACCAACTCTTTCGACCATCACTTCTCTCAACCCATACTTGCCTTTAACCCGACAACAAAAGAAAGATCTAAACATCACAGATTTGGAGGCATATTCTATGGCATCTAGGGAGGCAATCAATGCTAAATTCGAAGCCTTGGAGGCACGAATAGAAGATAAGATTCGGACTCTCTTTACCGAACTCAGTTTGGGCCGACCACTAAGCTCGAAGAAATCACATCAAGGAGAGAGCTCTAACCAATCGCACCAAGCCCGAAGAGATGACTTCCAAGAGAGGAGAGGTTCAATGACTGATCTCAACTATCCACGAATGAGGGTGGACTTCCCTAGATGGGAAGAAGGAGACCTGATTGGTTGGATCTCGCGCGCGGAGCGATATTTTCGGTATCATAAAACTGCGGATGCATCTATGGTAGAAATTGCAGCTATACATCTTGAAGGGGATGCCATACAATGGTTTTACTGGTTTAAATATACTCATGGAGTTCTCTTATGGCGACAGTTCAAAGAAGGACTATTGATCCGCTTCAGACAAACCGATTACGAGAACATTGACGAACAACTACCAAAGATCCGACAAACCTCTACTATTCAGGAGTACCAAACAAGGTTTGAAAGGTTATCTAATCAAACTCGTGATTGGTCTCAAAAACAGCTATTGGGGACCTTTATTGAGGGCTTGAAGCCGGAGATCCGGGGAGAAGTTCAAGCACGACAACCGTACACGCTTATGGCAGCCATCTCTTTCGCATGACATCAAGAGGAGCATTTGAACCATGAAGCTCAGAGGACTAGGATCGCTTCTCAACCTACAATGCAGAAGCCCTCAACCCCCCCTACTATCAACCGAGTCCCTGCACCAAAAATGATGACAAGAGAAGAGCTTCAGGAGCGATCTACGGAGGAGTTATGTTGGCACCGCGATGAGCCATGGAGCCGCGAGCATCACTGTAGAAAAGGGAGACTTCTTATGATTAAACCAGTAGAAGAAGAGGTCATTGAACATCAAGAAGAGAGCCTTGATAATAAAGAAGAAAATGCAGAAGAAGAGCCACAACCGACCGAAGTTATGGTGCATGCACTAGCTGGCTACTCAAACCCGCAAACGATGAAAGTTGAAGGCCTTCTCAAACAACAATCGATCACTGTTCTCATCGACATGGGCATCACTAATAACTTTCTAGATAGTAAAGTTGCTATCCGGATGGCCTTACCTATCGAGTATTACAGCAGGTTTGACGTCAAGTTCACCGACGAACGGATTTTGAAGTGTGATCGTAGGCGCCCGCAAGAGAAACTATTACTGCAGGAACAAGAGATAATTGGAGATTTCTTCCTCCTCCCTCTTGATGATCATGAGGCTATGCTCAAAATTGAATGGTTGACAATATTAAGTAATATTTCCTGGAATTTTATGAAACTAATTTTGAGATTTTACAATAAAGGGAAACAGGTGATTCTACACGGGAAACATGGGGGCGACATAATGACGATTTGCACACAAGAAATGGAGAAGGTTTTGCATAAAGTATGCAGCGGCTTTTTGGTACAACTTGAGCAGCAAACTAAGGGAGAGCCAATAGAATTTGAAGATCCAAACCTACTTCCTTTGCTTGCTGAATTTTCAGATATATTTGACGAACCGCGCAACCTACCTCTTGCCCGTCGGCATAATCATTGTATACCGACTCTTCTGGGCAAACCTCCTGCAAATACTTGGCTATATCAACATTCATATCTGCAGAAGGATGAAATAGAAAGGATTATAAAAGAGATGCCTCAAACAAGAGTTACTCGACCAAGTTGCAGCCCCTACTTTTCACTGGTGCTCTTTGTACGAAAGAAGGATGAAACATGGCGAATGTGGATTGATTACCGAGCCCTCAATGGCATAATCATCAAGGACAAATACCCTATTCTAATAGCAGATGAATTGTTAGATGAAAGAGAGCACAAGTCTTCACAAAGCTGGACCTTCGATCCGGGTATCATCAAATATGAGTGTGCAAAGAAGACATACCGAAAACCGCCTTTTGAAGACACAACGGCCACTACGAATTTTTGCTTTCATTACCAGAAGGTGGAATATCTTGGGCATATCATATCAGAGGAAGGTGTGACAGTGGACCCCTCCAAAATTGGAGCAATGCAAAACTGGCTGACCTCGAGGAATATAAAATTGCTACGTGGCTTTCTCGGTTTAATAGGCTACAATCGCAAGTTCATGAAAAACTATGGAAAGATCAGTGCACCACTTATTTCCTTACTGAAAAAAGATTTATTCCAATGGTTGGACAAAGCCTCTGCTGCCTTCGACAAACTTAAGGCAGCCATGACGACGACGCTAGTGCTAGCACTACCACATTTCAACCGACCCTTCATTATTGAGGTCGATGCATCTGGAATCGGAATTGGAGCCATTCTCATGCAAGATTGTCGACTACTCACATACACTAGCAAGGCATTATCTCCCTTCCATCAAAATATATCAACATATGACAAGGAGATGCTTGCCATTGTGCGCGCAGCAACGAGGTGGAGACCCTACTTGATCGGTCGATGATTTCAAATTAAAACTGACCATAAAAGCCTCAAGTACTTTTTGGAGCAAAAGATATCATCCCCTGAGCAGCAAAAATGGGTAACAAAACTTCTTGGATTTGATTATGAAATAACTTACAAAAAGGGGAAAGAGAATGTTGTTGCAGATGCGCTTTCACAACTACCTGAGCAAGCTGAATTTTCGATCGTTTCACTTTCGACTAGCAACTTCCTTGAGGATATTAAGATGGAATGGCAAGAAGATCCAGAGACTAGTAAGATTATAAAAAAATTGGAGGAAGCACTAAACTCCGTGGCTCATTACAATTGGGACTCAAAAGAATTACGCTATAAGGGACGCATTGTGCTTGTGCCAAATTCTACTTGCATCTTCACAAGCAGATTTTGGACAGAGTTATTCCATATGCAGGGCGCTAAATTGAAAAGGAGTACGACGTATCACCCACAAACTGATGGCTAGACGGAAGTGATAAACAAGTGCTTGGAGATAGCCCAAAGCCACCCACCGAATATGACTACCCAAAGAGAACTCCAGACCCAGTTGAGTGTCATTATTAATCGACGGATCGTGACTCGACGACGACGACCCATTACTGAAGTGCTAATACAATGGGTGAACTTACTAGTAGAAGGTGTCACTTGGGAGAACTATGACGACTTGAAGATCAAATTCACAAAATTCATGGATTGTTAGCCTTGAGGACAAGGCTGATTTGAAGAGGGCGGGTCTGTTAGGACTCTAGCTAGGAGAGTCCTAATTGATTGGGGCATTCATGTAAAACATACCTAAGCCGACCCTTATTAAAGAGGTGAAGAGGCCGGCTAGGGTTTGGAGGTTATTTCTTAAAGAAGAATTAGGAGTTGTAAAGGAATAGGAGTCTTGAGTAGGAGTCCTATTAGGAGTCTTGAGTAGAAGTCTTAATTGAGTAGGAGTCTTGAGTAAGAGTCCTATTAGGAGTTAGGGTTTAGAAACCCTATAAATAGTCATGTATTCCTACTCTTTTGATAGGCAATAGATGAATCTTTTCTGCAGCCTTTGAGCAGCAACTTGGAGGAAGGAACCCCTATAGAGTTCCAGGAGGCTGATCCCCTAAAGAGATCAACCCCAAGCTTAGAATCTGCAAGGGTTCTAACAGAGACATGTACACCCCTTTTACGGATATCATTAATGGTTTAAAAGCACTTGGTAAAAGTTTTTCGAATTTTGAACTTGTTAATAAAATATTAAGATCCCTTCCAAAAAGTTGGGATCCGAAAGTAACGGCAATACAAGAGGTAAAAGACTTAAATAAGTTTCCATTTGAAGAACTTATTGTTGAATCTCAGATGTTGATGATGAAATCAATTGATGGGTTAATTGATCTAATCCATATTATTGAGTTAAGTGTGCAGGAGTAACTACGATAGCTTGAAGACATAAAGCAAGTCTACCGGAGTCAAGTACGATGGGTGTTCGAGAGTCCGTTGAGAGTCCGAAGATTCGTCGGAAGTGTTGTCAGAACCAACCAAGAAGAAATCGAGGATTTGTCGAAGTTTTCGGAAGTCCGCCGGAGAGATCGTTGGAGGTTTGCAGAGATCATCGAGAAGGTTCGGCTACTTGCCAAAGACTCGCTAAACTCGTCATAAGACCGGGAGCTTGCTGGGAGTCCGCCGAAAGAAATCTGAGAGTGTATCGGAAGTCCGTTGGAAGATCACCGGAAAGCTCGCCGGAAGGAAACTCGACGTTGCCGATTAAAAACCTGCTTAGGACTACGTCTTAATTTCATAGTTTACATGTAATTGGGGTTAGGATTAAGAGTTAATCCTATAACCTGGTTAGGGGCCAACTGGGCCCGAATATGAATTGGTTTGGGCCAAATTTGGAGCCCAACCAGTGACCCGTAAGGTCGGGCAGTGGCATCGTTGGACTAGGCGGTGGCACCGCCCAAAACCCGAAAGGTCGAGCGGTGGTACTGTCGGACTGGGTGGTGGCACCGCCCAGCACCCGAAAGGTCGGGCGGTGGCACCGCTAGTACACGGTCAAATTAACATTGACAGGCGGTAGCACCGCCACCGTCAGGCGGTGGCACCGCCAGCTCCCGGAACCCAAAGGAATTCAAAATTTGAAGCCCAAATTTGAATCCTCTTGGGGTCTATAAATACTCCTCAATTCTTAGTAGAGAATATACCTTTTGAGAAGTTAGAAATTGAGAAAAAGCTTTAGCCAAGTCCTTAGCAAAGTCTTGTTTTCAATAGCTTAAATGTTCACCTCCCTCTTTCTCTTTGAAAAATATGTAAGAGTGTGAACCATTTGTAAAAAGGTAAGAGGGGTATTTGGTCATTCCGCTTCAAAGTGATTTGCTAGTAGAAGTTGGGAGCCTCATCGAAGAAGGCTTCGCAAGTGGATATAGGTCATTTGACCGAACCATTTTAAATTGGTGTGTTCCTTGAATGTGTGAGTGTTTAACTTTCTGAAACCTTTATTTACATAGCAGTAAGCTTTTGGTTTTCATTTCCTTACTTTACTCGAGCTACTTTCACTAAGTCATTCCTTATCGCATCGAAATCTCTACTCATTTACAAAATCATTTTCAAACATACGAGTTTTAATCCGCTACACTAATTCACCCCCCCCTCTTAGTGCCGCTCTGATCCTAACAATTGGTATCAGAGCTAGGCTCACTCTCATATTTGGTTTGATACCCAAGAGAGATGACTTACTCCGGCATGTATGAGGGTCATTCTATTACACGTCCACCTATGTTTAATGGGTCGGATTACACGTATTGGAAGACTTGAATGAGGATCTTCCTCATTTCCATGGATTTCAAGCTTTGGACTATTGTCGAAAATAGATTTCAAAAATCTTTTCTTTTGATGAGCGAATGGGATGAATCAGAGAATAAGGTTTTTGCCTTAAACGCAAAGGCTATGAATGCTTTGTTTTGTGCATTGGACAAAAATGAATTTAATCATGTTTCAATTTGTGATTCGGCTTTTGATATTTGGAGAGCTCTTGAGGTTACTCATAAAGGCACTAGCCAAGTGAAAGAATCCAAATTCAACATTCTTGTGCACTTTTACGAACTTTTCTAAATGAAACCAAGTGAGTCCATCGGAGACATGTACACCCGTTTCACGGATGTCATTAATAGACTCAAAGCTCTTGGTAAAGGTTTTTCTAACTTTGAACTAGTAACTAAAATCTTAAGATCCCTTCCAAAGAGTTGGGATCCAAAAGTTACGGCCATTCAAGAGGCCAAGAACCTTAAAATATTTCCTCTCAAAGAACTTATTGAATCTCTAATAACCTACGAAATGACATGCTATGCTCATGAAGAGCTCGAGAACCCCCTTCCAAAGAATAGGAAGGATATGACACTTACATCACAAGAAGACCACTTGAAAGGAACATCAAGTGATGAGGACAATGACGATGACATCGCACTTTTAATTCAAAAATTTTAAAAATTTATAAGAAAGAATAAATTTAAAAATAACACCAAAAACAAACATGAACATAAAAAGGACCAAACAATATGCTATGAATGCAAGAAGCTAGGGCACTTCAAAAATGAATGCCCCCAAGCCAAGAAGAAGCAATCGAAGAAGAAGAAGAAAGCTTTAAAAGCGACTTGGAACGATTCAAGTGATTTCAAAAGTGAAGAAGCTAGCAACAAAGAGGAGGCAAACTTTGCGCTAATGACTTTAGGAGAAGAGGTATGTGATTTAATTAATGAAGATTTATCTTTCGATGAACTTTCTATCACTTTTCACGAATTATTTGATGAGTATAGAACTATTAGTAAGAAGTTTAATCTATTAAAGAAACAACATGTCTTACTATAAAATAAGCTTGATAGTCTTTAAACTCCTCCATGCTCTAAGTGTGAATACTTAGAAGTAATAAAAAATAAAAATTTGCTACTTAAAGAGACCTTAAACAAGTTTAAGGTCGGTAGCAAGTGCTTGGCCATGACCCTTGCAAATAAGGGTCATGTCACAAATAGAAGTGGAATTGGTTTTGTGAGAGGATCTCACCAAAATCCTACCACTTTCATTAAAAGACCCACATTACATGTTTCACCTTATTTGAAATGCAACTTTTGTTATAAATCCAGACATGTTGCTTACAAATGTCCATTTAGGAAAATTAGTCCATATAAGTTGATATAGGTTCCTAAAAGAACTATAAATAGTTCAATGATGAATAACAAAATTGATA
The DNA here is from genome assembly GCA_004837865.1 of Musa balbisiana. NCBI lineage: Eukaryota > Viridiplantae > Streptophyta > Magnoliopsida > Zingiberales > Musaceae > Musa > Musa balbisiana. The sequence goes on along the minus strand of CM017196.1, from coordinate 19,096,089 downwards.
GATTAATTTTTGAGGTACCCAAAATCAAATGGGTACCTAAAAACCATCCTCTTTTGTAGACAAACCGATAAGCTAGGAGTAAGAGATGGTATCTTGATAGTGGATGCTTAAGACACATGACTAGAGATCCATCTCATTTCTCTATGCTCACTAGCAAAGAAGAAGGGTACATTACCTTTGGAGACAACAACAAAGGCAAAATTATTGACAAAGGAACCATAGGTAACAAATTAAGTTTTTCAATTAATGATATATTGCTAGTTTATGGATTAAAACATAATCTCTTAAGTATTAGTCAATTATGCGATAAAGGTTACATCGTTAGATTTGAATATAATGTGTGCATTATTGAAAAACCAAACAAAAACATGTCAATGATTGCTTTAAAAAAAAATAATATCTACACCATCAACCTTGATGAACTGAATAATGAAATGTGCTTCTCCGCTTTAAATGATGATGCTTGGCTTTGGCATAGGAGATTAGGCCATGCAAATATAAAATTAATATCTAAGATCTCATCTAAAGAATTAGTGTAAGGGATTCCCAATATGAAGTTTGTTAAGGACAAAGTATATAATGCGCATCACATAGGTAAACAATAAAAACTAGTTTCAAACCAAAAAATCAAATTAGCACCACTAGACTATTACAATTGATCCATTTGGACTTATTTGGACCAATTGACACAATGAGTCTAAGAAGAAGCAAATATGCCTTTGTAATTGTAGATGACTATAGTAGATACACTTGGACCTATTTCTTAGCTTACAAAAGTGATTATTTCAAATATTTCTCTAAATTTTGTAAACTTACTCAAAATGAAAAAGGCTTCATGATTTCATCAATTCAGAGTGATCACGGTGGCGAATTTCAAAACCGTGACTTCTAAAGTTTTTGTGAATCTAATGGATATAACCACAACTTCTTCACTCCGAGAAATCCTCAACAAAATGGAGTAGTTGAAAGAAAAAATAGAAATTTACAAGAAATAGCAAAAACTATGTTGAATGAACATAGTTTACCTAAGTATTTTTGGGCTGAAGCCGTTAATACGGCTTGCTACGTCATGAATAGGGTTCTAATAAGACCATCTCTATCAAAAACTCCCTATGAATTATGGAATAACAAAAAATTAAATGTTTCTTATTTTAAAGTTTTCGGTTGTAAATGCTTTATTTTGAATGAAAAGGATGCCTTAGGGAAATTTGATGCCAAATCCGATGAAGGCATCTTTCTTGGTTACTCTTCTATTTTTAAGGCTTTTCGTGTTTTTAACAAAAGAACCTTAGTTATAGAAGAGCCTATTCATGTAATTTTTAATGAAATTTTTGAGTTAAATAAAAATGATTTTGATGATGATCTTAGTTTTGATAATTTGAATTTAGATGAAACCTCTCCTCAAAATAGCAACTTGGATGCATCTTCTTCCTTACCTAAGGAATGGAAGTATGTTGATGCTCATCCAAAGAAGCTAATTATAGGAGATACATCAAAAGGGGTTCAAACTCATTCTTCCTTCAAGAATTTTTGTGCTAACGCTACCTTCCTTTCTCAGATTGAACCTAAATGCATTGACGAAGCCTTGAAAGATGATTCATGGGTTATTGCAATGCAAGAGGAATTGAACCAGTTTGAGAGGAATGAGGTATGGAAGCTTGTTCCTAGACCTAGTGACCATTTAGTGATTGGTACTAAATGGGTCTTTAGAAACAAGCAAGACGAATGTCGTGGTTAGAAACAAGGCTAGACTAGTGGCCAAAGGTTTCAACTAAGAAGAAGGTATCGACTACGAAAAAACCTTCGCTCCTATGACAAGGTTAGAAGCCATTAGGATGCTCCTTGCCTATGCTAGTAGTAATGATTTTAAAATATTTCAAATGGATGTTAAAAGTGCCTTCTTGAATGGTTTTATTTCCGAAGAAGTATGCGTCGAACAACCTCCCGGATTTAAAAATTCTCTTCTTCCTAATCATGTATTTAAATTGACTAAGGCTCTCTATGGCTTGAAACAAGCTCCTAGAGCTTGGTTTAAAAGGCTTAGTTCCTTTTTTATTTTAAATAATTCTATCAAAGGCAAGATTGATACTATATTGTTTATCAAACACTTTGAAAATAATTTTCTTATTGTGCAAATTTATGTTGATGATATTATTTTTGGTTCTTCAAATGAATCACTATGTATATCATTTGCCATGTATATGAGTCATGAATTTGAAATGAGTCTAATGGGTGAATTAACCTTCTTTTTAGGATTGCAAATTAAACAACTTAGTGATGGTATATTTCTTAATCAATCTAAATATACATTAGAATTGTTAAAACGATTTTACATACATGATTCAAAAGCGATAAACACTCCTATGAGTACTTCAACTAAGTTAGATATGGATGAAAATGATGAAAACTTTAATCAAAAAATGTATAGGGGAATGATAGGTAGTCTACTTTACCTCACCGCAACTAGGCCAGATATCATGTTTAGTATAGGACTTTGCACTAGGTTTTAATCTAATCCTAAATTATCTCATCTTAAAAGTGTTAAAAAAAAATTTAAATATCTTAAAAGAACTCCCAATTTAGGATTGTGGTATCCGAAATCTGATAAATTTGATTTAATAGCTTATGCAGATGCCGATTTTGGTGGATGCAAGATAGATAGAAAAAGCACATCCGGAACATGCCAACTTTTAGGACATGCATTTGTTTCTTGGACTTCCAAAAAATAAAATTTGGTTGCACTATCTACGGCGGATGCCGAATACATAGCTGCATGTGCATGCTGTGCACAAGTTGTTTAGATGAAGAATACATTGGAAGACTATGGAATTTACTTAAAGAACATTCCCATAAAATGTAATAATACAAGTGTCATTTGTCTTACCAAAAATCCAATTCAACACTCTAGAACTAAGCATATCGACATTAGGCATCATTTTATATGCGATCATGTCCTTAACAATAATGTCATTCTAGAGTTCATTGACACAAAGCATCAATTAGTAGACATTTTTACAAAAGCCTTAAATGAAGATCAATTTAACTTTATTAGAAGGGAACTAGGCATGTTAAATTATCTTTGTGAATGAGCTTGATTGTATGTATTTTTCGAAATTTTTCATCCTCTTTTCGGTTCTCGTGGATTTGACTTTTTTTTTTATTCCAAATAACATCTTAAAGAGCAATCCAAGACCCTATCTCATCTTGAATCAAACACCTCTGAAAACAAAAAAGGGGGAGGGAAAGAAAAAAAAAAAATTTTGGCACACCAGTGGTGGCACCGCTTGGGCACTCAGTCCCCAGGCGGTGGCACCACTCAGATTGGTAGTGGCACCGCCTAAGAATCCTCATATAAGTAGAAAAGTTAGGGCCGACGGTGGAACCGCCCTCAACCCGTGAGAACCCTCCCTAGAACTCCCACAAAATCCTCTAAACCTCTCTCACCCTTATTCTAACCTCTGGAAGCCTAATAGAGGGATTCTTGTTGGATCAAGCTCTCTACCTCCTAATGAAATCTCCATAAGGTAAAATATGAAATCTTTCTTTCTTCCTCTCATTATTTGGCCTATTCTTTATATTTTTTTATTGATCTATTATCTTAATTATATATGGCTCCTAAGAGATCATCAAGAACAAAAGGGAAGAGGGTGGAAGGAGATTCCTATGACCAAAACCTTTTTAGATCCAATGAAGTAGCTCTTAGGTTTCCTAATTTCGAAACAAGAATAATACATAAAGGCAAACATATTAATCTAGATGAACTTGGAAACCTAGAACCCATTAGATTGTTTGCATATTTAGATGTCTTACCTCTCCTACAAATCAATGAACCAATTTATCCTAGGTTAGTTAGGTTATTTTACGCAGACTTATGTGTGTACAATGATAGATTAACTACCTACCTCTTAGGAAAATAAATTTAAATCTTTGATAGCATTATATGTGAATTAATTGGAATTACTTAAAAGGATAGGGGTTGTTATTTTAGAAATAAATGGGATATCAATGCAATAGGAGCAACCTACTCCGAAGCCTTAGAAACCATATTTGTAAATCCGAACCTAGGCATGATTCCCAAAAGTTGCGAGTACTTATTGCCCTTCAACTCTAAATTTTTTCATCACATCATGACTATAATACTACTTCCCAAACAATTTCATCATGATGAAATTAGTCAAATAGAGCTAAGCACTATGTATTGGATTATGACCGGCCAACATAATTGTTTTGGATACTTAATCTGGCAACATATGCAGGACATAATAGCTAAAGACACAATGTTACCATATGGGGGATTAGTCACTCGATTAATACTTGCCTATAATATTTGTGTCTCACCCGATGAAGAAATAATTCAAGTTGATAGATTTACCACTATCAATAGAAACTTACTTAAAAGACTTAGGTGCACTTTTAGCAATGGTATATGGGTTAGGCAACCTAGAAGGACTGATCCAGTTCCCCCACCAGTAGAACACCCCGAAATACCAATTTTTATGGGAAATGAATCTCCTTCTCCTAGTCCCTTTGGTGCAGCACCTTTAAAATCAGCTCCTCTTCATCTTCTGAAAATCTCATTATGGTAGAATTACATCAGATCAAATCACAACAAGAGCAACTCAAATCATAGCAAGAGCAAATTCAATTACAGCAAGTTGAAATTTTAAGGGAACTACGATAAATGAATCAAAAGATAGATGTCATGTATAAGAACTATGGATCTCCTCCTAAGGATTAATCGAAATACCTTCTTATTCTGCTACCTTGACATAGATCCTTGTATGATTAATCTTAATGCCAAGTTGAAGCTTTGTCAATTTTTTTGCTTTTTTTTTTTTTTTTTTTTTTTTTTTTTTTTTTTTTTTTTTTTTTTTTTTTTTTTTTTTTTTTTTTTTTTTTTTTTTTTTTTTTTTTTTTTTTTTTTTTTTTTTTTTTTTTTTTTTTTTTTTTTTTTTTTTTTTTTTTTTTTTTTTTTTTTTTTTTTTTTTTTTTTTTTTTTTTTTTTTTTTTTTTTTTTTTTTTTTTTTTTTTTTTTTTTTTTTTTTTTTTTTTTTTTTTTTTTTTTTTTTTTTTTTTTTTTTTTTTTTTTTTTTTTTTTTTTTTTTTTTTTTTTTTTTTTTTTTTTTTTTTTTTTTTTTTTTTTTTTTTTTTTTTTTTTTTTTTTTTTTTTTTTTTTTTTTTTTTTTTTTTTTTTTTTTTTTTTTTTTTTTTTTTTTTTTTTTTTTTTTTTTTTTTTTTTTTTTTTTTTTTTTTTTTTTTTTTTTTTTTTTTTTTTTTTTTTTTTTTTTTTTTTTTTTTTTTTTTTTTTTTTTTTTTTTTTTTTTTTCAATAAGAAAGTTTTAGATTGGTTGTCGTTTCATCTCATGATCATATGAAATCATGCCTTACATTTATATCATGAGATTCATATTGAAAGTTCATATCTCTTGTCGAAATGATAATTGTCTTTTATCACTCGACTTGAAAATAATTTTTATAGCTTGAAATTATGAGAAATATGAAGTTTCGTATTTGCTCATGCTTATAGAGAATAACGATAAGTTCAATGGATAGAACTTATCGGTTTAGGCTTGAATTCAAAGAGTTTGATTTCAAATATTTTTATCTTCTCATTATATGGCATATAGATAGGGGGAGTTATGTTTAACTCCGTCATTAATTGATTGTCATCATCAAAAAAGGGGAGATTGTTGAACCTTAGATTTTGATGATGAAATCAATTGATGGGTTAATTGATCTAATCCATATTATTGAGTTAAGTGTGCAGGATTAACTATGATAGCTTGAAGACATAAAGCAAGTCTACTGGAGTCAAGTTCGATGGGTGTTCGAGAGTCCGTTGAGAGTCCGAAGATTCGTCGAAAGTATTGTCGGAACCAACCGAGAAGAAATTGGGGACTTATCGAAGTTTTTGAAAGTCCACCGGAGAGATTGTAGAAGGTTTGGGAGATCACAGAGAAGGTTCAACTACTTACCAAAAACTCGCTGAACACGCCACAAGACCGGGAGCCTACTAAGAGTCCGTCGGAAGAAATCTGAGGGTGTATCGGAAGTCCACCAGAAGATCGCCGAAAGGAAACTCGACATTGTCAGTTAAAAACTTGCTTAGGACTATATCTTAATTTCGTAGTTTGCATATAATTAGGGTTAGGATTAAGTGTTAATCCTATAACTTGGTTAGGGGCCAACTAGGCCCGAATATGAACTGGTTTGGGCCAAATTTGGAGCCCAACCTATGACCCGTAAAGTCGGGCAGTGGCATCGCCCAGAACCTAAAAGGTCGGGCGGTGGTACTGTTGGACTGGGCGGTGGCACCGCCCAGCACCTAAAAGGTCGGGCGGTGGCACCACCAGTACACGGTCAAATTGACATTGACAAGCGGTAGCACACCACTGATAAGCGGTGGCACCGCCAGCTCCGAGAACCCAAAGGAATTCAAAATTTGGAGCCCAAATTTGAATCCTCTTGGGGTCTATAAATACCCCTCAATTCTCAGCAAAGAATACACCTTTTGAGAAATTAGAAATTGAGAAAAGCTTTAGCCAAGTCCTTAGCAAAGTCTTGTTTTCAATAGCTTAAGTGTTCACCTCCCTCTTTCTCTTTGAAAAATCTGTAAGAGTGTGAACCACTTGTAAAAAGGTTGTAAGAGGGGTATTTGGTCCTTCCCCTTCAAAGTAATTTGCTAGTGGAAGTTGGGAGTCTCATCGAAGAAGACTTCACAAGTGGATGTAGGTCATTTGATTGAACCACTTTAAATTGGTATGTTCCTTGAATGTGTGAGTGTTTAACTTTCTGAAACTTTTATTTACATAGCAGCAAGCTTTTGGTTTTCATCTCCTTACTTTACTCGAGCTACTTTTACTAAGTCATTCCTTATCTCATCGACATCTCTACACATTTAAGAAATCATTTTCAAACATACGAGTTTTAATCCGTTACACTAATTCACCCCCCCTCTTAGTGCCACTCTGATCCTAACACTTATTATTTCTTTGATGACTTATGAAATGACGTGCAAGGCATATCATGAATATGATGAACTTTAGAACCACCTTCCAAAGAACAGGAAGGACTTGGCATTTAGAATAAAAGAAGACCACTCGAGAGAAAGCTCAAGTGATGATGACATAGAACTCCTCACAATTAAATTTATAAAATTTATAAAACATAAAAATAAAAATAAAAATGAACTTAAAAAGAAAAAATTGTCAAAGAACAAGAAAGTATTCAAGGTAGCTTGGGACGAATCAAGCTCATCTGAAGATGAGAAGCAAATCGACAAAGACAAGTTGGCGAATTATTCCTTAATGGCTTTCGATGATGAGGTAACTAAAACCCCTTTAGTTTACTATGAAATTACTTGATGCATTTTATAAGTTATTTTTAAATTAGTATATAAAATATAAATAAATAAATAAAATGGGATCATGGTTTTCTTTCTAGTGTTTTTGAAAAAAATTTAAAAAATTTGAGCATGACAATTGCATTTTAACTCGTAGCACTAAGCATGAATAATTAGATCCACTTAAAAAGAAAAATATATTACTACAACAATCAAAATGATTTTAATTGAAAATACCTTATGTTCAATGAAATCATGCTTGATGTTTTAATGAAATTATGATGATTTGAAATTATTTGTTTTGGAATTATGTGTTGCGCTTTTTGATCTTGATGATTTTTGTAATAAATCTTCCTCTTTCGGTTTTTAACAATGATGCATGTTTTATTTGGGATAAAAAAAAAATAATAAGGACATGTTTGTATGAAATCAAATCACTTAAATTGAAACAAACAGTGGAGAATGCATGTTTCGTGAAAATATCTCTAAAGTTTTTTGATTGTTTTCAACAAGTGATTCTTAGTAATGAATCTATTTTATGTTATCTCTTAAATTATAAAAATAAATTTGATAATTTTATATTTTGAAACCATGCATGATGAGTTGAAATAATAATGGTTTAAATGCATAAATCGACAATCTTTTTGTCACACAAATCACGATTCCTTCACTTGATACTCTATTTTTTTATGATTCATGATGAATTGAGGCATTAAGCATGAATCAAGTTCTCATGTGAATCTATCTACATTACCTTCATTGAATTTTCTAAAAATTAATTTTGAAGATGATTTTGGATCTATTTTCATATAACTCATTTTACTAATGAGATGATATATCCAACTAAATCATTTATCATAATTATGACTTGTGATATATTCAATATGAAACATCTTTCTTGATACATGTATAATTCACTATTTTAAGAGAATATTTATCAAATCATAATAAGTTAAGATTTTCTATATATAAATTAAGATTTTTCATTGTTCTCCTATGATTCTACTTGCTATATATATCTTAAAAAGAAGCATTATTGAAATCATGATCTTGAATTCTTATAATCAAAACTTGATATTTTCCTTATGTGAATCAAGATCCATCACTTTTTATTCTCAAATGATTTTGTACATTTAATTAAAGAGAATATTTATCAAAATGAATCATGATTTTTGGTTTTCACATGATTTAATCTTTCATGATATGATTTTTTTTGTATAATTCCTTATATTCATGAAGTATATCTCATCACCAAATTTTTCTTAATATCTTCCATGTGATGACTTGAATATTTACATATTTGTGATATTCTCCCTTTTTTGCCGATGACAAAGGGGGAGAAAGAATTGCTAGTGTGCACATCTCAAGAAAAGCATATTGCTAGCTTGCAAAGAAAGGCAAAACTTGCAAGCTTGCACATCTTAAGGGAGATAGTCTTGCTAGCTTGTGTATCACATAAACTAACAAAAAAGTGCTAGCTTGCATATTGTAAAGAGAAGCAAAAAGTTGCTCTCTTAAGAGAAACAAAAACTTTGCTAAACTTCACATCTCAAAAAAATTACTAGCTTACATGTTCTAAAATAATGTGAAATTTGCTACCTTGTATATTCTAAAATGATGTAAAATAATGCTAGCTTGCATGATGTAAAATTTATATTTTTTTAAAAAAACTTGCTAGCTTGAACATTAAAGAAAAATAAAATTTCTAGCTTGTATGTTCTAAAATTATGAAAAATTCACTAGTTTGCATGTTAAAAAATGATATAAAAATTACAAAATTTGCTAGCTTGAATATTGTAAAGGAAGCAAAAATTATTAGCTTACACTTCTCAAAAGATAAGAAAGAACTCACTAGCTTACATGTTCTAAAGCGATGAAAAATTTGCTAAATCGCTAAGCTTGCATATCTCTAAATCTTGAAAGTTGCACTTCTCCTTTTTTTTATGACAAAGAGGGAGAATGTATGATGATAATCATGCATGGAATGATGTACTTGGATATTTTGATTATACATGATTTTATGATGACATGTTACTTGGATTCTTAATTTATGTTTAAATTTATATTTCTATCAATATGGCATATTGATAGGGGGAGTTAAGGTCAACTCCATCATCAATTGGTTGTCATCATCAAAAAGGGGGAGATTGTTGAATCTCAGATTTTGATGATAAAATTAATTGTTAATGTTATGATCTAATCTACATTTTGAGTGATGTAGGACTAGCTTCAATTACGAAAGACAATTAAAGTAGGAAGAATCAATGTTAGGCTAGAGTGAAATATGTCAAAAGATTAGACATCGTGCTAGAGGATTGGTCGACGAGTCAACATAAGGCTTCGTGCCATAAGCCCGAGCATTGAGCCTAGAAGAGCGAACATTGCACCAAGAAGATTAGAGTTGCAGAGGTCAACATGCTGATTGGACAAAAGCCACAAAAGAGGACGATGCACCGATGAACCATTGACATATCGGACAACATATGATTAATGCTTTGTAATAATTATCTAGATCAAAGTAGTTTTAGGTCGTAATTAGGTTGATTTAGAATGTAATTAAGTTAACTCAAATATGGGCCAATTGGGCCCAAATTGGGGCTATTTTGGGCCAAGAGAAAGGCCCATTCAATGACCCAAAAGTTGGGTCAGGCGATGGAAATGCCGGTCCAAGCGGTAATACCACCAGTGTGTTAGGACTATAGCTAGGAGAGTCCTAATTGATAGGGGCATTCATGTAAAACCTACCTAAGTCGACCCTTATTAAAGAGGTGAAGAGGCCAACTAGGGTTTAGAGGTTATTTCTTAAAGAAAAATTAGGAGTTGTAAAGGAATAGGAGTCTTGAGTAGGAGTCCTATTATGAGTCTTGAGTAAAAGTCTTACTTGAGTAGGAGTCTTAAGTAGGGGTCCTATTAGGAGTTAGGGTTTAGAAACCTTATAAATAGTCATGTATTCATCCTCTTTTGATAAGCAATAGATGAATCTTTTCTGCAGCCTTTGTGCAGTAACTTGGAGGAAGGAACCCCTATAGAGTTCCATGGAGGCCGATCCCCTAAAGAGATCAACCCCAAGCTTAGAATCTGCAAGGGTTCTAACACTTGGTATCAGAGCAGCATTCTTGGCGTCTCGCTGCCCTTCCACAGCCATCCATCATCTCTCCATAGCCTCCCAAAGCAATTCCCACAATTGCTTAAAAGTTCGTTGTCAAATTCCACCGTCATCTCCACTACTGTGGATCATTCTTTGATCTCCCCATGAATTGCAACAGGTTCTGGTTTCGTACCTTATTGCTGCTGTAATTTAGTTATCCTTATTCAAAAATAAATAAATAAATTATTCTTATATTGCTGCATAAACTTTTCATCGCAAAGTTTTCATCTCTACGACGAAAGATACATTGCAGAATTCCAACCGCATAGCACAAGTCTATTTGATCTTGCTACTATATTTTTTCTATCCAAATCTTTACGAAATTTTTATGACAACTTTGAAACTTCCTAATAGCAGATTTTCCTTTAGATTTGTCAAAAATTCTTAATATAAACCATTGATCTTTTATGTCTAATCTGCTATACTTGAAAATCTGCACTATGAAATTCCAACCGCATAAAACCGCATAGCACAAGTCTATTTGATCTTGCTACTATATTTTTTCTATCCAAATCTTTACGAAATTTTTATGACAACTTTGAAACTTCCTAATAGCAGATTTTCCTTTAGATTTGTCAAAAAATTCTTGTTTGTTTGATCTTGCCACTATATTTTTTCTGTTCAAATCTCTACGAAATTTTTATGATAGCCATGACACTTCCTAACAGTAAATTTCTCTTTTGTTTCATCAAAAAATTCTTAATATAAATCACTGATCTTTTACGTCCAATCTGCTACAATTGAAAATCTGTGCTGCAGAAAATTTCAGCCACATATTGTTGCCTTAACCGATCTATTTGTAATCTTTTTGAACAAAATTTCTTATACACTTCATAGATCATCTTGGCTTCCATCTAAGATTGATCTATTGAAGAATTTATCTCAGAAAACGATTTTGTGTTGCTGCAAATTTTTATCACAAACCGCTGAAATTTTTCAACGAGAATTTTGCTATCACAACTTGCACCAATTTGTTTGCTATTATACTGCTGAAATTTTCTTCATTAAATTAGGCATCCTTGTTATCATATAAACTGAGATTTTGCTTTCAATTCTCTCCTCAAATCTCTTAAGTTTTTGGTAAAAATTTCATTGAGAAACTACTGTTTCTTCAACGACAATTCTACTTTTACAAGACAACACAATTCTACAGCAAACTTCCACTGATTTCTATCAAACCTTTGCTGCCATCTACCACAGATCTAAAATATTCATCCATAGCCCCTAAAACTTCACCAAACCACACCCTCAAACTTCACCCAAAACAGCCACAAAACAAGCCTAAACCGCAGCCTACATCCACCAATCCACCAACCCTTTCAACCATCACTTCTCTCAACCTATACTTGCCTTTAACCCAACAACAAAAGAGAGATCTTAACATTACAGATTTAGAGGCAAATACTATGGCATCTAAGGAGGCAGTCAATGCTAAATTCAAAGCCCTGGAGGCACGAATGGAGGATAAGATTCAGATTCTCTTTACCGAACTCAGTTTGGGCCAACAACCAAGCATGAAGAAATCACATCAAGGAGAGAGCTCTAACCAATCGCACCAAGCCCGAAGAGATGACTTCCAAGAGAGGGGAGTCTTTATGACCGACCCCAACTATCCACGCATGAGGGTGGACTTCCCTAGATGGGAAGAAGGAGACCCGATTGGTTGGATCACGCGTGCGGAGCGATATTTTTGGTATCATAAAATTGCGGATGCTTCTATGGTGGAAATTGCAGCTATACATCTTAAAGGGGATGCCATACAATGGTTTAACTGGTTTAAATATACTCATGGAGTCCTCTCATGACGACAATTCAAAAAAGGACTATTAATCCGCTTCGGACCAACCGATTACAAGAACATTGACGAACAACTAGCAAAGATCCAATAAACCTCTACCGTTCGGGAGTACCAAACCAGGTTTGAAAGATTATCTAATCAAACTTGTGATTGGTCTCAAAAATAGCTATTAGGGACCTTCATTGAGGGCTTGAAGCTGGAGATCAAGGGAGAAGTTAAAGCACGACAACCCTACACGCTTATGGCAGTTATCTCTTTCGCACGACATCAAGAGGAGCGATTGAACCATGAAGCTCGGAGGACTAGGATCGCTTCTCGACCTACAATGCAGAAGCCCTTAGCCCCCCCTACTATCAATCGAGTCCCTGCACCAAAAATGATGAAAAGAGAAGAGCTTTAGGAGCGATCTACGAAGGAGTTATGTTGGCACCACGACGAGCCGTGGAGCCACGAGCATCACTGTAGAAAAGGGAGACTTCTTATGATTAAACCAATAGAAGAAAAGGTTATTGAACATCAAGAAGAGAGCCTTAATAATAAAGAAGAAAATGTAGAAGAAGAGCCACAACCAACCAAAGTTATGGTGCATGCACTAGCCGGCTACTCAAACCCGCAAACGATAAAAGTTGAAGGCCTTCTCAAACAACAATCGATCACTATTCTCATTGACATGGGCAGCACTAATAACTTCCTAGATAGTAAAGTTGCTGTCCGGATGGCCTTACCTATCAAGTATTATAGTAGGTTTGACGTCAAGTTCACCGACGGACGGATTTTGAAGTGTGATCGTAGGCGCCCACGGGAGAAACTATTACTGCAGGAACAAGAGATAATTGCATATTTCTTCCTCCTCCCTCTTAATGATCATGAGGCCATGCTCAGAATTGAATTGTTGATGACATTAGGTGATGTTTCCTGAAATTTTATGAAACTAGTTTTGAGATTTTACAGTAAAGGGAAAAAGGTGATTCTACACAAGAAATGTGGGGTTGACGTAATGACAATTTGCACACAATAAATGGAGAAGGTTTTGCATAAAGCATGTAGCAATTTTTTGGTACAACTTGAGCAGCAAACTAAGGGA
>CM017196.1:18890217-19077717 GCA_004837865.1 Musa balbisiana | reverse complement strand
AAGAAAATCTTGGATATAAACTTTGGACACCAAGGTTCGTAAATTCATGAGGAAGAGAAGAGTCAACTTTGGACAATGTTTGACTCTGATATTATGAAAGAAAACTACGTGAAGATTAGAAAGAACTTATGAGAAAATGAAAAGGATGAAGAAATATTGTATGTGATTGTTGTGTATATCATAACCGTGTTTATAAGGTGAAAGATAATTAAATTAATTTTATAAATTATGAGATTTATATAAATCAATGGATGTCGGATCCCTTTTCTATGGTTGGAATTAGGGTCAATGTCTAATCTTCGATCAATCAAGGAAATGAGATCCCTTTTACATAGTAATGTTGACAATTTTGACTTTTTGTTTGAAAATTACAAATCAATATTTCAAGAATAACTTTGACAATTCTCACTTTTTGCTAAAGACTGCAAATCAAATTTTCAAGAAGTATATTAATGATTATGTTTGACGGTGTTAAGTAATTGTATGCTGATTAGGAGTTGAAGAGTCACGATCAACACGTGTCTCCTCCAAGGACATTATAAGAGTCAACGACTCAGATAAAGCCATGAGGGTCATAGCTATTGGGGGTTGGGTAACGACGTTTATACATCACTGGAATGCCAGCTTAGGAGTTAAGTAATTGAGGTTGGGCAAGAAACAAAAACGAGTTGGGAGTCTTTAGAGCCGCAACAGCATTCCAAATGGTACAGATCTTTCAATAGCAGCGAAAATAAGTTGGAAGCATTAAGAACCGAAGAAGCGTACTGTGCTTATTTGAATTTGGTACGGCCATAACTTCAATGGCAGGAAAAAACAAGTTGGAAGAATAAAGAGCCGAAGTAGCACAAAAAACTACTCCTTGTACGTCTGCTGGATTTCCGATAGTGTAATTAACCATGTCTTGGGAGCCGCAGTTGATGTAGACATGCACGATGGTTATCAAATACATAACAGAGCTGTGGATCGTGACTTCCGGACTAATTTGATCACACAGATTTTATTTGATTTCCCTTCAATCAGTATTCACATACTTTAGGTTTGATCGATCGCATGTGACATGAGATAAACATACATTGAGAACCTGCGGAACAAATAATAATTTATTTCTATCATAATTTATTGAATTGACAAATATTTTTAGATTCCTTAACTGAAAACATATTATTTTGATGTATGTTATTTGAATGATAAGAAATGCAAGTTTGAAAAACCTTCTGTTTAAAGAAAATAAATCCTTAAAAATTAAGGTTTGGTTGCTCTAATAAATACTTGTGTGGAGAGAGGAGGAAACCAAATTTAGAACAGAGCTTTCTTTTTTTTATTTTTTCTTTTTTTGAATCTGAAAGAGAATATTTATCATGGTGAAAAGTTTAAATTTTGTCCATATATATAAGCCAAAAAAAAAAAAACATCAACCCGTATAAAATAATGTTAATTATTTTTTGGATTTTTTTTTTAATGTTAGTGCCTTCTTCCTCGACGCTTGTTACAGCATTTTTATCATTGATGGTCATTCGAAGATCATAAAAATCTTTTTCCCGTACATCGACTATCCGAAATTTGAGTACTTCTCCAATGGCAATGGAACAGAACAAACCCACATTAATCATCCTTCGTATGGCTTTGTGAAGATATCGATTGCTTCACCATAAAAGCTCATTTATGCCTAACTTGATTTTGGTGGCTGCAAAGGCAAACAATTGGATTCTTTTCAGTGGTCCTCGTGGCTCTCTATCAATTTGACACCAACAGGTGGAAGATTTAGGTGAGTCATGTGAAGGAAAACATTATATATGTCCACCACCTTCGGCTTCAATACATGTGTGCTTACACTACTGCAATTCTCCTACAACCATGGATGAGGCATTGCTTCTCTTCTCCGTCGTCGTCGTCATCATAGCAGTCCTTGCGAGCCTCTCTTCTCCTTCAGAGGCGCGTGCTTTCTTCGTCTTCGGCGATTCTCTGGTCGACAATGGTAACAACAACTTCTTGGCGACCACTGCCCGGGCTGACTCCCCTCCTTACGGGATCGATACACCCAGTCACCAACCCACAGGGAGGTTCTCTAATGGACTTAACATACCTGATATCCTCAGTTAAGTGGCGTACTCAATGCAATGACATGCTGCCACAGATTCCTGAATGCATTTAACGTTTATTTGCCTTGTTATAATGTTAGCAGGCGAACACCTAGGAGCTGAACCCACACTGCCTTACCTCAGTCCCGATCTCCAAGGGGAGAAACTGCTTGTTGGTGCCAACTTTGCATCGGCAGGGATCGGAATTCTGAATGACACAGGCATCCAGTTTGTAAGCAGTTAATGGAGATCAGACCTAGATTTACTTTGCATGAATGATCTTTTCTTCACTCGTTTTTCTTTCTTGGAAATTTTTGCATGATATATATCGACAGATAAACATCATCAGAATCAACAGGCAGCTGCAACATTTCGAGGAGTATCAGGAGAGGCTTAGAGCCATGATAGGTCAATCTCAGGCGCAAAAGCTTGTGAACCAAGCATTATTTCTGATCACCCTTGGAGGCAATGACTTTGTCAACAACTACTACTTGATCCCTTACTCTGTACGATCTCGCCAGTTTTCGCTGCCTGACTACGTAGACTATATACTGTTCGAGTACAAGAAAATTCTCACGGTAACTAATTCCCTCCACGACTTTACCTCCATCTTACGAATCAGCACTCTCAGCAGCAAGTTCACATCACTTGAAGCGTTCATGAATTCTGCAATATTCTTTTTACTTTGATCTTTTACGGAATAAAGGAGGGGGCAAATGTCAGTCTATTATTCTACCTTGTGTTGGGTAACACATGGTAGTATGTTAACTGAGAAGCGTAGTTGAAATGTTTCAGTAAACATATCTCCCCCTTAAAATCAATCACGAAGTCTCCATTTCTTGAACTTGTTTTTCCTTTGTTATTTGCTACTGAGCCCCTAAAGAATTTAATGGCCATTTAATTAGGCTCATTTGAGTTGGCAGTAAGATATTGGAGAACTATTGGTTGAGATCAAAGGAAAACAAAGTAATTAAGCTGCATAGCATTACTATGAATCACTTTCGTAAGATCTCAGTGAGGTCTCAATAATGCTCGCTCCATTCTCTCATCAATGACATCTGTTACCAACCCCTAGCGGCTACACGAGATGGGGGCTCGTCGGGCTCTCGTCACCGGCACCGGGCCGCTGGGCTGCGTCCCAGCTGAGCTCGCCCTGCGAAGCCTCGACGGCGAGTGCGATCCCGAGCTACAAAGAGCCGCAAGCCTGTTCAATTCGCAGCTCTTCCAGGTCCTGCAGGAGCTCAACAGCCAATTCGGTGCAGACGTCTTCATTTCAGCAAACGCCTTCAGGATGCATATGAACTACGTGACGAACCCAGAGGCCTTCGGTAAAACATCATGATGAATATTTGATGTGCATTAAGAAGTTGATCATGCATGCTTTTCACCAAAATTTTCTGCAGGTTTTACGACGTCAAAGATTGCATGTTGTGGGCAAGGACCCTACAACGGACTCGGCCTCTGTACGGTGGCGTCCAACCTTTGTGAAGACCGTAGCAAATACGCCTTCTGGGACGCCTATCATCCTTCGGAGAAAGCCTGCCGGATCGTCGTGAGCCATTTCATGGACGGCTCTTCCGAGTACATGAACCCCATGAACTTGAGCACCATCTTAGCAATGGATGCCATGATTTAAGCTTTACATGGAGAGAATTGTCATCTTGAGTTGGAAAAGGATGTATGCCGCATGCCTCCCTCATCCCCCTCCTTATATGTCTCATGTATCGGTTAACTAAATGCTTGATACATCAAGCTATAGATTTCTAACATATTAAAGATGTTTGGTGGTACAACTCTTGAACTCTAGATTTCTGGATTAGCTACTTTCATTTCTAACCTCGTCACCCTCTTTTTGTTGCACTTCCACACAGGAAAAAACTTGCAGTCTTCATGGAAAACCATTATTAGGAACGCAATAAAATTATCTCAGACCTTTTCCCATTAAAAAAAAACAGAATCCTACTGACATAAAGTAGAATCCACGTCGCTCGAAATTGCATCAAGTGGCACCCAAAAGTGACGAGACAACCTCGCACAGCATGGGATCAGATCAATCACTGCAGAACAGACGAACTGCCTACTTGAAATATCGACAGACGCTAACAACCTACAGACGATCGATCCCCATGGAGGTATAGAAACTACCCTTGAGCAGATGTCGAGGGGGCCTCTCTACACACTAATTCAGTCATACAACTTATATTATTGTCTTCTCTCCTTCGCTAACTTAAGTATCGAAGGGGTCGTGTTGGGCAACCCCCTATGCGAACTATCATACAAGATTGCTTGTTGCTAGAAGACACCCAGACAACCCAAGCCCTGTTAGGATCGAAATTGGTACTAAGAGGAGGAGGTGAATTAATGCTTATGTAAAATTATATCGATTTAAAAAACTTCGTTAGATAAAGCCCGTATCAAAAAGACATTTAACTTGAAAGCATTTGTAAGCATAATGAATAAGTAAATCAATTTATAATAAGAATGAAAAGCATAAAGTAAATACAAGCCAATTTATAGTAGTTCGGTCGTCGTGACCTATGTTCATTCCCGATTCCTTTTCACTCAAGGCCACTAGCTTCTACTACCAATTTTCTTTCCAACAGGTGTTGATCAACTACCCTTAGAACTTTTTCTTCTTTTCACAGGCTCAGGAGAGAACCTTTACACCTCTCTCTTTCATATTTAGACCTCACTTCTCCTTTTAGAAGAACTTTCTAAATACTAGGGAGAAGTGACTCTACACTTCAAGAGAAATTATAATTCTTTTTCATAAGGATTCTTTCCGCCACTCAACTCTTTGATACCGGACTTATAGGTTTGGAAGTTTTAGATCTAGTATAATTGGTCATTAGGAGTAGCAGCTAACTATACGAGGGTTGTCAAGTGTCAATAGTATTGAATCTCGGATTTGGATGATGAAATCAATTGATAATTGTTTGATCTAATCTATATGTTAAAAAAAGTGTGCAGGATTAACTACGACAATAATAAGACATAAAGCAGGTGTTGTGCCGGAGTCAAGATCGAGATCTCATTGGGAATTCAAGAGTTCGTTGGAAGTCCGAACGTTCATCGGAAGTTTTGCTAGAACTAATTGAGAAGTCCAAGAGCTTGCCAAAGAAGCTCGTCAGAACTCGCCAAGAAGATCATTGTAAAGTCCGGGAGCTTGCCGAGAGTCTGCCGGAACATTGCCGGGAGTTCGTTGGAAGTTCATTGGAAGATCATCGGAAGCTCTCCGGAAAATCATCGGAAGCTCGCTGGAAGACCAATTGATGTACCGAAACAATAGTGCTTTGATTGTCTTAGTTATTGTAGTTAGATCAAAAATTAAGTTAGGATTGGGATGCAATCCCACTAACTTAGTTAGGGGCCAACTAGGCTCTTAACAGGGCTGAATTGGGCCAAATTGAACAACCCATTCAGCACTTAAAATCATGGCCGACAATGGCACCGCTTGGAAGACCTAGTCTCCCAAGTGGTCTAGGCAGTGGTACCACCAGCAATTATTACTGTCAACGGTGGTACTGCCATAGCTCGGTCTTCGAGCTCTATCAGGTAGTGGTACCGCCCAGACCAAGCGGTGGTACCACCCGGTGTTAGGTGTCAAGCGATGGTGCTGCCCAGTAATAGCGGTGGTGCCGCTAATACCCCAGAAATCTGAGATAAGACACTTTTTTGCTCCATTTTTGAAACCATTGGTGTTAGAATCGGAGCGACACTACGAGGGAGGGGGTGAATTAGTGCAGCGGATTAAAACGTCGGTTTTGGAAACCTTTTCGTACGATAAAAAACGAACTCGGAAGTGCTTAACTTGAAAGCGTGTTCGTAAATATGTGCAGCAAAAGTAATAAGGAAGTAAAGCAGGTATGAAGGTTTGCAGTAAGGTAAAGTGCAATAAATAAATGCAAACCAGTGAACACGCCAATTTTAAAGTGGTTCGGTCAAAATGACCTACATCCACTTGCGAAGCCTTCTTCGATGAGGCTCCCAACTTCCACTAGCAAATCACTTTGAAGGGGAAGGACAAATACCCCTCTTACAACTTTTTACAAGTGGTTCACACTTTTACAAAGTTTCAACGAGAAAGAAGGAGGTGAACACTCAAGCAATTGAAAACTAGACTTGCTAAAGACTTTGCTAAGGCTTTTATCTCAATCTATTGCTTCTCAAAAGTTGTAATCTCAGCTGAGAATAGAGGGGTATTTATAGGCCTCAAGAGGATTCAAATTTGGGCTCCAAAATTTGAATTCTCTTCGGTTCCCGAAGCTAGCGGTGCCACCGCCTATCAGTGGCGGTGCCACCGCCTGTCAGTTGTGACATTGACAGTGTACTGGGCGGTGCCACCGCCCAGTCCAGCGGTGCCACCGCCAGGCTCTCGGGTGCTGGGCGGTGCCACCGCCTGGCTCTCGGGTGCTGGGCGGTGCCACTGCCTGGTTATTTCAGCTCACTGGTTGGGCTCCAAACTTGGCCCAAACCAGTCCGAACTCGGGCCCAATTGGCCCCTACTTGGGTTATAAGATTAACACCTAATCCTAACCCTAATTAATATGCTAACTATGAATTTAAAGACATTTCCTAAGCTATTACAAAGTCCACAAGTCAAGACTTCTTCCGACGAACTTTCGGCGATCTTCCGAGAAACTCTCGGAAACCATTCTGCGAACTCCCGGCAAGCTCCTAGACTTCACGATTTGATCTTGGCGAGTTCCTATGAGCTTCTTCGGCAAGCTACGATCTTTCTCGGTGAGCTCCGCGAACTTCCGACGTACATTCTGGCGAGCTTCCGAAAACCCTTCGGCAAGCTCCCTACTCATTCTCGGCTAGTTCTGGCAGCATTCCTAACGAACTTTCAGACTTCCGTCGGACTCTCGAACTCCCAACGAATCCTTCGCGCTTGACTCCGGCACTTTGTTTCGCTTTA
Source organism: Musa balbisiana (assembly GCA_004837865.1). Taxonomy (NCBI): domain Eukaryota; kingdom Viridiplantae; phylum Streptophyta; class Magnoliopsida; order Zingiberales; family Musaceae; genus Musa; species Musa balbisiana. The sequence goes on along the minus strand of CM017196.1, from coordinate 19,070,718 downwards.
TGTCTTCATCGTTATCATAGTTAATCCTGCATACACAAGCCAAAACTCTACTCCGATCTAGACAATTATTACAATGCGAATTGACATTCTATTGCCCGGCACGTCATTGGTTGGCGCTTCATCCGATTCTTTAGTGCATCGTCCACTCTTGCGGGCTGTTGCCCAATCGGCGGTTGACCTCCGCAACCCCGATATCCTTGGTGCAATTCCGCTCTCCTTGGCTCGATGCCCGACGTCCGAAGCGTTCTACCGTCCAATATCCTAACGTGATCTCCTCCGGCGCAACGTCAATTCCTCCTGCGTCAATTGTCTAATCCTAATCGAGTAGACCTGCATCACTCAAAATGCAGTTAAACATCTAGACACAATCAATTAGTTTCATCATCAAAATCCGAGATTCAACAATCTCCCCCTTTTTGATGATGATAACTAATTGATGACTACCGGAGTTAACCTTAACTCCCCGGAGTTTAAACAAACTCCCCCTATCAATATGCCATTGATAGAACACTTGGATTATCCCAAATCCAAGCAACATTCATCACATGTTATGAAAAACATTTAAACCATCATGCAAATATATAAAATATTCAATTCAATGCATGAAGTCATCAATATACTTCTCCCCCTATGTCATCAACAAAAAGGAGAAGTCCCAACTCTTATGTGTTTAGATATATGAGTTCTAATCATTGCATAATAAACATAGTATCCAATTTTATCATCATGCAATTTAGCAATTAAAGATGTGCAAGTTTAGCATGTTTGCTTTTCTTGAGACAGCAACTGTTTGCTTCTCTTTAGACTACAAGCCAGCAATTTTTACAATATGCAAGTTTTGCTACATACAAGCTAGCAAAAATTTCGAAAGCAAATGCAAGATAGCTTTCTTGTGTAAGCCCATGATTCTTGCTTCCTATTGCAATTTACAAGTTTTTGAAATATCCAAGTTCAACACATTGCATAATTAACATACTCTCCTAGTTTTATCATTATGCAATTTTGCTATCATCATAGATATGCAAGGTAGTATGATAGCAATTTCTATAACATACAAGCTAGCAAATTTTACAATATTTTTAGAACATGCAAGCTAGCAGTTTTGAGATGTTCAAGAAAGCAACCCTTGCTTCTTAAAATATACAAGTTTGCTAGATGTGCACGTTAGCATATTTTGCTTATTGAGATAGGCAAGATAGTGATGTTCAAGAAGACAACTTTTGCTTCTTGAAATAAGCAAGTTAGCAATCTTTGCTACTTAAGATAGGCAAGCTAGCAATCAAGTTTTTGCATCTTCTTGACTTGTACAAATTAGCTATCTCCCCCTTTGTCATTGTCAAAAAGAAGGGAAGACCCTTTACATCAATTATGACAAAGGTAAGTATCAATCTTATTTGTGCATCATTATCATACGTTAAAGTATTGCATGCATAATACCAATTCATCAAATTCATCAAAATCTCAACATTACTTTCAAGATATTCAAAATGGTATACATAGATTTATCATAAAGCAAATTAATTTTCAATCATCACATAAGGCATTTAAAGAATTTTTGAAACATAGGAGAATGATTAATTTAAGCATGCAATATTTCAATCAAATTCAAGTCATGAATACCAATACTTTCATATTGTGAGTATCAATTCATGAATACCAAAAGATATTATTTGTGATTCCAATTTTGCAAGATCAAGATGATGATTTAGATAAAACTTATTCAAATCAAATCGTTAACTTGAAACTCATAATCAATTCATCAAAATCAATTTCGAGATTCACAAAATATCATGAAATCATTAATCTCGATCAGATGAGAAAAGTATTTTTTAAGTAATTCTTTTTCATCTAAGCATGCCTTAGTCTTTATATGCCAAATCAAGATAAGCATGAAAGTTCAAGACATAAAGGCAAAATCTTATAAAATAACTCGTCAAGCAAGATTTTAACCATCTATTCTCAAGCCATATAAAGAGTAAGTCAAGGATTCAATTATCCCATGTCATGAATTCCAATAAGCATCTCAAATTATCAACATCACATTAAAAAGATATTTCAAAAAGATATAACATGATTGAAGCATTGAATATGATTCATATTTAAAATGTGTCTCATGTCATAAGTATGAATCAAGCATTTGTGAAATCCGAAATCATCCTCAAAGTCACATTCAATAAATTCATACATGACAAGCATAGATTTATTGAAAAGTCGATAAGATAGAGGATCGCATTTTGTTTTTATAAATTTCTATTCATGTGATTTGCTTCTTATAAGCATGCCTTTACCTTTAATAAAACAAGTGTCAACATTTAAGACAGAAAGGTAAATTTCATAAAACAAATCATCAAGCATGATTCCATGATAACATCCTTTTAATATCTTGATATTCATCATCAAGTATGATTTCAAAAAGTATGTTCAAGAGAAATCATTAAGACCAAATGTATGATACACTCATTTATTTTCAAAATATTCATCATGTTTATTTTTATGAGATTCACAAGATTGGTAAAATAAATTCATTAATCTCAATAGGATAGAAAATTCATTTCCATTTTATACAATTGATTTCATGTGAGGGTATTCAAGTCTTTTGTGAAAACATGTATCATCATTTAAAATCGAAAGTGTAAGATTTATTACAATAAAGATCAATAAGGCACTTTCATTTTGATAAAAATCAATAATACGTAAATCAAAAGATTCATCATCATATTTTCAAATTGCATAATTTCAAAACTATACCTTTCATTTTTCATGCATGATACAAATAAATCAATCATCATTATGAGCATATTATACATGATATTCAAGCATTCATGATACATTATTTTGGCAACATGATCATAGCTTTTCGATGGTATCTAAATGTCAAAGTTCATTACATCCTATCATGCATGATAATTAACTTCTCATTTGTATTTCATGCATAATTTCATTTCATCATATTAGGAATATCAAGAAGAATTAATTGGATGATGAGATGAATATTTTCATGAACACAAACAATTGCATAAAAATCATATCATGAAGGATTAGAATATGTGTATACCAAAAGGCATGATTTCTTTTTGAAGAACCTACTCATAAATAATCAAAAGAAAATCTTAGGAGATTGATTAAAGAAAAATCTTGATTCATTATAAAATTTCATATATCAAATATCGAGAAATCAAGATAATGATTCATAAAAAATATCACAAGTAATATTCAAGAGAAAATTCATCATTCATTTTCAATTCATTCAATTTGTCAAATCAACATTTCTTGGGTATGCATGATATCAAAACATGGTTTCAAATCTTCAACATATAACATGTATAAATTTAAAAATTGAAGGGAGAAGGGAAAGAATTCAAAGGTACAAAGATTTCAACCATCTCATAAACAAATGAAGAATCAATTCATGAATCCAAAATTCTATGAATCATTTCGACAAATCTCCTTTTAAATAATCAAAATGATCGTCAAAGGAAATCTCATGTTATTCCAAGAAATCAAGATCATGATTTTGATAAAACTCAGTTCAAATTTAAATCATCAAAATCATTTTTAAGGTTCACAAAATTCATAACATAAATAGATTCATGATTTCATTGATATATATTTTCTCCCTTTTTTAAGTGTTTTATTTTAAGTGAATGATTTCATGTTAGCATGCTTTTTCATTTATGTCAAATAAAAACATGCATGAACATTTAGGATCGAAAAATGAATTTCGTCATAAAACCATCAAGACCAATAAATCACAAAAATCATCATGTATAACTTTAAAATTTTATACATAAAATCGTTATATCATGGTATCACAACTTTAATATTTTCATTACAACATTAAGCAAGGTTTCATTGAACATAATTTTGAATGATTCTTATAGATACCTAAAACTTCTTTAGTTTTAATTTATATGATTGATTTTATAATAGCATGCTCAAATTTTTGTTCTTATGTCAAAACCATACATCATGTTTGAAAAACAAAGATAATGTACATAAAAAATATCAAGCCTTTCATACAAAAGCCATGCATCTTCATTGAAAAGCAATATGAAAATCATCAAAATACACATTCTTGCTTCTCAAGCACATATATAAGATTAATCTCACTAGGTTTACAATCATTAGATTTATATCTAACTTTTTATTCCATTAACATAAAACATGCAATTTTCAAGAAAAATAATTATTCAAAAAAAAAGAAAAACGCATCATGGAAAACATCAAGTAATTTCAAAATACATTAAGGGAGTTGAGTTACTTACCTTGTAGTCGAAGCCCGTCAAAGCCCAATTTGCCATTTCACCTTTGGAAGTTCTTGATTCATCCTTGGTTGCCTTCCTCTTCTTTGGCCTCTTCCTCCGTTCAAGTTCATTGTTTATTTTAGATTTTTGTTTAATGAACTTATTAAGATTTAGTGTTCGAAGTTCAAGTTCATCATTGTCCTCATCACTTGAGTCATCGCTCAAGTGGTATTCATTTATCCGGAGTTCCAAATCCTTCCTATTCTTTGGAAGGTGGTTCAAGTGCTCATCGGGTTCAAAATGTTCCAAAAGTGTCATTTCATAGGTCATTAGTGACCCAATTAATTCTTTTAATGAAAAATTATTTAAATTTTTTGTCTCTTGTATTGCGGTTATTTTAGGATCCCACCTTTTTGGAAGGGATCTTAAGATCTTACTTATGAGATCAAAATTTGAAAAAGATTTACCAAGAACTCTTAGATTATTGACGACATCCGTGAAACGGGTGTACATGTCGCCTATAGTCTCGCTTGGTTGCATTCGAAAAAGCTCAAAATCATGCAATAAAATGTTAACTTTCGAGTCTTTGACTCTACTAGTTCCCTCGTGTGTGATTTCAAGTGTTCGCCAAATATCAAAAGCTGTTTCGCACATAGAAATCCGATTGAACTCATTTTTGTCCAAAGCGCAAAATAAGGCATTCATAGCCTTTGCGTTTAAAGAAAAATACTTCTTCTCTAAATCCGACTATTCGTTCATCGGTTTAGAGGGAAGTTGAAAACTGTTTTCAACAATATTCCATAAATCCAAATTCATAGAAATCAAGAAAACTCTCATTCGAGTTTTCCAATAAGTGTAGTCCAATCCGTTAAACAACGGTGGACGAAAAATTGAAAAGTCCTCTTGAAAGCCATGAAGAGCCATTTCCCTCGGGTGTAAATCCGAAATGAGAAATACCGGGCTTTGATACCAATTGTTAGGATCGGAGCGGCACTAAGAGGGGGGGGTGAATTAGTGTAGCGGATTAAAACATTGGTTTTGGAAACCTTTTCGTACGATAAAAACCGAATTCGGAAGTGCTTAACTTGAAAGCGTGTTTGTAAATGTGTGCAGCAAAAGTGATAAGGAAGTAAAGCAGGTATGAAGGTTTGCAGTAAGGTAAAGTGCAATAAATAAATGCAAACCAGTAAACACGCTAATTTTAAAGTGGTTCGGTCAAAATGACCTACATCAACTTGCGAAGCCTTCTTCGATGAGGCTCCCAACTTCCATTAGCAAATCACTTTGAAGGGGAAGGACAAATACCCCTCTTACAACTTTTTACAAGTGGTTCACACTTTTACAAAGTTTCAACGAGAAAGAAGGAGGTGAACACTCAAGCAATTGAAAACTAGACTTGCTAAAGACTTTGCTAAGGCTTTTATCTCAATCTATTGCTTTTCAAAAGTTGTAATCTCAACTGAGAATAGAGGGGTATTTATAGGCCTCAAGAGGATTCATATTTGGGCTCCAAAATTTGAATTCTCTTCGGTTCCCGAAGCTAGCGGTGCCACCGCCTGTCAGTGGCGGTGCCACCGCCTGTCAGTTGTGACACTGACAGTGTACTGGGCAGTGCCACCGCCCAGTCCAGCGGTGCCACCGCCAGGCTCTCGGGTGCTGGGCGATGCCACCGCCCAGACCGGCGGTGCCACCGCTTGGCTCTCGGGTGCTGGGCGGTGCCATCGCCTGACTCTCGGGTGCTGGGCGGTGCCACTGCCCAGACCGGCGGTGCCACCGCTTGGCTATTTCAGCTCGCTGGTTGGGCTCCAAACTTGGCCCAAATCAGTCCGAACTCGGGCCCAATTGGCCCCTACTTGGGTTATAAGATTAACACCTAATCCTAACCCTAATTAATATGCTAACTACGAATTTAAAGACATTTCCTAAGCTATTACAAAGTCCACAAGTCAAGACTTCTTCCGGCGAACTTCCGAGAAACTCTTGGAAACCATTCTGCGGACTCCCGGCAAGCTCCTAGACTTCACGATTTGATCTTGGCGAGTTCTGATGAGCTTCTTTGGCAAGCTACGATCTTTCTCGGTGAGCTCCGCGAACTTTCGACGTACATTCTAGCGAGCTTCCGAAAACCCTTCGGCAAGCTCCCTACTCATTCTCGGCTAGTTCCGGCAGCATTCCCGACGAACCTTCAGACTTCCGTCGGACTCTCGAACTTCCAATGAATCCTTCGCGCTCGACTCTGGCACTTTGTTTCGCTTTATGTCTTCATCATTATCATAGTTAATCCTGCATACACGAGCAAAACTCTACTCCGATCTAGACAATTATTACAATGCGAATTGACATTCTGTTGCCCGGCACGTCATTGGTTGGCGCTTCGTCCGATTCTTTAGTGCATCGTCCACTCTTGCGGGTTGTTGCCCAATCGGCGGTTGACCTCCGTAACCCCGATATCCTTGGTGCAATTCCGCTCTCCTTGGCTCGATGCCCGACGTCCGAAGCGTTCTACCGTCCAATATCATAACGTGATCTCCTCCTGCGTCAACTGTCTAATCCTAATCAAGTAGACCTGCATCACTCAAAATGCAGTTAAACATCTAAACACAATCAATTAGTTTCATCATCAAAATCCGAGATTCAACAATTGGGGCCTATAAATACTCCACCCTTTTTTGCATGAAAAGGTAACAAAGTGCTATTATATGTGTGAAAAATTCTAAGTCTTTGGAGTGTGATAAGTGTTGTAAAAGTAAGAAGAGTTCTCCTCCTCTCTCTCTTAGCTTGTAATCATCCAAGAAAGAGGAGTGAGACTTGTAAGGGTTGTCTCCTAAACCCGGCAAAAGGAGAAAGAGCTATAAAAGGTGGTTGGTCTTCGCCTTTAGTGGATGCCGGTGACCTCGACGGAGGAGGAATCCGAAAGTGGATGTATGTCATATTGATCAAACCACTCTAAATTCTGGTTTGCTTTTCCTTTTGTGCAATTTACTTTACTGGAAACCTTCTTGAGCTTCTCTTTATATTCTTACGAAAGTTTTAAGTTCAACATCTTTCCAAAACGATTTGAATCGAGACAACCATTATACGAAATCGAAGAATTTTTCGCTGCACTAATTCACCCCCCCTTCTTAGTGCTGCTCTTGATCCTAACAATTGGTATCAGAGCAAGGTTCACTCTCATTTGGTTTCAAACCCAAGAGAGATGACATTTGTTGGCAAACCAAGAGGGTCATTCAATTATACGTCGGCCCATGTTCAATGAGACGGATTACACATATTGGAAGACTAGAATAAGGATCTTCCTAATTTCAATGGATTTTGAATTATGGAATATTGTAGAAAATGGGTTTCAAAAGTCTTCTCTTCCAATAAACAATTGGAATGAGTTGGAGAAGAAGACTTTCACCTTAAACACCAAGGCTATGAATGCCTTATTTTATACTTTAGATAAAAATGAGTTCAATCGTGTATCTATTTGTGAATGGACTTTTGATATTTGGTACACACTCGAAGTGATTCATGAAAGCACAAGTAGAGTGAAGTAGTCAAAAATTAATCTTTTAGTGCATACTTATGAGTTGTTTCAGATGACATGTACACCTGATTTACAGATATCATCAATGGTCTAAAAGGACTTGGTAAAAGTTTCTCAGATTTTGAACTCATTAATAAAATCTTAAGATCCCTTTCAAAGAGTTGGGACCCTAAAGTAACGGCCATTCAAGAGGCCAAAGATTTAAATAATTTTCCTCTTGAAGAACTAATTGGGTCACTAATGACCTATCATATGACTTGTAAAGCTCATAAAGAGCTTGAGGACACCCTTCCAAAGAATAGGAAGGATATGACACTAAGAACACAAAAAGACCACTTGAAAGAAAATTCAATTGATGAGGACTTTGATGATAACTTGGCACTTTGACAAAAAAGTTTAAAAAATTCATAAAAAGAAATAAATTTAAAAATAATATTAAAAATAAAATTGAACCGAAGAAAGAACAAGTGATATGCTATGAATGCAAGAAGCCGGGACACTTCAAGAGTGAATGTCCCTAAGCAAAGAGGAAACAACTAAATAAGAAAAAGATTCTTAAAGCAACTTGGGATGACTCAAGTGCATCCGAAGAAGAGGAGCCAACCAACACCGAGTAAGTTGCTCACTATACACTAATGGCTATTGGAGATGAGGTAAGTAGTTCATTTGATGCAAATTTATCCTTTGATGAACTATTAAATGCTTTTCATAATTTATTTGATGAATGCAAATTAATTAGTAAAAAAATATAAATTGTTGAAAAAAAAGCATGCTTCTCTTGTTAGTGATTTCGATAGATTAAAAGTTGAGCACAATGATAGTTTAGCTCCATGTACGAAATGTGATGAACTAGAAATACTTCAAAAGGAAAACTTACTACTCAAAGAAACCTTAGAAAAATTTGAGATTGGTAGCAAGTCCTTGAGCATGATCCTTGCCAATAAGGGTTATGTTCATAGGAGAGGCGAAATCGGATTTGTGAGTAGTTTTCACCAAAATCATACCACCTTTGTTAAAGGCCCTATCTTGCATGTATCACCTCACACCAAATGCAACTTTTGTTGCAAACTTGGACATATTGCCTATAAATATCCACTTAAAAAATGTAGTCTACATAAATTGATTTGGATTCCTAAAAGAACTTCAAATGACTCAATGCAACATGATAAGCTATGTAGATCGATTTTTGAGGCACCCAAGGTCAAATGAGTACCTAAAAATTATCCTTTTTTTAAGAAAAATGTACCATCACAAGCTATGAGAAAGAAATGGTACCTTGATAATAGATGCTCAAGGCATATGACCGGAGATCCATCTCAATTCTTTAAGCTCACTAGCTTAGACGAAGGATATATTGTTAGGATCGAGAGTCAAAGGTTGGCAATAAGAGGGGGGGTAAATTAGTGTAGCGGTAAAATAACGACGGTTTAAAACGATGTTCGTATGATAAAAATGATTTCGATGCGAAAGCTGATTCGGAATGTACTTCAACTTAAGATTAAGCATAAGTAGAGTTGAAGTAAAGTAATGGAGACAGTTTGTAGTTTAAGATAGAGAGCAGAATGTAAATGCAAATCGAGATTTAGAGTGGTTCGGTCAATCTTGACCTACATCCACTTTTGGCTTCCTCCTCCGACGAGGTCACTGACGTCCACTAGAGGCCTTCCTTCAATAGGCGAAGGCCAACCACCCTTTTATAGCTTTACTCCTTTTAACGGGCTTAGGAGACAACCCTTATGGATTTTTCACTCCTTTCTTGAATGATTAAAACTTAGAAGAAAAAGAGGGAGAAGAACTTCTAGCCTTTTACAATACTTTTGAGCTCTCACAATATCAGAATAAATGCTAAGTTTTGGTGCCCTTTCATGCATAAAAGGGTGGGGTTTATATAGGCCCCAAACAGGTTTGAATTTAGAGCTAAAAAATGTCATCTCTCGAAATTCCGGGGTCCTGGCGGTACTACCGCCTAATAGAGCTCGGAGACTGAGCTCAAGCGATACCACCGCTTGGCAGGGGCAGTACCACTGCCCAGCCTCACTCGAAGACCGAGCCCAGGTGGTGCCACCGCCTAGCTTTCCTGGGAGACTGAGCTCTTGGGCGGTGCCATCGCCGGCTGGGAAATCAGGGTCCGAATGGGCTGATCTATTCGGCCTAATTTGGGTTTGTCAAGGGCCCAATTGCCCCATGATTAAGTTATTGGGATCACCTCCCATTTCTAACTTAATCATCATGCTAACTATGATATTTTAAGACATTTATACTGCAGCTTGCTCCGGTGCGTTAATTGCTTCTTCCGGTGAGCTTTCGGTGAACTTCCGGTGAACATCCGACGAACCCTCGACGATGCTTCGGCAGACTTCCGGCAAACTCCTGGACTTGCGATGATCTATTTGGTGAGTTCTGATGAGCTTCTTTGGCAAGCTCCTGGACTTCTCGGATTTGTTCCCGCAGAACCTTTGACGACCGTCCGGACTTCCGTCGAACTCTCGAACTCCCAACGTGATCATAGTCTTGACTCCGATGCAACTTCTACTACATGTCTTACTTCCATCATAGTTAATCCTACACATGTAAAATATACTTCGATCTAAATAATTAATACTAAGCATTAATCAAGTTGTTCGGTATGTCATTGGTCCCTCGACGCTTCATTCGATTCTTCGATGCATCGTCCTCTCCTACAGCCTATTGCCCAATTAGCCAGTTGACTCCACAACTCCGATATCCTTAGCGTAATTTCTGCTCTTCTTGGCCCGATACCCGAATCCATGGCTCGAAGCCTTTTGTCGATTCGTCGACCGATCCACCGGCCCGACGTCTAATCTTCTGACATGTTCCTTTGACACAATATGATTTTCCTGCTTTAATTGTCTTATCCTGATCGAAGCATCCTACATCACTCAAAACGCAGATTAAATTATAAACAATTATCAATTGGTTTCATCATCAAAATACGAGATTCAACAATCTCCCCCTTTTTGATGATGACAACCAATTGATGATTGAGTTAAACTTAACTCTCGGAGTTTAAACGAACTCCCCCTATCAATATACCATATTGATAGAACCTTGAATTCAAACTGAATTCAAGTCATTGCAATATTCATCATTAATATTTACAACACATCATCATGTATAACATGATCATACTTCTCCCCCTTTGTCATCAACAAAAAGGAGAAGTGCAACTTTCAACAATTTAGAATATAATTTCAAATCATTGCATGAAAGACATAATATCAAGCTTGAAAATTTAGCAAGTGTTACATCATGTTTAGAACAATCAAGCTATCAAGTTGTACATATGCAAGGTAGTAAGATAGCATGTTCTACTTCATACAAGCTAGCAAATTTAAAGATGGGCAAGTTGGCATATTTGCTTTTCTTTGCGATGTGCAAGATAGCATATCTTTATAATGTTCAAGATAGCAAGTTATACATCATGCAAGCTAGCAAATTAGAGATGTTAAAAAAAGCAACACTTGCTTCTTGAAATATGCAAGTTGCAAGCTAGCAATTTTTGCATTTTCTTGATATTTCAAGCTAGCAATTCTCGATGATGTTCAAGAAAGTAATTTCTTCTCTTGCTTTCTTCTTGAATTATGCAATGCAAGCTAGCTATCTCCCCCTTTGTCATTGTCAAAAAGAAGGGAAGAATACAATGTTGTAATTCTTTTCCCTTTACAACAATTTTTAAAGCATGACAAAGGTAACTATCAATCTTATTTGTGCATCATTATATTTTCAAATCAAGACATGCACAATTTTAAAACCATACATTTCATTTTTCATGCATGATACAAATAAATCAATCATCACTATGGGCATATCATACATGATATTCAAGCATTCATGATACATCATTTGCATCACACATATCATCAATAAAAGCATAAGTATTGCATGCATCATTTCAAAACATTTCAAGTATATAAAATATAAAATCATCATTACATGCATGATTCCAAATCATCATTTATTTCACATCATCATGGTACTAATTTTGTCAAATTACATCCTACCATGCATGATTGAAACTTCTTATTTGTATACATCAAAACAAATTAATGAATACTTCATGTATTCATATCATCACAAAAGGAATATCAAGAATAATTATTGGGTGATGAGATAAATATTTCATGAATACAAGTAATTGCATAAAAATCATATCATGAAAAGATAAAATCATGTGAATACCAAAAAGCATGATTTCTTTTGAAAAACCTCATCTTAAATAATCAAAAGAAAATCTTAGGAGATCAAATAATAAAAGATATTCAAAAGAAATTTGAAGTCATGAATTTCGAAAAAGATATTCTCTTTAGTAAATCATAAAAGAACCTTAGGAGAAAAAGATTTCAATTCATGCATATAAAATCTTGACTTAAGCATAAGAAATCTCAATTTACAAATTTTGAGAAATCAAGATAAAGCTCATTTAAATTTAAATCATCAAATCAAGATCATTTTCAAGAGTTTCACAAAAGTGATACAAATAGATTTATGATTTTAATTCCAATGATAATATATTTTTCTTTTTAAGTGTTTCAATTCATATGATTTATTTTATTTATGACAAATAAAAATATGCATCAATGTTTAAAAACTGAAAAAGCCACTTTCATTACCGTAAAAATCGATAATCCATAAGTGTCAAGATTCATCATGCATAATTTCAAAATTTATTAAGCATGATCATTATGCATGACATCAAGACATAGTTTCAAAATATTTAATATTTTCATTTCATAATTACATCATTATGCATCATCAAAATTGATTTCATAAAGTATTTTCCATCAAGATCATTTTGTTTATTGTAGTCATACATTTTTCTTTTTAGGTGAATCTAACATTTCAAGCTTAGTTTTTGATACAAAATCCATGCATCATCATTAAGCATGGTATCAAACTTCTTAATATTTTCAATAAAACATCAAGCATGGTTTCAATCAAAATCAGAAATCATCAAAATACACATTATTTCTTCTTAAAAAAATATTTATCATCATTTAAACCAAAAAAAAACTTTCATTACGGTAAATATCGATAATTCATAAATCACAAAAATCATCATGTATAACTTTAAAATCTCATGCATAAAATCATCAATCATGGTATCAAAACATTTAATATTTTCATTACATTATTATGTATTACTTCAAATCAAACATGATTTCATTTAATCAAAATCGAGAAATAACAATGGAAATCAACATGATGCACATTATTACTTCTTAACCACATATAGCATGATTTCATAAGTCATTTTTAATCAAAATCATTTTATTTATCATAAACATGTAATTTTCATGATTATTTTCAAAATTATTAGAATGATAAGCATGATTCCTAATTTTTGCATTTTCATTATTAAATTATTAGACATGCAATTTTCAAGAAAATTAATTCTAAACTAAATAAAAAAGGAAAATGCATTATGAAAAGCATCATGTAATTTTGAAATAAATTAAAGGAGTTTCGTTTGAGTTGTTTACCTCGTTGATGAAAACCGTTAAGGCGTAGTTTGTCACCCCGCCTTTGTTGATTTTCTCCTCATCTTCGGAGGAGCTCGATTCATCCCACTTTTTGTTCTTCTTCTTGCGTTCAAAGCAAGTAGTTGCGTTCTTTTTGTTCTTTAATTTTTATTTCATAAACTTTTTAAATTTTTTAGTGAGTTCAAGTTCACCATCACTTGAGCTTATGCTTGAATGGTCTTTAAAGGTTCTATGTCCCAAATCCTTCCTATTATTTGGAAGGTGGTTTTATTCATCATGTTTATCATGTGCATTGTGCACCATTTCGTATGTCATTAATGAACCGATAAGTTCTTCAAGTGGAAAAATATTTAAATATTTTGTTTCTTGTAAAGTCGTTACTTTTGATTCCCAAGTTTTAGAAAGCGATCTTAAGATTTTGTTAACAAGTTCAAAATTCGAAAAGTTTTTACCAAGTCTTTTTAGACTATTGATGACATCCATAAAACTGGTGTACATGTCTCCAATAGTCTCTCTTGGTTTTATATAAAACATCTCAAAATCATGCATCAAAAAATTTACTTTAGAATCTTTTACACTACTTGTGCCTTCGTGTGTAATTTCAAGAGCGCGCCAAATATCGAAAGCCATTTTGCACAAAGAAACCCGATTAAACTCTGTTTTATCTAAGGCTCAAAATAGAGCATTCATAGCTCTAGCATTTAAAGAAAACGTCTTCTTCTCCAAATCATTCCAATGGTTCATTGGACGAGAAGACATTTCAAATCCTGATTCGACAATGTGCCATAAATTCAAATCCAACGAAAGTAAGAAAACTCTCATTCGAGTTTTCTAATAAGTGTAGTCTGTCCCAATGAAAAAGAGAGGACAAATGAGAGAGTGACCCTCTTGAAAGCCGAAGAGAGTCATTTCTATTTGGGTGTTAAACCAAAGTAGAAAATCGTGACTCTGATACCAATTGTTAGGATTGAGAGTCCAAGGTCGGCACTAAGAGGGGGGAGGGGTGAATTAGTGTAGCGGTAAGATAATGACGGTTTAAAACGACGTTCGTACGATAAAAATAATTTCGATGCAAAAGTCGATTCAGAAAGTACTTCAACTTAAGATTAAGTATAAGTAGAGTTGAAGTAATGTAATGGAGGCAGTTTGTATTTCAAGATAGAGAGCAGAATGTAAATGCAAATCGAGATTTAGAGTGGTTTGGTCAATCTTGACCTACATCCACTTTTGGCTTCCTCCTCCGACGAGGTCACTTACGTCCACTATAGGCCATCCTTCAATAGGCGAAAGCCAACCACCCTTTTACAGCTTTACTCATTTTGATGGGCTTAGGAGACAACCCTTACAGATTTTTCACTCCTCTCTTAAATGATCAAAACTTAGAAGAAAAGAGGGAGAAGAACTTTTAGCCTTTTATAACACTTTTGAGCTCTCAAAATCTCAGAATAAATGTTAAGTTTCGGTGCCCTTTCATGCATGAAAGGGTGGGGTTTATATAGGCCCCAAACTGGTTTGAATTTATAGCTAAAAAATGTCATCTCCCGGAATTTTAGAGTCCTAGCGGTACTACCACCATAACTGGGCGGTACTGTTAGGATCAAGAGCACTAAGAGGGGGGGGGGGGGGGGGGGGGGGGGTGAATTAGTCCAGCGGAAAACTTTTGACGATTAAAACGACGTTCGTACGATAAGAACGATTTCAGTATGAAAGTCGATTCGGAAATTGCTTTAACTTAAGATCAAGCAAAGTGCAGTTAAAGTAAAGCTATGGAAGTAATTGCAGTTAAGATTGAGAACAAAATGTAAATGCAAACCGAGATTTAGAGTGGTTCGGTCAACCTTGACCTACATCCACTTTTGGCTTCCTCCTCCGATGAGGTCATCGACGTCCACTAGAGGCCTTCCTTCAATAGGCGAAGGCCAACCACCCTTTTACAGTTTCACTCCTTTTGACGGGCTTAGGAGACAACCCTTACAGATTTTTCACTCCTCTCTTGAATGATCAAAACTTTGAAGAAAAGAGGGAGAAAAACTTCTAGCCTTTTACAACACTTTTAAGCTCTCAAAATCTCAGAATAAATGCTAAGTTTCGGTGCCCTTTCATGCATGAAAGGGTGGGGTTTATATAGGCCCCAAACTGATTTGAATTTGGAGCTCAAAAATGTCATATCCCATGTTTTCGGGGTCCTAACGGTACTACCACCATAAATGGGCGGTACTACCACCTGACAGAGCTCGGAGACCGAGCTCGGGCGGAACCACCGCCTGTCAGGGGCGGTGCTACCGCCTAGTCTCACTCGGAGACTGAGCCCAGGCGGTGCCACCGCTTGACAGGGGCGGTGCTACCGCCCACCCAGTCTTACTCGGATTGAACCCAGGCGGTACCACCGCCTGATAGGGGCGGTGCCACCGCCCAGCCTCACTCCGAGGCTCGACAGCTGGGAGATGCCACCGCCGACCCAGGCGGTGCCACCGCCGGCCATGGAATTTGGGTCCGAATGGGCTGATACATTCAGCCCAATTTGGGTCTGTCAAGGGCCCAATTGCCCCAAGATTAAGTTAATGGGATCACCTCCCATTTCTAACTTAATCATCATGCTAACTATGATACTTTTCAAGACATTTACTGCAACTTGCTCCGGTGCGTCAATCGCTTCTTCCGTCGAGCTTCCGGCGAACTTCCGGCGATCATCCGACGAACCCTCGGCGATGCTCCGGCGGACATCCGGCAAACTCTTGGACTTGCGACGATCCACTTGGCGAGTTCCGATGAGTTTCTTTGGCAAGCTCCTGGACTTCTCGGATTTGTTCCTGTAGAACCTCCGATGACCGTCCGGACTTCTATCGAACTCTCGAACCCCCAACGTGATCATAGTCTTGACTTCGGCGCAACTCCTGTTGCATGTCTTACTTTCATCGTAGTTAATCTTGCACACTTATCTCAACATATGGATTAGATAACAAATGACAATTGACTTCATCATCAAAATCCGAGATTCAATAATCTCCCCCTTTTTGATGATGATAAGCAATTGATAACGGAGTTAACTTTAACTCCCCCTATCTATATGCCATACTCAAGATAAGTCATTCTTGAATTCAAAGCCTTTGAATTCAAGAGACATATTGATAAGTTAAGATTGTTTAACCTTATCAATACTTTCATCATGATTCCTATCATGATGTATCTCTCTGAAAATGATGTCAAGGCTTGACATTCATTTTCAAGTTTTACATTTCAAATGTGAATGATAGTAATGGTAGCAATTCATCATATGGTAAGATATCAACATGTGAAATTACGATGCAAGTTCTTGATATCTTAACATAATGCAAATATTTCAAGTGTTTAGCAATCATAGCATTTCTATCATCAATTTACCATATATTTCGATGCAAGCTTTTTTTAACATAATTCAAATTCAAATATGGCACTCATAGCATCATGTGGCACTCAATTTACCATATATTTTGATGCAAGCTTTTTTTAACATAATTCAAATTCAAATATGGCACTCATAGCATCAATTCATATATTTCTCCCCCTTTGTCATCAACAAAAAGGAGAACGATATAAGCAAATTTTAAACACAAGTGAGTGATAGGTAATTTTTCAACAATGAGTGATAGGATACCAATTATACAAACATCTCAAGGAAAGATTAAATCACGCTTTATTTTTACAAGGATCAAGATATGTATGTGAATCAATATCCTTGCAAATAAAAAATCTTCCTTTTTCAAGAAGGAAATTATAAGAAGGAATCATTTTATCAAATCCATTTCTCGAAAATATTTTTCACTTTATAAGCCTATGAAAGATGTATTTGCTAATTGATTCCATATGTCAAAAATCAATGATATGAATCAAACTCGATATGACATATGCTTATGAGAGCTACATTAAGTTCGGAAGATAATAAGGTATCAAGAAAATCCGAAAGTAAAATTTAACACTTTCATGCATTCGGACAAGGTTTTGCTATAGATTTTCCAATATAATCATGAAGATAAATCATGCTCATTATCATGGAAATTTTTATATCCAAAACACATAATTTCAAACATATTATTAAGGTATGTAATCATGTAAAATCATCATAGCAATTGAGTGATTTGATTATTGAATCAAGAAAGTCCGAAAAATAGATTTGATGAGTTCAAGCATTCGGACACATTAACATTCCTAATTCTCTTCTAATGAAATTAAATTGTTCTTCACTCAAAGGTTTTGTAAAAATATCAGCTAGTTGATGTTTAGTATCAATGAACTCTATAACTATATCATGATTAGTGACATGATCTCGTATAAAGTGATGTCTAATATCAATATGTTTTGTTCTTGAGTGTTGAATGGGATTCTTTGTTAAACATATAGCACTTGTGTTATCACATTTAATGGGAATATTTTTAAGATGAACTTTATAATCTTCTAAGGTGTTTTTCATCCACACAACTTGTGCACAGCATGCACTAGCTGCTATATACTCAGCTTCGGTTGTTGATAGTGCAACCGAGTTTTGTTTCTTAGATGACCGGGAAACAAGAGCATGTCCCAAAAATTGACATGTTCCTGATGTGCTTTTTCTATCTAATCTACATCCAGCAAAATCTGCATCAGCATAAGCAATTAACTCAAACTTCTCAGTTTTCGGATACCATAATCCTAGATTTGTGGTACCTTTAAGATATCTAAGTATCCTTTTAACCGCTTTGAGATGAGATATATTAGGGTTCTATTGAAACCTAGCACAAAGTCCTACACTGAACATGATATCTGGTCTAGTTGTAGTGAGGTAAAGTAAACTTCCTATCATACCCCTATAAGTTTTTTGATCGAAGCTTTCTCCACTTTCGTCAACTTCTAACTTAGTGGATGTGCTCATAGGAGTGTTAATAGCTTTTGAGCTTTCCATATTAAATCTCTTTAGCAAGTCTAAAGCATATTTAGTTTGACTAATAAAGATGCCATTTCTTAGTTGCTTAATTTGTAAGCCTAAGAAAAAGGTTAATTCTCCCATCAAACTCATTTCAAATTCAAGACTCATGGTTTTAGCAAATGATTCACAAAGAGATTCGTTTGTAGAACCAAAGATAATATCATCAACATAAATATGAACAATGAGAAAATTATTTTCAAAAATTGATTTAACTCATCTTGCATTGTGATAATCCATGAATTATCTTTCATGGCTTCGACAATACATTTAGGTTCAATTTGGGAGAGAAATGCGGCGTTGGCACAAAATTCTTTAAGAGAAGAACGTGTTTGAACCCCCTTAGATGTGTCTCCTAGAATTAGCTCCTTAGGATGAGCATCTACATATTTCCAATCCTTAGGTAAGGATGTTTTGGAAGTGGATGCATCCAAGTTGCTAGTTGGAGAAGGGTTTTCATTTAAATTCAAAGAATCAAAATTAACATCATCATCAAAATCATTTTTCTTGATTTCGGAAATCTCATTGAAAACAACATGAATGGATTCTTCTATAATTAAAGTTCTTTTATTGAAGATACAAAAAGCTTTAGAAACCGAAGAATAACCAAGGAAAATTTCTTCATCGGATTTAGCATCAAATTTTCCTAAGGCATTCTTTTCATTCAAGATAAAACACTTACACCCAAAAACTTTAAAATATGAACAATGAGAAAATTATTTTCAAATCCGGGAGGTTGTTCAACATAAACTTCTTCAGAAATAAAGCCATTAAGAAAAGCACTTTTAACATCCATTTGAAATAACTTAAAATTATTATTACTAGCATAGGCAAGGAGCATCCTTATGGCTTCTAATCTAGCCACAGGAGCGAAGGTTTCTTCGTAATCGATACCTTCTTCTTGGTTGAAACATTTGGCTACTAATCTAACCTTGTTTCTAACCACGATACCATTTTCATCTTGCTTGTTTCTAAAGACCCATTTAGTACCAATAACTAAATGGTCATTTGGCCTAGGAACAAGCTTCCACACCTCATTTCTCTGAAATTGATTTAACTCATCTTGCATTGTGATAATCCATGAATTATCTTTCATGGCTTCGACAATACATTTAGGTTCAATTTGGGAGAGAAATGCGGCGTTGGCACAAAATTCTTTAAGAGAAGAACGTGTTTGAACCCCCTTAGATGTGTCTCCTAGAATTCTTGATAAACAATGTAGTATCAACCTTGCCTTTTGTAAAATTATTTTTAATAAGAAAAGAACTAAGTCTCTCATACCAAGCCCTTGGGGCTTGTTTTAAACCATAGAGAGCTTTAGTTAATTTAAACACATGATTAGTGAGGCTATTATTTTCAAATCCGGGAGGTTGTTCAACATAAACTTCTTCAGAAATAAAGCCATTAAGAAAAGCACTTTTAACATCCATTTGAAATAACTTAAAATTATTATTACTAGCATAGGCAAGGAGCATCCTTATGGCTTCTAATCTAGCCACAGGAGCGAAGGTTTCTTCGTAATCGATACCTTCTTCTTGGTTGAAACATTTGGCTACTAATCTAACCTTGTTTCTAACCACGATACCATTTTCATCTTGCTTGTTTCTAAAGACCCATTTAGTACCAATAACTAAATGGTCATTTGGCCTAGGAACAAGCTTCCACACCTCATTTCTCTGAAATTGATTTAACTCATCTTGCATTGTGATAATCCATGAATTATCTTTCATGGCTTCGACAATACATTTAGGTTCAATTTGGGAGAGAAATGCGGCGTTGGCACAAAATTCTTTAAGAGAAGAACGTGTTTGAACCCCCTTAGATGTGTCTCCTAGAATTAGCTCCTTAGGATGAGCATCTACATATTTCCAATCCTTAGGTAAGGATGTTTTGGAAGTGGATGCATCCAAGTTGCTAGTTGGAGAAGGGTTTTCATTTAAATTCAAAGAATCAAAATTAACATCATCATCAAAATCATTTTTCTTGATTTCGGAAATCTCATTGAAAACAACATGAATGGATTCTTCTATAATTAAAGTTCTTTTATTGAAGATACAAAAAGCTTTAGAAACCGAAGAATAACCAAGGAAAATTTCTTCATCGGATTTAGCATCAAATTTTCCTAAGGCATTCTTTTCATTCAAGATAAAACACTTACACCCAAAAACTTTAAAATATGAAACATTGGGTTTTTTGTTGTTCCACAACTCATAGGGAGTTTTGGTGAGTAAGGGTCTTACTAGAACTCTATTCAAAATATAGCATGTAGTGTTTACGGCTTCGGCCCAAAAATATTTGGGTAGGCTATGTTCATTCAACATGGTTCTTGCCATTTCTTGTAAATTTTTATTTTTTCTTTCTACTATTCCATTTTGTTAAGGATTTCTTGGAGTAGAGAAGTTATGATTGTATCCATTAAATTCACAAAATTCTTGAAAATCACGGTTTTGAAATTCACCACCATGATCACTTCTAATTGATGAAATCATAGAACCCTTTTCATTTTGGACAAGTTTGCAAAACTTGGTAAAATATCTAAAGCATTCATTTTTATGTTTTAAGAAATAAGTCCATGTGTATCTATTATAGTCATCTACAATGACGAAAGCGTATTTGCTACCTCCTAGACTTGATGTAGAGATAGGTCCAAACAAGTCCATATGGATCAATTGTAAGGGCTTAGAGGTACTTATTTGATTCTTAGATTTGAAACTACCCTTAATTTGTTTTCCTAATTGACAAGCATCACACACATTATCTTTGATGAACTTGATATAAGGAATTCCTCTTACAAGTTCTTTGAATGATATTTGAGTGATTAGTTTCATGCTAGCATGACCTAATCTCCAATGCCAAAGCCAAGCATCCTCATTCAAAACCGTGAAACACATTTCATTACAAAGATCATTGATGTCAATAGTGTATACGTTATTTTGTTTTAATGCAATCATAGATGTGTTTTTGTATGGTTTTTCAATAATGCAAGCATTAGATTCAAATTTGATAATATATCCTTTATCATATAATTGACTAATGCTCAAGAGGTTATGTTTTAAACCATCAACTAACAAAACATCTTCAATAAAGAAGTTGGATTTGTTACCTATGGTTCCTTTGCCAATGATTTTACCCTTGTTGTTGTCTCCGAAGGTGACATAGCCTTCGTCTATGCTAGTGAGCTTAGAGAATTGAGATGGATCTCCGGTCATATGCCTTGAGCATCCACTATCAAGGTACCATCTCTTGCTCCTAGCTTGTGATGGTGTATGTTTCTACAAGAAAGGATTATTTTTAGGAACCCATTTACTTTTGGGTGCCTCAAAAACTGATCTAACTTGTTTATCATGTTGCATAGAATTGATTATGGTTCCTTTAGGAACCCAAATCAGTTTGTTCGGACTAGTTTTCTTGAATGGACATTGATAAGTTTTATGTCCATATTTGCAACAAAAGTTGCATTTGCTTTGATGCCGAACATGTAAGATAGGGCCTTTTATGAAGATGGTTGGATTTTGGTGAGGACTTCTCACAAATCCGATTCCACTTCTTTTAGGAACGTGACCCTTATTTGTAAGGATCATGTTCAAAGACTTGCTACCAACCTCGAATTTCTTCAAGGTGTCCTTAAGTAATAAGTTCTCCTTTTGGAGAGTTTCTAGATCATGGCATTTTATACATGAAGCTAAACTATCATGATATTCAGATTTTAATTTATCGAAATTACAAGTAAGACTATAATGCTCCTTTTTTAGCAATTTGTATTTTCTACTAATAGTTTTGCATTCATCAAATAAGTCATGGAAGGCATTTAATAATTCATCAAATGATAAATCTGCATCAATTAAATTGGTTACCTCCTCTCCGATGGCCATTAGGGCATAGTGAGCAACTTGCTCGGTGTTGGACTCCTCTTCTTCGGACGCGCTTGAGTCATCCCACGTTGCTTTGAGCGCCTTCTTCTTTGGTGTTCTTTTCTTGACTTGGGGACATTCACTTTTGTAGTGTCCCAGTTTCTTGCATTCGTAGCAAATAACTTGGTCCTTCTTGGGTTCAAATTTATTTTTTGTGTCATTTTTAAACTTGTTTCTTTTAATGAATTTTTTAAATCTTCTTGTTAGAAGTGTCAAGTCATCGTCAAAGTCCTCATCACTTGAGTTCTCTCTCAAGTGGTCTTCTTGAGTTCTATTTGTCATACCCTTCCTGTTCTTTGGAAGGATGTCTTCTTGCTCTTCATGAGCTTTGCAAGTCATTTTATAGGTCATTAATGACCCGATTAATTCTTCAAGAGGGAAGTTGTTTAAATCTTTAGCCTCTTGAATAGCAGTGACTTTAGGGTCCCAACTCTTAGGAAGGGATATTAGAATTTTATTTACGAGCTCAAAATCCGAAAAACTTTTACCGAGTCCTTTTAGACCATTGACGACATCCGTGAAACGGGTGTACATGTCGCCAATAGTCTCGCTCGGTTTCATCCGAAAAAGTTCAAATGAATGTATCAAAGGTTGATTTTTGACTCTTTCACTCTACTTGTGCCTTCGTGAGTCACTTCGAGTGTATGCCAAATATCAAACGCGGTTTCACAAACCGAAACACGGTTGAACTCGTTTTTATCAAGCGCACAAAATAAGGCATTCATAGCCTTTGCATTAAGAGCGAAAGTCTTCTTTTCCAATTCATTCCAATCGATCATTGGAAGAGAAGACTTCGAAAATCCATTTTCGACAAGATTCCAAATTTCAAAATCCATAGAAATAAGGAAGATCCTCATTCGGGTCTTCCAATAGGTGTAGTCCGTCCCATTGAACATGGGTGGACGTGTAATAGAGTGGCCCTCTTGATTTCCGACGTAAGTCATCTCTCTTGGGTTTTAATCCGATTGAGAGTTAACCCCGCTCTGATACCAATTGTTAGGATCAAGAGCACTAAGAGGGGGCGGGGGGGGTGAATTAGTGCAGCGGAAAACTTTTGACGATTAAAACGACGTTCGTACGATAAGAACGATTTCGGTATGAAAGTCGATTCGGAAATTGCTTTAACTTAAGATCAAGCAAAGTGCAGTTAAAGTAAAGCTATGGAAGTAATTGCAGTTAAGATAGAGAACAAAAGGTAAATGCAAACCGAGATTTAGAGTGGTTCGGTCAACCTTGACCTACATCCACTTTTGGCTTCCTCCTCCGATGAGGTCACCGACGTCCACTAGAGGCCTTCCTTCAATAGGCGAAGGCCAACCACCCTTTTACAGTTTCACTCATTTTAACGGGCTTAGGAGACAACCTTTACAGATTTTTCACTCCTCTCTTGAATGATCAAAACTTTGAAGAAAAGAGGGAGAAGAACTTCTAGCCTTTTACAACACTTTTAAGCTCTCAAAATCTCAGAATAAATGCTAAGTTTTGGTGCCCTTTCATGCATGAAAGGGTGGGGTTTATATAGGCCCCAAACTAATTTGAATTTGGAGCTCAAAAATGTCATATCCCATGTTTTCGGGGTCCTGGCGGTACTACCGCTTGACAGAGCTTGGAGACCGAGCTCGGGCGGTACCACCGCCTGTCAGGGGCGGTGCTACCACCCAGTCTCACTCGGAGACTGAGCCCAAGCGGTGCCACCGCCTGACAGGGGCGGTGCTACCGCCCACCCAGTCTTACTCGGATTGAACCCAGGCGGTACCACCGCCTGACAGGGGCGGTGCCACCGCCCAGCCTCACTTCGAGGCTCGGCAGCTCGGTGCATTGCCCCAAGATTAAGTTAATGGGATCACCTCCCATTTCTAACGTACTCATCATGCTAACTACGATATTTTTTCAAGATATTTACTGCAACTTGCTCCGGTGCGTCAATCGCTTCTTTCGTCGAGCTTCGGCGAACTTCCGGCGATCATCCGACAAACCCCTCGGCGATTGCTCCGGCGGACATCCGGCAACTCCTGGCCTTGCGACGATCAACTTGGCGAGTTCCGATGAGCTTCTTTGGCAAGCTCCTAGACTTCTCGGATTTATTCCCGCAGAACTCCGATGACCGTCCGGACTTCCGTCGAACGCTCGAACCCCCAACCTGATCATAGTCTTGACTTCGGCGCAACTCCTGTGCATGTCTTACTTTCATTGTAGTTAATCCTGCACACTTATCTCAAACATATGGATTAGATAAAAAATGACAATCCTGCACACTTATCTCAACATATGGATTAGATAAAATGACAATTGACTTCATCATCAAAATCCGAGATTCAACAGGTACTACCGCTTGACAGAGCTCGGAGACCGAGCTCAGGTGGTACCACAGCCTGGCAGGGGCAGTACCACCACCCAGTCTCACTCGGAGACCGAGCCCAGGCAGTGCCACTGCTTGACATGGGCGGTTCCATCGCCTAGCTTTCTTGGGAGATTGAGCTCTTGGGCGGTGCCACCGCCGGCCAGAAAATATGGGTCCGAATGGGCTGATCCATTCAGCCCAATTTGGGTTTGTCAAGGGCCCAATTGCCCTAAGATTAAGTTATTGGGATCACCTCCCATTTCTAACTTAATCATTATGCTAACTACGATATTTTAAGACATTTATACTACAGCTTGCTCCGGTGCATTAATCGCTTCTTCCGGCGAGCTTCCAATAAACATCCGACGAACCCTCGGCGATGCTCCAGCGGACTTCCGACAAAATCCTAGACTTGTGATGATCCACTTGGCGAGTTTTGATGAGCTTCTTTGGCTAGCTCCTTGACTTCTCATATTTGTTCTCGCAGAATCTTCGACGACCGTCCGGACTTTCGTCGAACTCTCGAACTCCCAACGTGATCATAGTCTTGACTCCGGCACAACTCCTACTGCATATTAAGCTTCCATCGTAGTTAATCCTGCACATGTAAAACACACTTCGATCTAGACAATTAATACTAAGCATTAATCAAGTTGTCCGGCATGTCATTGGTCTCTTAATGCTTCGTTTGATTCTTTGGAGCATCATCCTCTCCTGTGGCCTATTGCCCAATTAGCTAGTTGACTCTGCAACTCTAATATCCTTGGCGCAATGTCCGCTCTTCTTGGCCCGATGCCCGAATCCACGGCCCGATGCCTGAATCCACGGCTCGAAGCCTTTTGTCGATGCGTCGACCGATCCACCGGCCCGACGTCTAATCTTCTAACATGTTCGTCCGGCACAACATGATTTTCCTGCTTTAATTGTCTCATCCTGATTGAAGCATCCTACATCAATCAAAACGCAGATTAAATCATAAACAATTATCAATTGGTTTCATTATCAAAATATGAGATTCAACATATATCACCTTCGGAGACAACAACAAGAGTAAAATCATTGGCAAAGGAACTATAGGTAACAAATCCAACCTTTTTATTAAAGATGTGTTGTTAGTCGATGGCTTAAAGCATAACTTTTTAAGTATTAGTCAATTGTGTGATAAAGGATATATTGTTAAATTTGAATATAATGTTTGCATTATTGAAAAACCATACAAAAACATATCTATGATTGCCCTAAAACAAAATAACAGATATACTATCGACATTAATGATCTTTGTAATGAAATGTATTTTTCGGTTTTGAATGACAATGCTTGGCTTTGGTATAGGAGATTAGGTCATGCTAGCATGAAACTAATCTCTCAAATCTCATCTAAAGAACTTGTGAAAGGAATTCCTTACATTAAGTTCATTAAAGACAATGTGTGTGATGCATGTCAAGTAGAAAAATAAATAAAAAATAGTTTCAAACCAAAGAACCAAATAAGCATCTCTAGACCATTACAATTGATTCATATGGACTTGTTCGGACCAATTGCTATATCAAGTTAAGGAGGCAGCAAATACGCCTTTGTTATTGTAGATGACAATAGTAGTTACACATGGACTTACTTTTTGGCACATAAAAGTGATTGCTTTAGGTACTTCTCTAAGTTTTATAAACTTGTTAGAAAAGGAAAGGGTTTTATGATTTCATCAATTCGAAGTAATCACAGTGGTGAATTTCAAAACCGTGACTTTCAAGACTTTTGTGAATTTAACGGATACAACCATAATTTCTTTACTCCGAGAAATCCTCAACAAAATTTAGTAGAAAGAAAAAAATAGAAACTTACAAGAAATGATAAGAACTATGTTAAACAAACATAGCCTATCAAAATATTTTTGGGCTGAAGCTATAAATTCGGCTTGCTATGTTATGAATACGGTTCTAGTAAGATCATTACTCTCTAAAACTTATGAGTTGTGGAACAACAAAAAACCCAACGTTTCATACTTTAAAGTTTTCGGGTATAATTATTTTATTTTGAATGAAAAAGATACATTAGGAAAGTTTGATGCAAAATCCGATGAAAGAATTTTTCTTGGTTATTCTTCTATTTCAAAAGCTTTTCACATCTTTAATAAAAGAACTTTAGTGATAGAAGAATCTATTCACGTTGTTTTTAATAAAGTTTCCGAAGCTAAGAGAAATAATTTTGATGATGATATTAAATTTGATACTTTGAATTTAAATGAAACCTTCTTTACTAAAGGAATGGAAGTATGTAGATGCTCAACCTAAGGAGCTAATCATAGAAGACACAACGAAAGTATTAGGATCAAGGATACTAAGAAGGGGGGGGAGGGGGTGAATTAGTGTAGCAGAAAACTTTTGATGATTTAAAACGACGTTCGTACGATAAAAACGATTTCGGTATGAAAGCCGATTTGAAAATTACTTTAACTTAAGATCAAGCGAAGTGTAGTTAAAGTAAAGCTATGGAGGCAGTTTGTAGTTAAGATAGAGATTAGAATGTAAATGCAAACCGAGATTTAGAGTAGTTCGGTCAATCTTGACCTACATCCACTTTTGGCTTCCTCCTCCGATGAGGTCACCAACGTCCATTAGAGGCCTTTCTTCAATAGGCGAAGGCCAACTACCCTTTTACAGTTTCACTCCTTTTGACGGGCTTAGGAGACAACCCTTACAGAGTTTTCACTCCTCTCTTGAATGATCAAAACTTGGAAAAAAAAGGGAGAAGAACTTTTGCCCTTTACAACACTCTTGAGCTCTAAAAATCATAGAGTAAGATCAAGCTTTCAGTACCCTTTCATGTAAGAAAGGGTGGGGTATATATAGGCCCCAAACTAGTTTAAATTTTGAGCTAAAAAATATCATCTCCCGGATTTTCAGGGTCCTGGCAATGCTACCGCCATAACTGGGTTGTACTACCACTTGATAGAGCTCAGAGACCGAGCTCAGGTGGTACCACCGCCTGACAGGGGCGGTACTACTGCCCAGCCTCACTCGGAGACCGAGCTCAAGCGGTACCACCTCCTGACAAGGGCGGTTCCACCACCCAACCTCGCTCGGAAACCAAGCCTAAGCGGTACCACTGCCTGACATGGGCAGTTCCATCGCCTAGCTTTCTTGGGAAACTGAAATCCTGGGCGGTGCCACCCCCGGCCAGGAAATCTGGGTCCGAATGGACTGATCCATTCGGCCAAATTTGGGTCTTTCAAGTGCCCAATTGCCCCAAGATTAAGTTAATGGGATCACCTCCCATTTCTAACTTAATCATCATTGTAACTATGAAATTTTAAAGATATTTACTACAACTTGCTCAGGTGCGTCAATCACTTCTTTCGGTAAGCTTCCGGTGAACTTCCGACGAATATCCGACGAACCCTCGGCGATGCTCCAGCAAACTCCTGGAGTTGCGACGATCCACTTGGCGAGTTCCGACGAGCTTCTTTGGCAAGCTCCTGGACTTCTTATATTTGTTCCCGCAGAACCTCCGACGACCATTCGGACTTCCGTCGAACTCTCGAACCCCCAACGTAATCATAGTCTTGACTCCAGCGCAACTCTTACTGCATGTCTTACTTTCATCGTAGTTAATCCTACACACTTATCTCATCATATGGATTAGATAACAAAAGACAATTGATTTCATCATCAAAATTCGAGATTCAACAATCTCCCCCTTTTTGATGATGACAATCAATTGATAACGGAGTTAACCTTAACCCCCCCATCTAATATGCCATACTTGAGATAAGTCATTCTTGAATTCAAAGCCTTTGAATTCAAGAGACATATTGATAAGTTAAGATCGTTTAACCTTATCAATACTCCCATCATGATTCCTATCATGATGTATCTCTCCGAAAATGATGTCAAGGCTTGACATCCATTTTCAAGTCTTACATTTCAAATGTGAATGATAGTAATGGTAGCAATTCATCATATAGTAAGATGTCAACATGTAAAATTGCAATGTAAGCTTTTGATATCTTAACATAACGCAAGCATTTCAAGTGTTTAGCAATCATAGCATTTCATCACATGGCATGATATCAACAAGCAAAATTACGATGCAAGTTCTTGATATCTTAACATGATGCAAATATTTCAAGTGTTTAGCAATCATAGCATTTCATCATATGGCAAGATATCAACATGTAAAATTACGATGCAGTTCTTGATATCTTAACATGATGCAAATATTTCAATTGTTTAGCAATCATAGCATTTCATCATATAGCAAGATATCAACATGTAAATTACGATGCAAGTTCTTGATATCTTAACATGATACAAATATTTCAAGTGTTTAACAATTATAGCATTTCATCACATGGCAAGATATTAACATGTAAAATTGCGATGCAAGTTCTTGATATCTTAACATGATGCAAATATTTCAAGTGTTTAGCAATCATAGCATTTACAAGGATCAAGATATGTATATGATTTAAAGCACTCTTATCGAGATTTAAAGCCTTGATTTACAAGGATCAAGATATGTATATGATTTAAAGCACTCTTATCGAGATTTAAAGCCTTGATTTACAAGGATCAAGATATGTATATGATTTAAAGCACTCTTATCGAGATTTAAAGCCTTGATTTACAAGGATCAAGATATGTATATGATTTAAAGCACTCTTATCGAGATTTAAAGCCTTGATTTACAAGGATCAAGATATGTATATGATTTAAAGCACTCTTATCGAGATTTAAAGCCTTGATTTACAAGGATCAAGATATGTATATGATTTAAAGCACTCTTATCGAGATTTAAAGCCTTGATTTACAAGGATCAAGATATGTATATGATTTAAAGCACTCTTATCGAGATTTAAAGCCTTGATTTACAAGGATCAAGATATGTATATGATTTAAAGCACTCTTATCGAGATTTAAAGCCTTGATTTACAAGGATCAAGAGTGATAGGATACTAATTATACAAACATCTTAAGGAAAATATGACATGGAGATTACTTCTTCCTTTTTATTTGGTATTATCTTTTTGCATGAAGGAGGAAAGCCATTTGTGAGATTACTCGAATGAAGTTAAAATCGATAAGAGATTTAAAGCATCTTATCGATATGTATATGATTTAAAGCACTCTTATCGAGATTTAAAGCCTTGATTTACAAGGATCAAGATATGTATGAATCAAATCCTTGCAAGTAAAAAATATCTTCCTTTTTTTTAAGGAGTTTATAAGAAGGAATCATCAAATCCATTTCTCGAAAAATATTTTTCACATGATAAGTCTATAAGAGATAGATTTGCTAGTTGATTCCATATGTCAAAAATCAATTATATGAATCAAACTTGATATGACATATGCTTATTAAGTTCGGAAGAGAATAATGTATCAAGAAAATCTAAAAATAAAATAAAATTTAACACTTCCATACATTCGGACAAGGGTTTGCTATAGATTTTCAAATACATTCATGAAGATAAAACATGCTTATTATCATAAAAAAATTTATATCCAAAATACATAATTTCCAACATATTATTAAGGCATGTAATCGTGTAAAATTATCATAGCAATTAACTTTGAACACATTAACATTCATGCCTTTGAACACATTAACAAGAACGTCCAAAAAATAATTTTAATAAGTTCATGCCTTTGAACACATTAACATTCCTAATTCTTTTCTAATGAAATCAAATTGTTCTTCACTTAAAGGCTTTGTAAAAATATCAGCTAGTTGATGTTTAGTATCAATGAACTCTATAATTACATCATGATTAGTGACATGATCTCGTATAAAGTAATATCTAATATCAATTTATTTTGTTCTTGAGTGTTGAATGAGATTCTTTGTTAAACATATAGCACTTGTATTATCACATTTAATGAGAATAGTTTTAAGATGAATTTTATAATCTTCTAAGGTGTTTTTCATCCACACAACTTGTGCATAGTATGCACTAGCTGCAATATACTCAGCTTCAGTTATTGATAGTGTAACCGAGTTTTGTTTCTTAAATGACTAGGAAACAAGGGCATGTCCCAAAAATTGACATGTACCTAATGTGTTTTTTCTATCTAGTCTACACCCAGCAAAATCCGCATCAGCATAAGTAATTAACTCAAAATTCTTGGTTTTTGGATACCACAATTTTAGATTTATGGTATCTTTAAGATATCTAAGTATACTTTTAACCGCTTTGAGAGGAGATATCTTAGGGTTCGATTGAAACCTATGACAAAGTCCTACACTAAACATATATCTGGTCTAGTTGTAGTGAGGTAAAGTAAACTTCCTATCATACCTTTATAAGTTTTTTGATCGAAGCTTTCTCCACTTTCATCAACTTCTAACTTAGTGGAAGTGCTCATAGGAGTGTTAATAGCTTTTGAGCTTTCTATATTAAATCTTTTTAACAAATCTAAAGCATATTTAGTTTGACTAATAAAGATGTCATTTCTTAGTTGCTTAATTTGTAAGCCTAAGAAAAAGGTTAATTTTCTCATAAAACTCATTTCAAATTCGAGACTTATGGTTTTACCAAAAGATTCACAAAGAGATTTGTTTGTAGAACCAAAGATAATATCATCAACATAAATCTGAACAATGAGAAAATTATTTTCAAAATTCTTGATAAACAATATAGTATCGACCTTGCCTTTTGTGAAATTATTTTCAATAAGAAAAGAACTAAGTCTTTCATACCAAGCCCTTAGGGCTTGTTTTAAATCATAGAGAGCTTTATTTAATTTAAACACATGATTAGGGAGGCTATTATTTTAAAATCTGGGAGGTTGTTCAACATAAACTTCTTCGAAAATAAAGCCATTAAGAAAAGCGCTTTTAACATCCATTTGAAATAACTTAAAATTATTATTACTAGCATAGGTAAGGAGCATCCTTGTGGCTTCTAATCTAGCCACAAGAGCGAAGGTTTCTTCGTAATCGATATCTTCTTCTTGATTGAAACCTTTGGCTACTAATCTAGTCTTGTTTCTAACCATGATACCATATTCATCTTGCTTGTTTCTAAAGACTCATTTAGTACAAATAACTAAATGGTCATTTGGCCTAGGAACAAGCTTTCACACCTCATTTCTCTCAAATTGATTTAACTCATCTTGCATTGTGAAAATCCATGAATCATCTTTCATGACTCCATCAATATATTTAGGTTC
Source organism: Musa balbisiana (assembly GCA_004837865.1). Classification (NCBI taxonomy): domain Eukaryota; kingdom Viridiplantae; phylum Streptophyta; class Magnoliopsida; order Zingiberales; family Musaceae; genus Musa; species Musa balbisiana. The sequence continues at coordinate 19,039,086 of CM017196.1, read as the reverse complement.
AATTTGGGAGAGAAAAGCGACGTTGACACAAAATTTTAAGAGAAGAATGTGTTTGAACCCCTTTAGATGTGTCTCCTAGGATTAGCTCCTTAGGATAAGCATCTATATACTTTCAATCCTTGGGTAAGGATGTTTCGGAAGTGGATGCATCCAAGTTGCTAGTTGGAGAAGCGATTTCATTTAAATTCAAAGAATCGAAATTAACATCATCAAAATCATTTTTCTTGATTTCAGAAATCTTATTAAAAACAACATGAATGGATTCTTCTATAATTAAAGTTCTTTTTTTGAAGATATGAAAAGCTTTAGAAACTGAAGAATAACTAAGGAAAATTCTTTCATCGGATTTAGCATCAAATTTTCCTATGGCATCTTTTTCATTCAAGATAAAACACTTACACCCAAAAACTTTAAAATATGAAATATTAGATTTTTTTTGTTCCACAACTCATAGGGAGTTTTGGTGAGTAAGGGTCTTACTAGAACTCTATTCAAAATATAGCATGCAGTGTTTATGGCTTCAACCAAAAAATATTTGGGTAGGCTATGTTCATTCAACATGGTTCTCATCATTTCTTATAAATTTCTATGTTTTCTTTCTACTACTCCATTTTGTTGAGAATTTCTTGGAGTAGAGAAGTTGTGATTGTATCTATTAAATTCACAAAATTTTTGGAAATCACGGTTTTGAAATTTACCACCATGATCACTTCTAATTGACGAAATCATAGAACCCTTTTCATTTTAGACAAGTTTGCAAAAATTGGTAAAATATCTAAAGCATTCATTTTTGTGTTTTAAGAAATAAATCCATGTGTATCTATTATAGTCATTTATAATGACGAAGTCATATTTGCTACCTCCTAGGCTTGATGTAGAGATAGGTCCAAACAAGTCCGTATGGATCAATTGTAAGGGCAATTGTAAGGGCCTAGAGGTGCTTATTTGATTCTTAGATTTGAAACCACCCTTAATTTATTTTCCTAATTGACAAGCATCACACACATTATCTTTGATGAACTTGATATGAGGAATTCCTCTTACAAGTTCTTTGGATGATATTTGAGTGATTAGTTTCATGCTAGCATGACCTAATCTCCTATGCCAAAACCAAGTATCTTCATTCAAAACCAAGAAACACATTTCATTGCAAAGATCATTGATGTCAATGGTGTGTACGTTATTTTGTTTTAATGCAATCATAGATGTGTTTTTGTGTGGTTTTTCAATGATGCAAGCATTAGATTCGAATTTGACAATATATCCTTTATCACACAATTGATTGATGCTCAATAGGTTATGTTTTAAACCATCAACTAACAAAACATCTTCAATAATATAGTTGGATTTGTTACCTATGGTTCCTTTGCCAATGATTTTACCCTTATTGTTGTCTCTGAAGATGACATAGCCTTCGTCTATGCTAGTGAGCTTAGAGAATTGAGATGGATCTCCAATCATATGCCTTAAGCATCAACTATCAAGGTACCATCTCTTACTCCTAGTTTATGATGGGGTATGTTTCTACAAGAAAGGATGATTTTTAGGTACCCATTTACTTTTGGGTGCCTCAAAAACTGATCTACATTGTTTATCATGTTGCATAGAATTTATCATGATTCCTTTAGGAACCCAAATCAGTTTGGTCATACTAATTTTCTTGAATGGACAATGATAAGTTTTATATCCATGTTTACAACAAAAGTTGCATTTGCTTTAGTGCCGAACATGTAAGATAGGGCCTTTAATGAAGGTGGTTAGATTTTGGTGAGGACTTCTCACAAATCCGATTCCGCTTCTTTTAGGAACATGACCCTTATTTGTAAGGATCATATTCAAAGACTTGCTACCAACCTCGAATTTCTTCAAGGTGTCCTTAAGTAATAAGTTCTCCTTTTGGAGAGTTTCTAGATCATGGTATAGAGCTAAACTATCATGATATTCAGTTTTTAATTTATCAAAATTACAAGTAAGACTACTATGCTCCTTTTTTAGCAATTAGTATTTTCTATTAATAGTTTTGCATTCATCAAATAAGTCATGGAAGACATTTAATAATTCATCAAATGATAAATCTGCATCAAATAAATTCGTTACCTCATCTCTGATGGCCATTAGGGTGTAATGAGCAACTTGCTTGGTATTGGACTCCTCTTCTTTGGATGCGCTTGAGTCATCCCACATTGGTTTAATCGCCTTCTTCTTTGGTGTTCTTTTCTTAGCTTGGGGACAATTACTTTTGTAGTGTCCTGGTTTCTTGCATTCATAGCAAATAATTTGGTCATTTTTTTATTCAAATTTATTTTTTATGTCATTTTTAAATTTGTTTCTTTTAATGAATTTTTTAAATTTCCTTGTTAGAAGTGCCAAGTCATCATCAAAGTCCTCATCACTTAAGTTTTCTCTCAAGTGGTCTTCTAGAGTTCTAAGTGTCATATCCTTTCTGTTCTTTGGAATGATGTCTTCTTGCTCTTCATGAGCTTTACAAGTCATTTTGTAGATCATTAATGACCCGATTAATTCTTCAAGAGAGAAGTTGTTTAAATCTTTAGCCTCTTAAATAGTAGTGACTTTAGGGTCCCAACTCTTAGGAAGGGATCTTAGAATCTTATTTACAAGCTCAAAATCCGAAAAACTTTTGCCGAGTCTTTTTAGACTATTGACGACATCCGTGAAACGGGTGTACATGTCGCCAATAGTCTCGCTCAGTTTCATTCGAAAAAGTTCAAAAGAATATATCAAAAGATTGATTTTTGACTCTTTCACTCTACTTGTGCCTTCGTGAGTCACTTCAAGTGTATGCCAAATATCAAATATGATTTCACAAACCGAAACACGATTGAACTCGTTTTAATCAAGCACACAAAATAAGGCATTCATAGCCTTTGCATTAAGAGTAAAAGTCTTCTTTTCCAATTCATTCCAATCGATCATTAGAAGAGAAGACTTCGAAAATCCATTTTCGACAAGATTCCAAAATTCAAAATCCATTGAAATAAGGATGATCCTTATTCGGGTCTTCCAATAGGTGTACTCCGTCCCATTGAACATAGGTGGACATGTAATAGAGTGGTCCTCTTGATTTCCAGCGTATGCCATCTCTCTTAGGTTTTAATCCGATTGAAAGTTAACCCCGCTCTGATACCAATTGTTAGGATCAAGAGCACTAAGAGGGGGGGGGGTGAATTAGTGGAGCGAAAAACTTTCAACGATTTAAAATAATGTTCGTACGATAAAAATGATTTCGGTATGAAAGCCGATTCAGAAATTAATTTAACTTAAGATCAAGTGAAGTGCAGTTAAAGTAAAGCTATGGAGGTAGTTTGCAGCTAAGATAGAGAATAGAATGTAAATGCAAACGGAGATTTAGAGTGGTTCGGTCAATCTTGACCTACATCCATTGTTGGCTTCCTCCTCTGATGAGGTCACCGACATTCACTAGAAGCCTTCCTTCAATACGCGAAGGCCAGCCACCCTTTTATAGTTTCACTCCTTTTGATGGGCTTAGGAGACAGCCCTTACAGATTTTTCACTCTTCTCTTGAATGATCGAAACTTGGAAGAAAAGAGGGAGAAGAACTTTTGCCCTTTACAATACTCTTAAGCTCTAAAAATCACAAAGTAAGATCAAGCTTTCGGTACCCTTTTATGCAGAAAAGGGTGGGGTATATATAGGCCCCAAATTGGTTTGAATTTGGAGCTCAAAAATGTCATCTCCTGGATTTCTAGGGTCCTGGCGGTACTACCGCCATAACTAGGCGGTACTATCGCCTGACAGAGCTCAGAGACTGAGCTCATGCGGTACCACCGCCTGACAGAGGTGGTATCACCGCCCAGCCTCACTCGGAGACTAAGCTCAAGCGGTACCATCGCTTGACAAGGGCGATTCCACTACCCAGCCTCGCTCGGAGACCGAGCCCAAGCGGCACCACCGCCTGACATGGGCGATTCCACCGCCTAGCTTTCCTAGGAGACTGAGCTCCTAGGTGGTGCCACCGTCGGCCAAGAAATTTGGATTCAAATGGGCTGATCCATTCGGCCCAATTTGGGTCTTTCAAGGGCCCAATTGCTCCATGATTAAGTTAATGGGACCACCTCCCATTTCTAACTTAATCATCATGCTAACTATGATATTTTTAAGATATTTATTGCAACTTGCTCCCGCATTAATCATTTCTTCCGGCGAACATCCGACGAACCCTCGGCGATGCTCCGGCGGACTTCCGGCAAACTCTTGGACTTGCGACGATCCACTTGGTGAGTTCCAATGAGCTTCTTTGGCAAGCTCCTAGATTTCTCGGATTTGTTCTCGTAGAACCTTCGACGACCATCCAGACTTCCGTTGAACTCTCGAACCCCCAACGTGATCATAGTCTTGACTCCAGCGCAACTCCTGCTGCCTATCTTACTTTCATCGTAGTTAATCCTGTATACTTATCTCAACATATAGATTAGATAACAAATGACAATTGACTTCATCATCAAAATCTGAGATTCAACAAAAAGGGGTTGAAACTCGTTCTTCTCTTAAAAAGTTTTATGCCAACATGACTTTTCTCTCCTAAATTGAACCTAAATGCATTGACGAAGCCTTAAAAGATGATTTATGGATTATCGTAATGCAAGAAGAGTTGAATCAATTTGAGAGAAATGAGATATGAAAGCTTGTTCTAAGGCCAAATGACCAATTACAATTGGTACTAAATGGATTTTTAGAAACAAGCAAGATGAATTTGGTATCGTGGTTAAAAACAAAACTAGATTAGTGGCCAAGGGTTTCAACCAAGAAGAAGGTATCGATTATGAAGAAACCTTCGCTCTTGTGGCACGATTAGAAGCCATAAGGATGCTCCTTGCCTATGCTAGTAGGAATAATTTTAAGTTGTTTTAAATGGATGTTAAAAGTGCTTTTCTTAATGACTTTATTTTCAAAGAAGTTTATGTTGAACAACCTCCCGAATTTGAGAATGATAAGTTCCCCAATCATGTGTGTAAATTAACTAAAGCTCTCTATAGTTTAAAACAAGCCCCAAGGGCTTGGTGTGTAAATTAACTAAAGCTCTCTATGGTTTAAAATAAGCCCCAAGGGCTTGGTATGAGAGACTTAGGTCTTTTCTTATTCAAAATAATTTTTCTAAAGGCAAGGTCGATACTACATTGTTTATCAAAAATTTTGAAAATGATTTTCTTATTGTTCAAATTTATGTTGATGACATTATTTTTGGCTCTACAAATGAATCCTTATGTGAATCATTTGCAAAAAACATGAGTCTAGAGTTTGAAATAAGCCTAATGGGGGAACTAATCTTCTTTTTAGGCTTACAAATCAAATAACTTAAGGATAGTATTTTTATTAATCAAATAAAATATGTATTATACTTGTTAAAATGGTTTAATATGGATAGTTCAAAGACTATCAATACTCCTATGAGTATCTCCACTAAGTTAGACATTGATGAAAGTAGAGAAAACTTTGATCAAAAGGCCTATAGGGGTCTGATAGGTAATTTGCTATATCTCACCGCAACTAGATCGGATATCATGTTTAGTATAGGACTTTATGCTATATTTCAATCTAACCCCAAGCAATCTCACTTAAAAGCTGTTAAAAGGATTTTAGATACCTAAAAGGAACTCCTAAATTAGAATTTTGGTATCTAAAATCTAAAAATTTTGAATTTCTTGGTTATGTCGATGCTGATTTTGCTGGGTGCTGAATAGATAGAAAGAGCACATCCGTAATGTATCAATTTTTAGGATAGGAACTTGTCTCTTAGTCCTCCAAGAAACAAAACTCGGTTGCACTATCCACAACCGAAGCAGAATATATTGCGGCTAGTGCATGTCGTGTACAAGTTATATGAATGAAAAATACATTAGAAGATTATAAAATTTATTTTAAAAATATTCCTATAAAATGTGATAATACAAGTGCAATATGTTTAACAAAAAATCTTATTCAACACTCTAGAACTAAACGCATTGACATTAGGCATCATTTTATATGAGATCTTGTTAATAATCATGACGTAATCTTAGAGTTTATTAATACAAAACATCAATTGGCAGACATCTTTATAAAATCCTTAAATGAAGACTAATTTGATTTCATTAGAAGGGAGTTAGGGATGTTAAACTATCCAAATGCATGAGTTTGTTGTATTTTTTTTTTGGACTATCTTTCTCTTAATATATTTCATGAATGGAGCTTTCATGAATCTATTTCGTTTTTATCTTTCTTGATATCAAGTTTACATCATACCCTTACTCCATCACTTAATGATTTTTTATACACTTAATCACTTCATGGATTTCATTGACAAAATACATCTCTTATGGGTTTATCTCTTGTGAATTTTTAATGAGAAATGAATTTGACTTATGAATATCTTCTTCATATGATGCTCCTCTCCTTATTCTTCTAATAAAAGATGAATTTTATAAATTCCAATGGATATCTTGATCCTTGAAAGATAAATTTTAGTATATGATAATCACTTGCAAGAATGAGGATTTGACTTCATATGATCCTTTTCATGAATCCCTTCACTTTTGATTAAAGCATGTTTTTAACGAAAACTTATTTAGTGTTTTTGACTTCACAAATTTGGTTCTTAATAGATTTCCTCCTTAATTACCTTCCTCTCCTTCATGTTGAATCTCAGATTTTGATGATGAAACTAATTGATTGTGTTTAGATGTTTAACTGCATTTTGAGTGATGCAGGTCTACTCGATCAGGATTAGACAGTTGATGCAGAAGGAATTGACGTTGCGCCGGAGGAGATCACGTTAGGATATTGGACGGTAGAACGCTTCGGACGTCGGGCATCGGGCCAAGGAGAGCGGAATTGCACCAAGGATATCGGAGTTGCGGAGGTCAACCGCCGATTGGGCAACAAGCCGCAAGAGTGGACGATGCGCTGAAGAATCGGACGAAGCGCCAACCAATGACGTGCCGGGCAACAAAATGTCAATTCGCGTTGTAATAATTGTCTAGATCGGAGTAGAGTTTTGGCTTGTGTGTGCAGGATTAACTACGATAACGATGAAGACATAAAGCGAAACAAAGTGCCGGAGTCAAGCGCAAAGGATTCGTTGGGAGTTCGAGAGTTCGACGGAAGTCCGAAGGTTCATCAGGAATGCTGTCGGAACTAGCCGAGAATGAGTAGGGAGCTTGCCGAAGGGTTTTTCGGATGCTCGTAAAAAGGTTCGTCGGAAGTTCGCGGAGCTCACCAAGAAGATCGTAGCTTGCCGAAGAAGCTCATCGAAACTCGCCAAGATCAAATCGTGAAGTCTCGGAGCTTGTCGGGAGTCCGCAGAATGGTTTCCGAGAGTTTTTCGGAAGACCGCCGGAAGTTCGTCGGAAGCTCGCCGGAAGAAGTCTTGACTTGCGGACTTTGTAATAGCTTAGGAAATGTCTTTAAATTCATAGTTAGCACATTAATTAGGGTTAGGATTAGGTGTAAATCTTATAACCCAAGTAGGGGCCAATTGGGCCCGAGTTCGGACTGGTTTGGGCCAAGTTTGGAGCCCAACCAGTGAGCCGAAATAGCCAGGCGGTGGCACCGCCCAGCACTCGAGAGCCAGGCGGTGGCACCGTTGGACTGGGCGGTGGCACCGCCCAGTACACTGTCAGTGTCAAAACTGACAGGCGGTGGCACCGTTGGCTTCGGGAACCAAAGAAAATTCAAATTTTGGAGCCCAAATTTGAATCCTCTTGACGCCTATAAATACCCCTCAATTCTCAGTAGAGATAACAACTTTTAGAGAAACAATAGAGTGAAAAAAGTCTTAGCAAAGCCTTAGCAAGTCTTACTTTCAAATTGCTTGAGTGTTCACCTCCTTCTTTCTCATTGAAACTTTGTAAGAGTGTGAACCACTTGTAAAAGGTTGTAAGAGGGGTATTTGTCCTTCCCCTTCAAAGTGATTTGCTAGTGGAAGTTGGGAGCCTCATCGAAGAAGGCTTCGCAAGTGGATGTAGGTCATTTTGACGTCATTTTGACCGAACCACTTTAAATTTGGCGTGTTCTCTGGTTTGCATTTACTTATTGCACTTTACCTTACTGCAAATCTTTATAAGTGCTTTACTTCCTCATTACTTTTGCTGCACACATTTACGAACACGCTTTTAAGTTAAGCACTTCCGAGTTCGGTTTTTATCGTACGAAAAAGTTTCCAAAACTGATGTTTTAATCCGCTGCACTAATTCACCCCCCCCTCTTAGTGCCGCTCTGATCCTAACAATTGGTATCAGAGCCCGATATTTCTCATTTCGGATTTACACCCGAGAGAAATGGCTCTTCATGGCTTTCAAGAGGGCTTTTCGGTTTTTCGTCCACTGTTGTTTGGAGAAGAAGCATTTTTCTTTAAACGCAAAGGCTATGAATGCCTTATTTTGCGCTTTGGACAAAAATGAGTTCAATCGGATTTCTATGTGTGAAACGGCTTTTGATATTTGGCGAACACTTGAAATCACACACGAGGGAACTAGTAGAGTCAAAGACTCGAAAGTTAACATTTTATTGCATGATTTTGAGCTTTTTCGAATTTTGATCTCGTAAGTAAGATCTTAAGATCTCTTCCAAAAAGGTGGGATCCTAAAATAACCGCAATACAAGAGACAAAAAATTTAAATGATTTTCAACTTCCCTCTAAACCGATGAACGAATGGTTGGATTTGGAGAAGAAGCATTTTTCTTTAAACGCAAAGGCTATGAATGCCTTATTTTGCGCTTTGGACAAAAATGAGTTCAATCGGATTTCTATGTGTGAAACGGCTTTTGATATTTGGCGAACACTTGAAATCACACACGAGGGAACTAGTAGAGTCAAAGACTCGAAAGTTAACATTTTATTGCATGATTTTGAGCTTTTTCGAATGCAACCAAGCGAGACTATAGGCGACATGTACACCCGTTTCACGGATGTCGTCAATAATCTAAAAGTTCTTGGTAAATCTTTTTCGAATTTTGATCTCGTAAGTAAGATCTTAAGATCTCTTCCAAAAAGGTGGGATCCTAAAATAACCGCAATACAAGAGACAAAAAATTTAAATGATTTTCCATTAGAAGAATTAATCGGGTCATTAATGACCTATGAAATGACACTTTTGGAACATTTTGAATCCGATGAGCACTTGAACCACTTTCCAAAGAATAGGAAGGATTTGGAACTCCGGACAAATGAATACTACTTGAGCGATGACTCAAGTGATGAGGACAATGATGAACTTGAACTTCGAACACTAAATCTTAATAAGTTCATTAAACAAAAATCTAAAATAAACAATGAATTTGAACGGAGGAAGAGGCCAAAGAAGAGGAAGGCAACCAAGGATGAATCAAGAACTTTCAAAGGTGAAATGGCGAATTGGGCTTTGATGGGCTTCGACTACAAGGTAAGTAACTCAACTCTCTTGAATTATTTTGAAATTACTTGAAGTTTTTCATGAGTGCTTAATTTAGATAGTAGGAATAGGAAATAAAAAATTGTTTTTCAAAAATTATATCATGTTTTTCTTTTTAGCATCTTTGAAAAATTAAAAAATTTGATCATGAAAAATATATTGCTAAGGTTTCATGCATGTTATGTTTTGAAATATTGAATGATGTATGCAACATTAGGGATGATAATTATATGATATATGATAATGCTTAGGATTAATCCATGCATGTCTATCTTGATGATTTTATGTCATGTATGAGTTTTTGAAGTAAATGTTGATTTGAAACTCTCATTTTCGATTAACATGTTTTTGGCCTAATCATTTTTATGATGAATTAAGATGACATTCTCATCACATATTAAGATGACATAGTGCATGTACATCTATGTATGAATTTCTTGATAATCTTTTGATGATAGATGTGATATCATGATGTGTTTGATCTTGACGGCTTCTTGACGAAACTTATGTTTTGATTTTAAATGATGATACATGTTTTCACAAAAGACTTGAATACCCTCACATGAAATCAATTGTATAAAAAGGAAATGAATTCTCTATCCTATTGAGATTAATGAACTTTTACCAATCTTATGAATCTCATGAAAATAAATATGATGAATATTTTGAAAATAAATGAGTGTATCATGCATTTGGTCTTAATGATTTCTCTTAAACATACTTTTTGAAATCATACTTGATGATGAATATCAAGATATTAAAAGGATGTTATCATGGAATCATGCTTGATGATTTATTTTACAAAATTTACCTTTCCATCTTAAATGTTGACATTTGTTTTATTAAAGGTAAAGGCATGCTTATAAGAATCAAATCACATGAATAGAAATTTATAAAAATGAAATGCAATCCTCTATCTTATCGACTTTTAAATAAATCTATGCTTGTCATGTATGAATTTATTGAATGTGACTTTGAGGATGATTTCGGATTTCACAAATGCTTGATTCATACTTATGACATGAGACACATTTTAAATATGAATCATGTTCAATGCTTCAATCATGTTATATCTCCCTTAATTCATTTTGTTCTCCTAGATTTATTTACCAAAGAGGAGAATCTTCCAAATGAATGAAATGATACAAATGAATCACTTATCGATATATCTTTTTCGAAATATCTTTTCAATGTGATGTTGATAATTTGAGATGCATGCTGGAATTCATGACATGAGATAATTGAATCCTTGACTTACTCTTTATATGGCTTGAGAATAGATATTTAAAATCTTGCTTGATGAGTTGTTTTATAAGATTTTACCTTTACGTCTTGAACTTTCATGCTTATCTTGATTTGGCATAAGAGTTCTTGGTAAATCTTTTTCGAATTTTGATCTCGTAAGTAACATCTTAAGATCCCTTCCAAAAAGGTGGGATCCTAAAATAACCGCAATACAAGAGACAAAAAATTTAAATGATTTTCCATTAGAAGAATTAATCGGTCACTAATGACCTATGAAATGACACTTTTGGAACATTTTGAACCCGATGAGCACTTGAACCACCTTCCAAAGAATAGGAAGGATTTGGAACTCCGGACAAATGAATACCACTTGAGCGATGACTCAAGTGATGAGGACAATGATGAACTTGAACTTCGAACACTAAATCTTAATAAGTTCATTAAACAAAAATCTAAAATAAACAATGAACTTGAACGGAGGAAGAGGCCAAAGAAGAGGAAGGCAACCAAGGATGAATCAAGAACTTCCATAGGTGAAACGGCGAATTGGGCTTTGACGGGCTTCGACTACAAGGTAAGTAACTCAACTCCCTTAATTTATGTTGAAATTACTTGATGTTTTCCATGATGTGTTTTCTTTTTGAATAATTATTTTTCTTGAAAATTGCATGTTTTATGTTAATGGAATAAAAAGTTGATATAAATCTAATGATTGTAAACCTAGTGAGATTAATCTTATATATGTGCTTGAGAAGCAAGAATGTGTATTTTGATGATTTTCATATTGCTTTTCAATGAAGATGCATGGCTTTTGTATGAAAGGCTTGATATTTTTTATGTACATTATCTTTGTTTTTCAAACATGATGTATGGTTTTGACATAAGAACAAAAATTTGAGCATGCTATTATAAAATCAATCATATAAATTAAAACTAAAGAAGTTTTAGGTATCTATAAGAATCATTCAAAATTATGTTCAATGAAACCTTGCTTAATGTTGTAATGAAAATATTAAAGTTGTGATACCATGATATAACGATTTTATGTATAAAATTTTAAAGTTATACATGATGATTTTTGTGATTTATTGGTCTTGATGGTTTTATGACGAAATTCATTTTTCGATCCTAAACGTTGATGCATGTTTTTATTTGACATAAATGAAAAAGCATGCTAACATGAAATCAATCACTTAAAATGAAACACTTAAAAAAAGGGGGAAAATATATTATCAATGAAATCATGAATCTATTTATGTTATGAATTTTGTGAACCTTAAAAATGATTTTGATGATTTAAATTTGAAATGAGTTTTATCAAAATCATGATCTTGATTTCTTGGAATAACATGAGATTTCCTTTGACGATCATTTTGATTATTTAAAAGGACATTTGTTGAAATGATTCATAGAATTTTGGATTCATGAATTGATCCTTCATTTGTTTATGAGATGGTTGAAATCTTTGTACCTTTAAATTCTTTCCCTTCTCCCTTCGATTTTTAAATTTATACATATTATATGTTGATGATTTGAAACCATGTTTTGATATCATGTATACCCAAGAAATGTTGATTTGACAAATTGAATGAATTGAAAATGAATGATGAATCTTTTCTTGAATATTACTTGTGATATTTTTTATGAATCATTATCTTGATTTCTCGATATTTGATATATGAAATTTTATAATGAATCAAGATTTTTCTTTAATCAATCTCCTAAGATTTTCTTTTGATTATTTATGAGGAGGTTCTTCAAAAAGAAATCATGCCTTTTGGTATACACATATTCTAATCCTTCATGATATGATTTTTATGCAATTGCTTGTGTTCATGAAAATATTCATCTCATCATCCAATTAATTCTTCTTGATATTCCTAATATGATGAAATGAAATTATGCATGAAATACAAATGAGAAGTTAATTATCATGCATGATAGGATGTAATGAACTTTGACATTTAGATACCATCATTTGAAAAGCTACGATCATGTTGCCAAAATAATGTATCATGAATGCTTGAATATCAGGTATAATATGCTCATAATGATGATTGATTTATTTGTATCATGCATGAAAAATGAAAGGTATAGTTTTGAAATTGTTCAATTTGAAAATATGATGATGAATCTTGTGATTTACGTATTATTGATTTTTATCAAAATGAAAGTGCCTTATTGATCTTTATTGTAATAAATCTTACACTTTCGATTTTAAATGATGATACATGTTTTCACAAAAGACTTGAATACCCTCACATGAAATCAATTGTATGAAATGGAAATGAATTTTCTATCCTATTGAGATTAATGAATTTATTTTACCAATCTTGTAAATCTCATAAAAATAAACATGATGAATATTTTGAAAATAAATGAGTGTATCATACATTTGGTCTTAATGATTTCTCTTGAACATACTTTTTGAAATCATACTTGATGATGAATATCAAGATATTAAAAGGATGTTATCATGGAATCATGCTTGATGATTTGTTTTATGAAATTTACCTTTCCGTCTTAAATGTTGACACTTGTTTTATTAAAGGTAAAGGCATGCTTATAAGAAGCAAATCACATGAATAGAAATTTATAAAAATGAAATGCGATCCTCTATCTTATCGACTTTTCAATAAATCTATGCTTGTCATGTATGAATTTATTGAATGTGACTTTGAGGATGATTTCGGATTTCATAAATGCTTGATTCATACTTATGACATGAGACACATTTTAAATATGAATCATGTTCAATGCTTCAATCATGTTATATCTCCCTTAATTCATGTTGTTCTCCTAGATTTATTTACCAAAGAGGAGAATCTTCCGAATGAATGAAATAATACAAATGAATCACTTATGCTTCAATCATGTTATATCTTTTTGAAATATCTTTTTAATGTGATGTTAATAATTTGATATGCCTATTGGAATTCATGACATGAGATAATTGAATCCTTGACTTACTCTTTATATGGCTTGAGAATAGATGGTTAAAATCTTGCTTGATGAGTTGTTTTATAAGATTTTGCCTTTATGTCTTGAACTTTCATGCTTATCTTGATTTGGCATATAAAGACTAAGGCATGCTTAGATGAAAAAGAATTACTTAAAAAATGCTTTTCCCATCTGATCGAGATTAATGATTTCATGATATTTTGTGAATCTCGAGATTGATTTTGATGACTTGATTATGAGTTTCAAGTTAATGATTTGATTTGAATAAGTTTTATCTAAATCATCATCTTGATCTTGCAAAATTGGAATCACAAATAATATCTTTTGGTATTCTTGAATTGATACTCATAATATGAAAGTATTGGTATTCATGACTTGAATTTGATTGAAATATTGCATGCTTAAATTAATCATTCTCCTATGTTTCAAAAATTCTTTAAATGCCTTATGTGATGATTGAAAATTAATTTGCTTTATGATAAATCTATGTATACCATTTTGAATATCTTGAAAGTAATGTTGAGATTTTGATGAATTTGATGATTTGGTATTATGCATGCAATACTTTAACGTATGATAATGATGCACAAATAAGATTGATACTTACCTTTGTCATAATTGATGTAAAGGGTCTTCCCTTCTTTTTGACAATGACAAAGGGGGAGATAGCTAATTTGTACAAGTCAAGAAGATGCAAAAACTTGATTGCTAGCTTGCCTATCTTAAGTAGCAAAGATTGCTAACTTGCTTATTTCAAGAAGCAAAAGTTGTCTTCTTGAACATCACTATCTTGCCTATCTCAATAAGCAAAACATGCTAACGTGCACATCTAGCAAACTTGTTTATTTTAAGAAGCAAGGGTTGCTTTCTTGAACATCTCAAAACTGCTAGCTTGCATGTTCTAAAAATATTGTAAAATTTGCTAGCTTGTATGTTATAGAAATTGCTATCATACTACCTGCATAATCTATGAAGATAGCAAAATTGCATAATGATAAAACTAGGAGATTATGTTAATTATGCAATGTGTTGAACTTGGATATTTCAAAAACTTGTAACTTGCAATAGGAAGCAGATCATGGGCTTACACAATGCAATAGGAAGCAAGAATCATGGGCTTACACAAGAAAGCTATCTTGCATTTGCTTTCGAAATTTTTGCTAGCTTATATGTAGCAAAACTTGCATATCGTAAAAATTGCTAGCTTGTAGTCTAAAGAGAAGCAAATAGTTGCTGTCTCAAGAAAAGCAAACATGCTAAACTTGCACATCTTTAATTGCTAAATTGCATGATGATAAAATTGGATACTATGTTTATTATGCAATGATTAGAACTCATATCTCTAAACACATAAGAGTTGGGACTTCTCCTTTTTGTTGATGACATAGGGGGAGAAGTATATTGATGACTTCATGCATTGAATTGAATATTTTATATATTTGCATGATGGTTTAAATGTTTTTCATAACATGTGATGAATGTTGCTTGGATTTGGGATAATCCAAATGTTCTATCAATGGCATATTGATAGGGGGAGTTTGTTTAAACTCCGGGGAGTTAAGGTTAACTCCAGTAGTCATCAATTAGTTGTCATCATCAAAAAGAGGGAGATTGTTGAATCTTGGATTTTGATGATGAAACTAATTGATTGTGTTTAGATGTTTAACTGCATTTTGAGTGATGCAGGTCTACTCGATCAGGATTAGATAGTGGACGCAGGAGGAATTGACGTTGCGCCGGAGGAGATCACGTTAGGATATTGGACGGTAGAACGCTTCGGACGTCGGGCATCGGGCCAAGGAGAGCGGGATTGCACTAAGGATATCGGGGTTGCGGAGGTCAACCGACGATTGGGCAACAAGCCGCAAGAGTGGACGATGCGCTGAAGAATCGGACGAAGCGCCAACCAATGACGTGCCGGGCAACAGAATGTCAATTCGCGTTGTAATAATTGTCTAGATCGGAGTAGAGTTTTGGCTTGTGTATGCAGGATTAACTACGATAACGATGAAGACAAAAAGCAAAACAAAGTGCTGGAGTCAAGCGCGAAGGATTCGTTGGGAGTTCGAGAGTCCAACGGAAGTCTGAAGGTTCGTCGGGAATGCTGCCGGAACTAGCCGAGAATGAGTAGGGAGCTTGCCGAAGGGTTTTCGGAAGCTCGCTAGAATGTACGTCGGAAGTTCACGGAGCTCACCGAGAAAGATCGTAGCTTGCCGAAGAAGCTCATTGGAACTCGCCAAAATCAAATCGTGAAGTCTAGGAGCTTGCCGGGAGTCCGCAGAATGGTTTCCGAGAGTTTCTCGGAAGATCGCCGGAAGTTCGCCGGAAGAAGTCTTGACTTGTGGACTTTGTAATAGCTTAGGAAATGTCTTTAAATTCATAGTTAGCATGTTAATTAGGGTTAGGATTAGGTGTTAATCTTATAACCCAAGTAGGGGCCAATTGGGCCCGAGTTCGGACTGGTTTGGGCTAAGTTTGGAGCCCAACCAATGAGCTGAAATAGCCAGGCGGTGGCACCGTCGGTCTGGGCGGTGGCACCACCCAGTACACTATCAGTGTCACAACTGACAAGCGGTGGCACCGCCACTGACAGGCGGTGGCACCGCTAGCTTCGGGAACCAAAGAGAATTCAAATTTTGGAGCCCAAATTTGAATCCTCTTGAGGCCTATAAATACCCCTCTATTCTCAGCTGAGATAACAACTTTTAAGAAGCAATAGATTGAGATAAAAGCCTTAGCAAAGTCTTTAGCAAGTCTAGTTTTCAATTGCTTGAGTGTTCACCTCCTTCTTTCTCGTTGAAACTTTGTAAGAGTGTGAACCACTTGTAAAAAGTTGTAAGAGGGGTATTTGTCCTTCCCCTTCAAAGTAATTTGCTAGTGGAAGTTGGGAGCCTCATCGAAGAAGGCTTCGCAAGTAGATGTAGGTCATTTTGACTGAACCACTTTAAAATTGGTGTGTTCACTGGTTTGCATTTATTTATTGCACTTTACCTTACTGCAAACCTTCATACCTGCTTTACTTCCTTATTAATTTTGCTGCACACATTTACGAACATGCTTTCAAGTTAAGCACTTCCGAGTTCGATTTTTATCGTACGAAAAAGTTTCCAAAACCGACGTTTTAATCCGCTGCACTAATTCACCCCCCCCTCTTAGTGCCACTTCGATCCTAACAATATATACATGGTAACCGAGGATAGACTAATATAATGGATTAGATTCCCTTGTATCATCTAGGGACTATAGCGTAGTGGCCTAGTACGTTTGTAGTCGATGAATCAAATGAATTATTATAAAGATAATAATTCACTAAGCCAGAAGGAGTTCTAATATGTATGATTCATGGCCAGCTCGATATTGGGCCTAGAGGGTCACATATATATGGTAGGCTTCATGACGAGTAAAGGTTCGAATATGAGATATTCGCTGGAGCCCCTATCTTATTGTATATCCAATAAGCCCCTGAATTATTGGATCCTATGGATGAGATCTAATTGTTGAATCTCAATTTTTTTATAATGAAACCAATTGATAGAGTTTATGATCTAATCTGCATTTTGAGTGATGTAGGACTAGCTTCGTTTATGAAGAGATAATTAAAGTAAGAAGAATTAATATTGCGCTAGGAGTGGAATATGTCAAAAGATTGGACATCGAGCCGGAGGATCGGTCGACATATCAGCAGGAGGTTTTATGCCATGAGTTCGAGCATCGAGCCTAGAAGAGCGGATATTGTGCCGAGAAGATTGGAGTTACGGAGGTCAATATGCCAATTAAGCAAAAGACCACAAAAGAGGACGATGCGTCGAAGGATTGGACGAAGCGTCGATAATCCAATCACATTCCAAACAACATGTGATTAATGCTTTGTAATAATTATCTAGATCAAAGTAGTTTTAAGTTATAATTGGGTTGGAATTAGGCCAACTCAATTAGGGGCTAATTGGGCCTATGTTGGGGCTATTTTGGGTTAAGAGAAAAGCCCATTCAATGACCCAAAAGTTGGGTCAGGCAGTGGCACTACCAAAGGCTTAGTCTCCAAGACACAATCTCTAAGACTATGTTAGGCGGTAGTACCACAAGACTAGGTGGTGGTACCACCCAACTAATCTCTGAGGCTTTGTCAAGTGATAGTACCACCAGATTAGGCGGTGGAACCGCCTAGTGTCAGAGTGTTAGGCGGTAGTACCGCCTAGTATTGGCGGTACTACCACTAATACCCTGAAGACCCAAGATGATACTAGTTTTGGCTCCAAGTTTGAATTCATTTGGGGTCTATAAATACCTCTCTTATCCCTGCTCAAAAAGCACAAGAACTAAGAACAAAAACAAGGGAAAACTCCATTGTAATCTTATGAGAGTTCTTCTCCTCTTGTCTAAGTGTTGATTTCTGTTTAAGAGAAAAGTGAGTGGGGTTATGAAGGTTCGCTCCTGAGCTTGTTGAAAGGATAATAGTGTTGTAAAGGTTGTTGGTCCTCGCTCATTGAAGAAAGACTGTTAGTGGATGCCGGTGGCCTCGATAGAAGAGGAATCGGGAGTGGATGTAGGTTACGATGATTGAACCACTATAAATTGGTTTACTTTCTTTCTTTGCTGCCATTTACTTACTTTACAACTACTTTACTTCCTCATTACTTTAGCTACACACTCTTATAAATGCTTTTAAAGTTAAACACTTTTTGTTACAGTTTTATCGTACGAAGTTTTTCGACTCGATGTACTTTTATATACGTACTAATTCACCCCCTTTCTTAGTGCCAACTTTATCCTAACAATTGGTATCAAAGCAAGGTTTCTCTCAATTTGGTTTAAAACCCAAGAGAGATAGCTTTCGCCACCAATCATGAGGGTCATTCTATCACATGTTCTCCCATGTTTAATAGAATAGATTACACATATTGAAAAACTAGAATGAGAATTTTCTTGATTTCTATAGATTTTGAGTTATGAAATATCATTGAAAATAGATTTCAAAAGTCTTCTCTTTTAATAAATGATTGGAATGATTTGGAGAAGAAGACTTTCTTTTTGAATGCCAAAGCTATGAATGCTTTATTTTGTGTTTTGGATAAAAATGAATTCAATCGACTTTCTATTTGCGAAATGACTTATGACATTTGGCATACACTTGAAATCATACATGAAGGCACGAGTAGGGTTAAAGAGTCAAAAATCAATCTTTTGGTTTATAGTTATAAATTGTTTCACATGAAACCAAGCGAGACCCTTGGAGACACGTATACTCGGTTTACGGATGTCGTCAATGGTCTAAAAGCAATTGATAAATGTTTTTCTAATTTTGAACTTGTTAATAAGATATTAAGATCTCTTCCAAAGAGTTGGGATCCTAAAGTAACTACAATTCAGGAAGCCAAGGACTTGAACAACTTTCTACTCAAAAAACTTATCGGGTCTTTGATGACCTACGAAATGACATGCAATGCACATGAATAACTTGAAAACAACCTTCTAAAGAATAAGAAGTATTTAGCACTTAGAACTCAAGAAGTCCACTTGAGAGAAAACTTAAGTGATGATGATGATGATGACTTAGCACTTCTAACAAGAAAATTTTAAAAAAATCATAAAATGGAACAAAACTAAACATGATATTAAAAATAAAAATGAACATAAAAAGAAGAAATTGTCAAAGAAGAAGAATATACTCAAGGTGGCTTAGAATAAAATGAGTACCTTTGAAGACGAGGAGCAAACCAACAAAGACAAAGGTGAACTATGCCTCGGTGGCTTTCGACGATAAGAGAAATAACTCACCTGAAACCTCTTTACCTTACAATGAAATTATTTGAGTTGTTTGTTGAATTTAAATTAGTTAGTAAGAAAAAAAAATATAAAAAAATTCATGCTTCTCTTTCTAGTGATTTTGAAAAATTAAAAATGATCATGACAATTGCATGTTTTATGATAAAGGAACAAAATGTTAGATTTAAATCTAATGCTTGTATATCTAATAAGATTAATTCTATATTTATTTTAAGAAGTAATAATGTGTATCTTGATGATTTCCATGTTGCTTTTTAATTTTAAATGATGATGCATGGCTTTTGTATGGAAGATTATGTTGAATCTCGGATTTTGATGATGAAACCAATTGATAAGTGTTTATGATTTGATTTGCGTTTTGAGTGACACAAGATACATCGATCAAGAGAGGCAAATTGATCAAAGCAGGAGGAATCAGACGTTGAGCCAAAGTGAACATGTCAGAATATTGGATAATGGGCCGGAGGAACGATCGACGTGTCGGCAAAAGGCTTCGGGCCGAGAATTTAGGCATCAGACCTAGAAGAGTGGACATTGCACCAAGGAGATTGGAGTTGTGGCAGTCAACATGTCGATTGGGCAAAAGTTGCAAAAGAAGATGATGCGTCAAAGGATCGGATGAAGCGTCGAAAGAACCAATGACATGCCGGACAACACATGATTAGTGCTTGTAATAATTTACCTAGATCGAGTTAGGTTTTAGAGTCTAATTGAGTCGGTTTAGAATGTAATTAGATCAACTCAATTAGGGGCCAATTGGGCTCAAAATAGGGCTATTTTGGGCCAAGAGAAAGGCCCATTCAGTGACCTAAGTTTAGGTTATGTTGGGCCAAGTGGAAGGCCCAAATAGTGACCCAAGAGGTGGCACCATCATGACACAATCTTTGAGACTTTGTCAAGAGGTGGTACCACCCAAACACAGCCTTCGAGAGGCTGTAGGTGGTGGTACCACCAGTATGGGTGGTGGTATCACCAGTATGGGTGGTGGTATCGCCCAGCACAGCCTCCCAGGTGGTGGTGGTACCACCCGATGGCTGGGTGTCACATGGTGGTACCACTAGTCCGGGCGGTGGTACCACCTAGTGTAGTGTCAATGTAAGACTAACATAGGTAGTGGTATCGCCCATGCTTAGGAAACCCAGGATGAGATATTTTTAGGCTCCAAGTTTGAATCAACTTGAGGCCTATAAATACCCCTCTCATCCCTGGTTAACAAACACAAGCATAGAGAATTTAAAAGTAAGAAAACGCTATTGTAATCCTTTGAGAAATTCTCTCCTCTACTCTAAGTCTAGAATTCTATTTAAGAGAGGAGTGAATGCTTGTAAAGGTTGTCTCCTAAACCTGTGAAAAGGAGAAGAGGGGTATAAAAGGGTATTGGTCTTCGCCTATTGAAGGAAGACCGATAGTGGATGCCGGTGGCTTTGACGGAAGAAGAATCGGGAGTGGATGTAGGTCACGACGATCGAACCACTATAAAAATCTAGTTTGTATTTCCTTTGAGCAATTTACTTTAAACTACAAACCACTTTATTTGCTTACTGCTTTTAATACCTTTACGAACTCGCTTTCAAGTCAAGTACATTTTCGAGCTTAGTTTTCAACGAACGAGAAAATTTTAAAACCAACATAGTTTTTACCACTGCACTAATTCACTCCCCCCCTCTTAGTGCCGATTGTTTTCCTAACAATTGGTATAAGAGCCTTATGATTTCTCATTTGGTTTAAAACCCAAGAGAATTGGCTCTTTTCGGCTTTCAAGAGGGACTTTTTCTTATTCGTCCTCCCTTGTTCAATGGGATGGACTACACATATTGGAAAACTCGAATGAGAGTTTTCTTACTTTCTTTGGATTTAAATTTATGGAGTATTGTGGAAAACAGTTTTCGAAAGTCTTCTCTTCCAATGAACCATTGGAATGATTTGGAGAAGAAGACTTTTTCTTTAAATGCTAGAGCTATGAATGCTCTATTTTGTGCCTTAGACAAAACTAAATTTAATCGGGTTTCTACTTGCGAAATGTCTTTTGATATTTGGCACATTCTTGAAACCACACGTGAAGGCACTAGTAGAGTAAAGTTTTCAAAGATTAATCTTTTAATGCACGACTTTGAATTGTTTTATATGAAACCAAGCAAAACTATTAGAGATATGTACACCCGTTTTATGGATGTCATCAATGGCTTAAAAGCTCTTGGTAAATGTTTTTCAAAACTTGAACTTGTGAATAAAGTTTTACGCTCACTTTCTAAAACTTGGGATTCAAAAGTAACGGCTATTCAAGAATAAAAAAACTTGAACTATTTCCCTCTCGAAGAACTTATCGGGTCCTTGGTGATCTATGAAATGACTAATGTGGTACTTGATGAACATGAGAACTACCTTCCAAAGAACAGGAAGGATTTGAGACTTAGAATAATTGAAGACTATTTGAGCATAAACTCAAGTGATGGTGAACTTGAACTCCTCATGAAATTTAAAAAGTTCATGAAACAACAATCAAAAAACAAAAATAAGCTTAAAAAGAACATAACTACTTACTATGAACGCAAGAAGAAGGAAGCACTTTGGGATGAATCGAGCTCATCTGAAGACGAGGAGAAAATCAACAAAGGCGAGGTAACAAACTACTCATTAACGGCTTTCGACAATGAGGTAAAATACTCAAACGAAACCCCCTTTTGGTACTTTGAAATTACATGATGCTTTACATGAGTTGTTCTTAAATTAGTTTAGAAAAATTATATATATTTTTCTTGAAAAATTGCATGTTTAATTATGTAATGAAAAATGCTAAAAATTAGGGATCATACTTTTCTTTGTCTAGCTAATTTTGAAAATATTAATGACGATTGCATGTTTTATGAAAATACAACAAAATGTTAGATATAAATCAATGTTTGTACATCTAATAAGAATAATTGTATGTATGCTTTTAAGAAGCAATAATATGTAATTATGTTGATTTTTGTATTGCTTTTCGATTTTGATTGAAGATGCCTTATGTTCAATGAAACCATGCTTGATGTTTTAATAATGTAATGATGATTTGAAGGCATGCTTCTATGAATTAAATCAAATAAATTGAAACAACTAAAAAGAGAAAAGTATTTTTCTTGAAATTTTTTTTTTCTCTATCTTATCGATTTTTCATTAAGAGATTGATAAAATTGTTTGTGTCATTTTGAATCTCTTGAAAGTAATTTTGATGATTTGATGATTTGAATTTGAATGAGCTTTATCTTGATTTTTTGAGATTTATAACTTAAGATTTCTTATGTATGAATCAAGATATTATATTATTTGATCTCTTATATTTTTTTTTGCTATTTACAAAAAGAAGAGATTTGATGAAATAAATCATGTCTTTTGGTATTCACATGATCTTATCTTTCATGACATGATTTCTTTATGGCTTGTATGCCTTGTGATGACTTGAATATTTATACCATTATGTTCTTCCTTTCTTTTTCTCTTGTTTACAATGACAAAAAAGGGGAAAGAAAATAGCTAGCATCTTAAGAGAACCAAATTTGCTAGTTTGAATGATAAACTTAGATATGTTAGAGCTCACAAATGTATAAATTCTTCTTATACATTTTCCAGATCATGATCGTGATTTCTCGAATTTTAGACTTGATCTTTCAATTTTTGATAATTGAAATAATGATTAGAATATTGATGAATTATGAATGATGATTTGGTATTATGCATGCAATACTTACGATTTTATTATAATGATGTACATGATGTATTGCATATGATGTGAATCATGATTAAAATTACATTGACTTGAATTAAATTTAAATTCAAGGTTTATCTCAATTATGAAATATTGAAATAAGAAAGACACTTTATTTTTGTCATAATTTGAAAATTGATGAATTGCATGTTTATCTCCGGTGCGTCAATCGCTTCTTTCGGCGAGCTTTCGGCAAACTTCCGGTGAACATCCGACGAACCCTCGGCGATGCTCTGGCAAACTCCTAGACTTGCAACGATCCACTTGGCGAGTTCCGATGAGCTTCTTTGGCAAGCTCCTGGACTTCTCGGATTTGTTCCCGCAGAACCTCCAACGACCGTTTGAACTTTCGTCGAACTCTTGA
Organism: Musa balbisiana; assembly: GCA_004837865.1. Classification (NCBI taxonomy): domain Eukaryota; kingdom Viridiplantae; phylum Streptophyta; class Magnoliopsida; order Zingiberales; family Musaceae; genus Musa; species Musa balbisiana. Next base: position 19,015,583 of record CM017196.1, on the reverse strand, counting down.
ACTCTCAACGTGATTATAGTCTTGACTCCGGCGCAACTCCTACTGCATGTCTTACTTTCATTATAGATAATCCTACACAATTATCTCAACATATGGATTAGATTACAAATGACAATTGACTTCATCATCAAAATCCGAGATTCAACAGATGTGAGTGATTAGGCCCACTAACTCAGGCTTGATCACATTAGGCTATGATTCATAATCATTTGGTGTGATTGCTCATGTGATGTGTGATTGCTTATGCACATACTAGATATTTATATATATATTTGTATGCGATATAGATATATATTAAATATATATGTGTGTGGCATGTCATATTAGGAGACCAAAGCAAAATACACTCTTTTGATAATATTAATGTTAGGAATAAGTCGACACCAAGAGGGGGGGGGGGGGGGGGTTAATTAGTGCAGTGGTAAAAACATAAATTTTGTAAATCTTTTATTTCGATTAAAATCAATTTCGGAAATGTGTTTAACTTAAAACACATTCGTAAGAGTGTGCAGCTAGAGAAAAGAGAAAGTATGGCAGTTTACAATAAATATAAATAGCTAAGCATAAATGCAAACTAGATTTTATAATGGTTTAGTCGTCGTAACCTACATCCACTCTCGATTCCTCTTCCGTCAAGGCCACCAGCATCCACTAACGGTCTTCCGTCAATGGGCGAAGACCAACTATCCTATTACACCCCTATTCTCTTTTTCACAAGTTTAGGAGACAATCTTTTATAACCCTCTTTTACAAGGTATCCCTCACACACCTCCCTTAAAACTCTCTCTAAGCTTTAGGAGAAGGGAACTCAACTTTCTAATAGGGTTTACAACTTTAGAATCACATAGTTTTTGCTCAACCTTTCTTGCTACTCCATACAAGAATAGTTGGGATATTTATAGTCCCAAATGGCTTCAAAATTAAAGCCAAAAAATGTCTCATCCCAGGTTTCCCGGGTCCTAGTAGTACCACTGCGCATAGGTAGTACCACCGCTGGCAGCATTGACATTGGGCGGTACCACCACTAAGTCTGGCGGTTCTACCACATAACATAGTTTGGGAGACTATGTTTGGGCGATACAACTGCCCAATCTGATTGTACCACCATCTGATACAATCTTGAAGATTGTGTTTGGGCGGTACCACCGCTAGACTTTGCTATAGTACATTGAATGGGCCAAACAAAAAGTCTAATTCTGCCTTGATTCAGGCCCAATTGGCCACCTAATTGAGTTGGCCTAATTATATTCTAAATCGACTTAATTAGACTCTAAAGTAACTCGATCTAAACATAATTGATTACAAGTGAATCATATGTTGTCCGACATGTCATTGGTTCATCGGCGTATCATCCTCTTTTGTGACCTTTTGCCTAATCGGCATGTTGACCTTCGTAACTCCGATCTTCTTAGTGTAATGTCCGCTCTTCTAGGCCTGATGTCTGAACTCATGGCACGCGCTCTTCTAGGCCCGATGCTCAAACTCATGGCACGAAGCTTTCTGCCGACATGTTAACCGATCCTTCGGCTCGACGTCCAATCTTCTGATATATTCCACTCTGGCCAAAAATTTGATTCCTCCTGCTTCAATCAATTTGCCTCTCCTGATCAAAGCTAGTCCTGCGTCACTCAAAACACAGATAAGATCATAACATTATCAATTGATTTTATCATCAAAATTCAGGATTCAACAATCTCCCCCTTTTTTATGATGATAATCAATTAATGATGGAGTTAAACTTAACTCTCTCTATCAATATGGCATATGTGAGATGAACCTTGAATTCAAAATAAATTCAAGTCAAGACAATTTTAATCATTAATCTAAGCAACATGTCATCATAAAATCATATAAAATCAAAATTTCAATACATCATTCTATGCATGATTGTCATCATAACTTCTCCTCCTTTATCATCAACAAAAAGGAGAAGTGCAACTAGTAAGTTTTTTGATAAAATTTCAAATCATTGCATAGTAAACATAATCTCAAGTTTTATCATCATTCAAATTAGTGCAGTGGTAAAAACGTCAATTTCGTAAATCTTTCGTTTGGATTAAAACTGATTTTGGAAATGTGTTTAACTTAAAACACATTCGTAAGAGTGTATAGCTAGAGTAAAGAGGAAGTATGGCCGTTTGCCATAAATGTAAATAACAAAGCATAAATGCAAACCAGATTTTATAGTGGTTTGATCGTTGTGACCTACATCCACTCTCGATTCCTCTTCCATCGAGGCTAGCGACATCCACTAACGGTCTTCAGTCAATGGGTGAAGACCAACTACTCTTTTACACCCCTCTTCTCCTTTTCACAAGTTTAGGAGACAACCTTTTACAACTCTCTTTTACAAGGTATCCCTCACACACCTCCCTTAGAACTCTCTCTAAGCTTTAGAAGGAGGGAACTCAACTTTCTAATAGGGTTTACAACTTTAGAATCATAAAGTTTTTGTTCAATCTTTCTTACTACTCCATGCAGGAATAGTTGAGATATTTATAGACCCCAAATGGCTTCAAAATTCGAGCCAAAAAAGATCTCACCCGGGTTTCCCAAGTCCTGGCGGTACCATCGCCTGCAACACTGACACTCGACGATACCACTACTAAGTTTGACGGTACTACCACACAACATAGTCCGGGAGGCTATTTCTAAGCGATATCACCGACTAGTTTGGCTATACCACCATTTGACACAATCTTGAAGATTGTGTCTAGGCGGTACCATCGCCAGACCTTGCTACAGTACATTGAAAGGGCTAAACAACAAGCCTAATTCAGGCTTGATTCAGGCCTAATTGGCCCCCTAATTGAGTTGGTCTAATTAGATTTTAAACTGACTCAATTAGACTCTAAACTAACTCGATCTAGACATAATTGATTACAAGTGAATCTTATGTTGTCTGACATCTCATTGGTTCATCAGCGCATCGTCCTCTTTTACGATCTTTTGCCTAATCGGCATGTTGACCTCTGTAACTCAGATCTTCTTGGCATAACGTCAGCTCTTTTAGGCCTGATGCCTGAACTCATGGCACGCTCTCTTCTAGGCCCAATGCATGAACTCATGGCACAAAGCATTTTGTTGATATGTCGACCGATCCTCTAGCTCGACGTCCAATCTTCGGACATGTTCCACTTCGGCCTAACATTCGATTCCTCCTACTTCAATCAATTTGCCTCTCTTGATTGAAACTAGTCATACGTCACTCAAAACGTAGATTAGATCATAACATTATCAATTGGTTTCATAATCAAAATCCGAGATTCAACAATCTCCCTCTTTTTTATGATGACAACCAATTGATGATGGAGTTAACCTTAACTCCCCCTATCAATATGGCATATGTGAGATGAACCTTGAATTCAAAATGAATTCAAGTCAAGGTAATTTTAATCATTAATCTAAGAAACATGTCATCATAAAATCATACATAATCAAAATTTCAATACATCATTCCATGCATGATTGTCATCATTATTTCTCCCCCTTTGTCATCAATAAAAAGGAGAAGTGCAACTAGTAAGTTTTTTTATATAATTTTAAATCATTGCATAATAAACATAATCTCAAGTTTTATTATCATGCAAGCTAGTAATTTTCTTTCTTCTTTTTTGAGAAGTGCAATTTTTTGCTTTCTTTGTAAAGTGCATGTTAGCAAAATTTTACATCATTTTACAACATGCAAGCTAGCAACAATTTTGAGATGTTCAAGAAAGCAACTTTTGTTTCTTGAAATATATAAGTTAGCAATCTTTGCTTCTCTTTTGAGATGAGCAAGCTAGCATGTTTTTGCATCTTCTTAAATTGTGGAAGCTAGCAAATCTTTCTCTTTTGAGATATACACACTAGTAATTCTTTCTCCCCCTTTGTCGTTGGCAAAAAGAGGGGAATAACAATACAATGGTGTAATTCATTTCCCTTTATATTAATTTACAAATTTGGACAAAAATAAAATGTCATTCTTGTTTCAATATGTCACAATTGAGATAAACCTTGAATTCAAATTGAATTCAAGTCAAAGCAATTTTAATAATGATTCACATCATATGCAGTGCATCATATACATCATCATAATAAAATCATAAGTAATGCATGCATCATTCTAAATAATAAATATCTCACATCATGATATCAATTTGTCAAATTACATTACATCCTACTATGCATGATATGATTTTTTTTCTTTGTATAATTCCTTGTATTCATTATCATGAAAGATGAGATCATGCGAATACCAAAAGACATGATTCATTTTGATAAATCTCCTCTTAAATATTCAAAAGGAAATCTTAGGTGATAAAAGAAAAAAGATCTTCAAAAGAAATTTTAAGTCATGAATTCCGAAAAATATATTCTCTTTAGTAAATTGTAAAAAAAAATATAGGAGAAAAAGATTTCAATTCATGCATAAGAAATATCAAGTTATAAATCTCAAAAAATCAAGATAAAGTTCACTCAAATTTAAATCATCAAATCAAAATCATTTTCAAGATATTATAAAAAAGATAGATAGATTCATTAATCTCTCCCTTTTTTATCAATGATTAATTACATTATGAGATATACAAATCATAATTACAAAGGAGCCATATAAAAATCATAACATGAAGGATATTAATATGAAAGATAAATTCATGAATAATTCATCTTAACAAAACTCCTTTTTAGTAAATAATGAATAGAATCATAGGAGATCAGATATGATATCTTGTTTCAAATAAATCTCATATTATTAATGTCAAGAATCAAGATTCGTTTGGAAAAATCTTCTCTTAGACAAGGAAATCTTACATGAATCAAGAAAAAGTATTTCATATAAAATATATCTCAAGTCACAAATATCGATAAATGATTCGATTGGATATATCATCTTGTTATTAAAATGAATCATACTAAAAGGAATCCAAAATCATCTTCAAAATAACTTTTCGGAAAATTCAATGAAAGCAATGTAGATAGATTCTTATAAGATTAAAGATAGCTCAAGTTCTTTTAGTTCTAATATTTTGTGATTGATTTCATATAAGCATGCCCAAATTTTTATGCTAAATAAAAACATGCATCAACATTTAAAACTGAAAGAGAACTTTCATTATGGCAAAGATCGATAATTTATAAATCACAAGAATCATCATGTGTAATTTCGGAATATAAACTCATTAAACATGATCATTATGCATTATTAGATCATTAAGCATGGTTTCATTGAACATAAGGCATCTTTAATCAAAATCGAAAAGCTATATAGAAATCATCAAAATGCACATTATTGCTTCTTAAGAACGTATATAAGATTAATCTTAATTGTTGTATAAGCATTAGATTTATATCTAACATTTTGTTATATTTTCATAAAACATGCAATGGTCATTATCATTTTCAAAATTACTAACATGATCCTATTTTTTTTATTTCTTACTAACTAAAAAATAACTCATAAAAAGCATCAAGTAGTTTCAAAATAAAGCAAAGGGGTTTTGGTTACCTCGTCATCGAAAGTCGTTAAGGCATAGTTTGCCCCCTCGCCTTTGTTGGTTTGTTCTTCATCTTCGGATGAACTCGATTCGTCCCAAGTCACCTTAAGTGTTTTTTTTTTCATTTATAGCTTCTTCCTTTTAGGTTCATTTTTGTTATTTGATTCTTGTTTTATGAATTTTTTAAGCTTTATTGTGAGAAATTCAAGTTCATCATCACTTGAGCTATCACTCAAGTGGTATTTTATTATTCGAATTACCAAATCCTTCCTGTTCTTTGGAAAGTGGTTCTCATGTTCACAATGTTCAACCCAAGTCATTTCATAGATCATCAAAGACCCGATAAGTTCTTCAAGTAGAAATTTGTTTAAATCCTTTGTCTCTTGTATTGCCGTCACTTTTAAATCCCAATTTTTAGAAAGAGATCGTAAAACTTTATTAACAAGTTCAAGATTTGAAAAACTTTTACCAAGTACTTTTAGACTACTGACAATATCCATAAAATGGGTGTACATGTCTCCAATAGTCTCGCTTGGTTTCATACAAAATAATTCAAAATCATGCATCAAAATATTTATCTTACAATCTTTTACTCTCTTTGTATCTTCATGAGTTACTTCTAATGTGTGTCAAATCTCAAGTACAGTTTCGCATAAAGAAACATAACTTATTTTTGCTCAAAGCACAAAATAGAGCATTCATAGCTCTAGTATTCAAAGAAAAAGTTTTCTTCTCCAAATCATTCAATTCGTTCATTGGAGTAGAATTCTTTTGAAAATTATTTTCAATAATATTCCATAAATCAAGGTTTAAGGATAAGAAAACTCTCATATGAGTTTTCCAATAAGTGTAGTCTGTTCCATTGAACATGGCAGGACAAACGATTGAAAAGCCCTGATACCAAATGAGAAAACGTGGCTCTTTAGGTGTTAAACCAAATGAGAAAACGTGGCTCTGATACCAACTGTTAGGAAGGAGTCGGCATTTTAGGTAGGGGGGGGGGGTCAATTAGTGTAGTGGTAAAAACATCAATTTCGTAAATCTTTCATTTCGATTAAAACTGATTTAGGAAATGTGTTTAACTTAAAACATGTTTGTAAGAGTGTGTAGCTAGAGTAAAGAGGAAGTATGGTAGTTTATAATAAATGTAAATAGCAAAGTATAAATGCAAACCAGATTTTATAGTGGTTCGATCATCGTGACCTACATCCACTTTTGATTGCTCTTCCATCGAGGCCACCAGCATCCACTAATGGTCTTCTATCAATGGGCAAAGATCAACTACCCTTTTACACCCCTGTTCTTCTTTTCACAGGTTTAGAAGACAACCTTTTACAACCCTCTTTTACAAGGTATCCCTCACACGCCTCCCTTAGAACTCACTCTAAGCTTTAGGAAGAGGGAACTCAACTTTCTAATAGGGTTTACAACTTTAAAATCATAGAGTTTTTGCTCAATCTTTCTTGCTACTCCATCTAGGAATGGTTGGGATATTTATAGACCCCAAATGGCATCATAATTGGAGCCAAAAAAGGTCTCATCCCAGGTTTCCCGGTTCCTAGTGGTACCACCGTCTGTGCTGGGTGGTACCATCGCTTGCAACATTAACACTGGGCGGTATCACTACTAAGTCTAGTGGTACTATCACATAACATAATTTGGAGACTTTGTTTGGGTGATAATAAAACTTGAGATTATGTTTATTATACAATAATTTAAAATTATGCTAAAAAACTTACTAGTTGCACTTCTCCTTTTTATTGATGACAAAGGGGGAGAAGTTATGATGATAATCATGCATGGAATGATGTATTAAAATTTGATTATGCATTATTTTATGATGACAAGCTACTTGGATTAATGATTAAAATTGCCTTGACTTGAATTTATTTTGAATTCAGGGTTCATCTCATATATGCCATATTGATAGGGGGAGTTAAAGTTAACTCTGTCATCATAAAAAAAAGAGGGATTGTTGAATCTCAGATTTTGATGATGAAACAAATTGATAATATTATGATCTAATTTGTGTTTTGAGTGATATAGGACTAGCTTCGATCAGGAGAGGCAAATTGATTGAAGTAGGAGGAATCGAATGTTGGGCCGAAGTGGAACATGTCAAAAGATTGGACGTTAATTCGGAGGATCAGTCGACATGTCGACAAAAGGCTTCATGTCATGAGTTCAGGCGTCGAGCCTAGAAGAGCGCGTGCCATGAGTTCGGGCATCTAGCCTAGAAGAGCGGACGTTATGCCAAGAAGATCAGAGTTGCGGAGGTCAACATGCCGATTGGACAAAAGGCCGCAAAAGAGGATGATGCACCGATGAACCAATGACATGCCGAACAACATAAGATTTGTTTGAATCAATTATGTCTAGATCAAGTTAGTTTAGAGTCTAATTGAGTTGGTTTAGAATGTAATTAGGCCAACTCAATTAGGGGGCCAATTGGGCCTGAATCAGGGGTGAATTAGACTTGTTGTTTAGCTCATTCAGTGTACTTTAGCATGGTTTGGCGATGGTACCGCTCAAACACAATCTTCAAAATGGTACCGCTCATTCAGTGTAATTAGGCCAACTCAATTAGGGAGCCAATTGGGCCTGAATCAGGGGTGAATTAGACTTGTTGTTTAGCTCATTCAGTGTACTTTAGCATGGTTTGGCGATGGTACCGCTCAAACACAGTCTTCAAAATTGTGTCAGATGGTGGTTATAACCAAACAGGGCGATGTACCACTAGATTGGGCGATGGTACCACCCAAAAAAAGTCTCCCAAATTGTGTTATGTGATAGTACCGCTAGACTTAGTAGTGATACTGCCCAGTGTTAATGTTGCAAGCGATGGTACCACCCAACACAGACGGTGGTACCACTAGGAACCGGGAAACCTAGGATGAGACCTTTTTTGGCTCCAATTATGATGCCATTTGGGGTCTATAAATATCTCAACCATTCCTAGATGGAGTAGCAAGAAAGATTGAGCAAAAACTCTATGATTCTAAAGTTGTAAACCCTATTAGAAAGTTGAGTTCCCTCTTCCTAAAGCTTAGAGAGAGTTTTAAGGGAGGCGTGTGAGGGATACCTTGTAAAAGAGGGTTGTAAAAGGTTGTCTTATAAACCTGTGAAAAGAAGAAGAAGGGTGTAAAAGGGTAGTTGATCTTTGCCCATTGATAAAAGACCATTAGTGGATGCTAGTAGCCTCGATGGAAGAGCAATCAAAAGTGGATGTAGGTCACGATGATCGAACCACTATAAAATCTGGTTTGCATTTATACTTTGCTATTTACATTTATTATAAACTACCATACTTCCTCTTTACTCTAGCTACACACTCTTACAAACATGTTTTAAGTTAAACACATTTCCTAACTCAATTTTAATCGAAATGAAAGATTTACAAAATTGATGTTTTTACCACTACACTAATCGAAATGAATCTTATGTTGTTCGGCATGTCATTGGTTCATTGGTGCATCATTCTCTTTTGCGGCCTTTTGTCCAATCGGTATGTTGACCTCCGCAACTCTGATCTTCTTGGCATAACGTCCGCTCTTCTAGGCTAGATGCCCGAACTCATAGCACGCGCTCTTCTAGGCCCGATGCCTTAACTCATGACATGAAGCCTTTTGTTGACATGTCGACCGATCCTCCGAATTAACGTCCAATCTTTTGACATGTTCCACTTTGGCCCAATATTCGATTCCTCCTACTTCAATCAATTTGCATCTCCTGATCGAAGCTAGTCCTATATCACTCAAAACACATATTAGATCATAATATTATCAATTTGTTTCATCATCAAAATCTGAGATTCAACAATCCCTCTTTTTTTTTATGATGACAACCAATTGATGACAGAGTTAACTTTAACTCCCCCTATCAATATGGCATATATGAGATGAATCCTGAATTCAAAATGAATTCAAGTCAAGGCAATTTTAATCATTAATCCAAGTAGCTTGTCATCATAAAATAATGCATAATCAAATTTTAATACATCATTCCATGCATGATTATCATCATAACTTCTCCCCCTTTATCATCAATAAAAAGGAGAAGTGCAACTAGTAAGTTTTTTAACATAATTTCAAATTATTGTATAATAAACATAATCTCAACTTTTATTATCATGCAAACTAGTAATTTTCTTTCTTCTTTTTTAAGAAGTATAATTTTTTACTTTCTTTGCAAAGTGAAAGATAGCAAAATTTTACATCATTTTATAATATGCAAGCTAGTAACAATTTTGAGATGTTCAAAAAAGTAACTTTTGTTTAATGAAATATGTAAGTTAGCAATCTTTGCTTCTCTTTTGAGATGAGCAAGCTAGCATGTTTTTGCATCTTCTTAAATTATGGAAGCTAGCAAATCATTCTCTTTTGAGATGTGTACACTAGCAATTCTTTCTCCCCCTTTGTCATTGGCAAAAAGAGGAGAATAACAATACAATGGTGTAATTTATTTCCCTTTATATTAATTTACAAATTATGATAAAGATAAAGTGTCATTCTTATTTCAATATGCCATAATTGAGATAAACCTGAAATTCAAATTGAATTCAAGTCAAAGCAATTTTAATCATGATTCACATCATACGCAATACATCATATACATCATCATAATAAAATCATAAGTATTGCATTTATCATTCCAAATCATAAATATCTCACATCATGATGATATCAATTTGTCAAATTACATTACATCCTACCATGCATGTGTATAACTTCTCATTTGTTTGTATCAACATAATATCATAAGTATTACATAATTTCATATCATCACATGAAGGATAACAAGAAAAATTTGATGATGAGATATACTTAATGAATACAAGGAATTATATAAAGAAAAAAAATCATATCATGAAAGATGAGATCATGTGAATACCAAAAAACATGATTCATTTTGACAAATCTCCTCTTAAATATTTAAAAGTAAATCTTAGGTGATAAAAAAAATAAAATATTTTCAAAAGAAATTTTAAGTTATGAATTCCGAAAAATATATTCTCTTTAGTAAATCATAAAAATAAATACAGGAGAAAAAGATTTCAATTCATGCATAAGAAATATCAAGTTATAAATCTTGAAAAATCAAGGTAAAGCACATTCAAATTCAAATCATCATATCAAAATTATTTTCAAGAGATTATAAAAAAGATTGATAGATTCATTAATCTCTCCCTTTTTTTCATCAATGATTCAATTACATTATAAGATATACAAATCATAATTACAAAGGAGTCATATAAAAATCATTATATGAAGGATATTAATATGAAAGATCAATTCATGAATAATTCATCTTAACAAATCTCCTTTTTAGTAAATAATGAATAGAATCATAGGAGATCAGATAATCATAGGAGTTCAAATAAGATATCTGGTTTCAAATAAATCTCAAATTATTAATGTTAAGAATTAAGATTCATTTGGATAAATCTTCTCTTAGACAAGTAAATCATACTTGAATCAAGAAAAAATATTTCATATAAAATACATCTTAAGTCACAAACATATTCGATTGGATATATCATCTTGTTATTAAAATGAATCATAGTAAAAGGAATCCAAAATCATCATCAAAATCACTTTTCAGAAAATTCAATGAAAGCAATGTAGATAGATTCTTATAAGATTAAAGATAGCTCAAGTTCTTTTAGTTCCAATATTTTGTGACTGATTTGATATAAGCATTCCCAAATTTTTATGCTAAATAAAAACATGCATCAACGTTTAAAACCGAAAGAGAACTTTCATTATGACAAAGATCGATAATCCATAAATCACAAGAATCATCATGTATAATTTTGAAATATAAACCCATTAAGCATGATCATTATACATTATTAGATCATCAAGCATGGTTTCATTGAACATAAGGCATCTTTAATCAAAATCGAAAAGTTATATGAAAATCATTAAAATGCACACTATTGCTTCTTAAGAACATATATAAGATTAATCTTATTTGGTGTATTAGCATTAGATTTATATCTTATATTTTGTTGTATTTTCATAAAACATGCAGTGGTCATTATCATTTTCAAAATTACTAGCATGATCCCTTTTTTTTTAATTTCTTACTAACTAAAAAATAACTCATAAAAAGTATCAAGTAGTTTCAAAATAAAGCAAAGAGGTTTTGGTTACCTCATCATCGAAAGTCGTTAAGGAGTAGTTTACCCCCTCGCCTTTGTTGGTTTGTTCTTCATCTTCAGATGAACTCGATTCGTCCCAAGCTACTTTGAGTGTTTTCTTCTTCTTTTGTAGCTTCATCCTTTTAGGTTCATTTTTGTTCTTTGATTCCTATTTTAAGAAATTTTTAAGATTTATTATGAGAAGTTCAACTTCATCATCACTTGAGCTATCACTCAAGTGGTATTCTATTGTTCAAATTGTCAAATCCTTCCTGTCCTTTGGAATGTGGTTTTCATGTTCATAATGTTCAACACAAATCATTTTATAGGTCATCAAAGACCCGATAAGTTCTTCAAGTGAAAATTTGTTTAAATCCTTTGTCTCTTATATTGTTGTCACTTTGGGATCCTAATTTTTAGAAAGAGATCGTAAAACTTTATTAACAAGTTTAAGATTTGAAAAACTTTTACCAAGTGCTTTTAGACTATTGACAACATCCATAAAATGAGTATACATGTATCCAATAGTCTCGCTTGGTTCTCTATGAAATAATTCAAAATCATGCTTCAAAATATTTATCTTACAATCTTTTACTCTATTCGTGCCTTCATGAGTTACTTCTAGTGTGTGCCAACTACTCTTTTACACTCTTCTTCTCCTTTTCATTGGTTTAGGAGATAACCTTTTACAACCCTCTTTTATAAGGTATCCCTCACACACCTCCCTTAGAACTCTCTCTAAGCTTTAGAAGGAGGGAACTCAACTTTCTAATAGGGTTTACAACTTTAAAATCATAGAGTTTTTGCTCTATCTTTCTTGCTACTCCATGCAGGAATAGTTGGGGTATTTATAGACCCCAAATGACATAAAAATTAGAGCCAAAAAAGGTCACATCCTGAGTTTCCCAGGTCCTGGTAGTACCACCATCTATGCTAGGCAGTACCACCACCTGTGCTAGGTGGTACCATCGCTTACAGCACTGACATTGGGCGGTCCCATCACTTAGTCTAGTGGTACTACTGTCTAACATAGTTTGGGAGACTATGTCTAGGCGGTATCATCGCCTAGTCTGGCTATAACACCATCTGACATAATCTTAAAGATTGTGTTTGGGCGGTACCACTGCCAGACCCTGCTATAGTATACTGAATAGGCCAAACAACAAGCCCAATTCATCCTTGATTCCAGCTCAATTGCCCCCCTAATTGAGCTAGCCTAATTACATTCTAAACTGACTTAATCAGATTCTAAACTAACTTGATCTAGACATAATTGATTACAAGCGAACCTATGTTATTTGGCATGTCATTGGTTCATCGGCGCTTCATCCAATCCTTCAGCGCATCGTCCTCTTTTACGGCTTTTTGCCCAATCAGCATGTCGACCTCTATAACTCCAATCTTTTTAGCGTAATGTCTGCTTTTCTTGGCCCGATGCCCAAACTTATGACACAAAGCCTTCTACCGATATGTCGATCGATCCTCGAGCTCGACGTCCAATCGTCTGACATATTCCAGTCCAACCCAACATTCGATTCCTCCTGCTTCAATCAATTTGCCTCTCCTGTTCGAAGCTAGTCCTGCATCACTCAAAACATAGATTAGATTATAACATTATCAATTGGTTTCATCATCAAAATCCAAGATTCAACAATTAAGTTAGTAAATATGAGGTAATTAGATTGACCCACATGGCCTTCCATCATTATAGGTAGGGATCGATTCTCAATGTAGGTTAAGTTGGTCATGTTAGGAAATCTTAGAGGCAACATCTCATGTGCAACGGAAGAACAGAAAATAAAATCCATAATATCAAAAAGATGTGTTCGTTGTCATGCAAAGATTAGTGCGCAAAATTCATGAAATAGAAAACTATATATATAAAATATTGTGTTACCTAGGGAGATCGTATATCCCTGAATCTCTACATATCTCTAGAAGAGGGTGAAGCAGGTCAAGCGCCCTCCTCTCTAGCAGTGATCCACACAATAGGGCTACGATGACACTTCTCAAAACTCCAAGCCTGCTATCTGAGGTAGAGAAAGGGAGGAGAATAGGAGAGGCAACCAAAAAGCTCTAGCCTATGAACCACTAGTTCCCTCCTATTTATAGAGGTCCTCTATGTTAGGATCGGAGCGGCACTAAGAGGGGGGGGTGAATTAGTGCAGCGGTAAAGAACGATAAACTTTCGATGATTTAAACACTTTCGGAAACTTCGTACGATAAAAGCAACGTTTCGTTTGAAACCGTTTCGATTGCGTTTTAACTTGAAGGCATACGTATGAAGGAGACAAAGAAGTAGAGCATCAAAGTGAAGATGGTTTGCAGTAATGTAAATGACAATATGAAAAACGCAAACCGATTTATAGTGGTTCGGTCATGCGACCTACATCCACTTGTGAAGCCTTCTTCGATGAGGCTCCCAACTTCCACTAGCAAATCACTTTGAAGGGGAAGGACAAATACCCCTCTTACAACTTTTTACAAGTGGTTCACACTCTTACAAAGTTTCAACGAGAAAGAAGGAGGTGAACACTCAAGCAATTGAAAACAAGACTTGCTAAAGACTTTGCTAAGGCTTTTATCTCAATCTATTGCTTCTCAAAAGTTGTTATCTCAACTGAGAATAGAGGGGTATTTATAGGCCTCAAGAGGATTCAAATTTGGGCTCCAAAATTTGAATTCTCTTCGGTTCCCGAAGCTAGCGGTGCCACCGCCTCAGTTTTGACACTGACAGTGTACTGGGCGGTGCCACCGCCCAGTCCAGCGGTGCCATCGCTTGGCTCTCGGGTGCTGGGCGATGCCACCGCCCAGACCGGCGGTGCCACCGCCTAGCTCTCGGGCTCTAGGCGGTGCCACCGCGTAATCTGGCGTGCCACCGCCTACACTATTTCAGCCCACTAGTTGGGCTCCAAACTTGGCCCAAACTAGTCCAAACTTGGGCCCAATTGGCCCCTACTTGGGTTATAAGATTAATACCTAATTCTAACCCTAATTAACATGCTAACTACAAATTTAAAGACATTTCCTAAGCTATTACAAAGTCCGCAAGTCAAGATTTCTTCCAGCGAGCTTCCGGCGAACTTTCGACGGTCTTCCGATAAACTCTCGGAAACCATTCTACGGACTCCCGACAAGCTCCGAAACTTCACGATTTGATCTTGGCAAGTTTCAACGAGCTTCTTCGGCAAGCTATGATCTTTCTCGGTGAGCTCCGCGAACTTCCGACTAACCTTCCGGCGAGCTTCCGAAAACCCATCGGCAAGCTCCCTACTCATTCTCGGCTAGTTTCGACAGCATTCCCGACGAACCTTCAGACTTCCGTCGAACTCTCGAACTCCCAACGAATCCTTCGTGCTTGACTCCGGCACGTTGTTTCGCTTTATGTCTTCATCGTTATCATAGTTAATCCTGCACACACAAGCCAAAACTCTACTCCGATCTAGACAACTATTACAACGCGAATTGACATTTTGTTGCCCGGCACGTCATTGGTTGGCGCTTCGTCCGATTCTTCAGCGCATCGTTCTCTCTTGCGGCTTATTGCCCAATCGGTGGTTGACCTCTGCAACCCCAATATCCTTGGTGCAATTCTGCTCTCCTTGGCCCGATGCCCAACGTCCGAAGCATTCTGCCGTCCAATATCTTGACGTGATCTCCTCCGGCGCAACGTCAATTCCTCCTGCGTCAACTGTCTAATCCTGATCGAGTAGACCTGCATCACTCAAAATGCAGTTAAACATCTAAACACAATCAATTAGTTTCATCATCAAAATCCGAGACTCAACACTCTATCAACTTAACCCTAATTGATCCTACCCTATTGGGTATTGAATCTCCATCCAACTACCCAAACATCTTAGATTAGTGGATCTCTATCCAATAATCTCTTATAGGCTCTTAGTGGATCTCATCCATAAGATCAAATAATTTAGGGGCTTATTGGATAACCAATAAAATAGGCGCTCCGACGGATATCTCATAACTGAACCTCTACTCATCGCAATTCCTACCATATGTATATGACCCTCTAGGCTCAATATCAAACTAGCCGTGAGTCATACCTATCAGAACTCCTTTTGGTGCAGTGAATTATTATCTCCATAATAATTCACTCGACTCATTGATTGTGGATGTTCTAGGCCACTACGCCGCAGTCCCCAAATGATATAGGGAAATCCAATCCATTGGATCTGTTTATCCTCAATTACTGTATACCTATAGTCCCTCATCCATCTAATATCCTAGAGATTATATACCGGGCATGGTACTATCAAACCCATACAGTTTCTACTCGAGTCTCACTCTAATCGGATTCTCCTGGAGAACTCTTTCTCTCTCAATCTGAATGACCTTAGCTAGGGATTTGTCTGAGTAAGAATACATGAGATATTCCTCTCATGATATTGAGAGTGGATGATCCTCTATTGACACTCAATAGTCCTCGTAAGGTTGGCTACCACTCCCGATGACCGGCTATGCTAGATTTGGAACCTCCAGACCTATAAGTTTAGTATCAAAGAGTGGAGAACTCATACGGGACATCCTTAGTATCTCAAGTCTAAGAACCAAATACACCACTGGGACTACGGAATCGCTATCTAACAATAAGGCATCATCAACCATCTAGCATTCCGTAAGCGGATCAATCAATGAACTCATTCTCCAATGAGCACATGTACTGTATTCGTAAGACATTCAAGCATTTATGATACAATCCATTTATCTAAGACATGCCAATTTATCATCAATTTACCACATTTCTCCCCCTTTGTCATCAACAAAAAGGAGAATAATTTATCAATGCAAGTGTGGTAAAAATCTAAGCAATAAAGGTAAGTAAAACTTTGCATGATAATTTGAACCAAGTCTTATCGGTTTCTTTTTTGTTATGCAAATTGGTAGGATCGGAGCGGCACTAAGAGGGGGGGGGGGTGAATTAGTGCAACGGATTAAAACTTGTAAGTTTGAAATCGATTTCGTAAATGTGTAGAGATTTCGATTCGACGAAGAATGACTTAATAAAAATAGTTCGAGTAAAGGAAATTAAGAATAGAGAGATGAAAATTAAAAGTTTGCTACTAAGTAAATAAATGTTTCAGAAAGTTAAACACTCACATATTCAAGGAACACCATAATTTAAAATGGTTCAGTCAAATGACCTACATCCACTTGCGAAGTCTTCTTTGATAAGGCTTCCAACTTCCACTAGAAAATCACTTTAAAGGGGAGGGACCAAATACCCCTCTTACAACCTTTTTATAAGTGGTTCACACTCTTATAGATTTTTTAAAGAGAAAGAGGGAGGTGAACGCTTAAGCTATTGAAAACAAGACTTTGCTAAAGCTTTTTCTCAATTTCTAACTTCTTAAAAAGGTTTCTTCTCTACTAAGAATTGAGGGGTATTTATAGACCCCAAGCGGATTCAAATTTGGGCTCCAAATTTAAATTACTTTTGCGTTCCTAAAGCTGGTGGTGCCACCGACTCTCAATGTCATTGACTGTGTACTGGTAGTGCCACCGCTCGACCTTTCGGGTTCTGGGCAGTGCCATAGCCCGACCTTTCAGGTCACTGGTTTGGGCTCCAAATTTGGCCCAAACTAGTTCAAATTCGGGCCCAATTGGCCCCTAACCGGGTTATAGGATTAACTCTTAATCCTAACCCTAATTACATGCAAACTACAAAATTAAGACATAGTCCTAAGCAAATTTTTAACCGACAACGTCGAGTTTCCTTCCGGTGAGCTTTCCGGCAAACTTCCGACAGACTTCCGATACACCCTCGGATTTCTTCCGACGGACTCCTAGCAAGCTCCCAGTCTTGTGGTGAGTTCAATGAGTCTTTGGCAAGTATCCAAACCTTCGATGATCTTTCCGGTGGACTTCCGAAAACTTCAGCAAGTCCTCGATTCCTTCTCGATTGGTTCTAGCAACACTTCCGATGATTCTTCGGACTTTCGGTGGACTCTCAAACACCCATCGAACTTGACTCCAGTAGACTTTCTTTATGTCTTCAAGCTATCATAGTTAATCCTGCACACTTAACTCAATAATATGGATTATATCAATTAACCTATTAATTGACTTCATCATCAAAATTCGAGATTCAACAATCTCCCCCTTTTTGATGATGACAATCAATTGATGACGGAGTTAATCATAACTCCCCCTATCTATATGCCATATTATAAGAAGATAAAAACACTTGAATTCAATCTCTTTGAATTCAAGCCTAAACCGATAAGTTCTATCCGTTGAACTTATCATTATTCTTAATAAGCATGAGCAAATACGAAACTTCGTATTTCTCATAATTTTAAAGCATGAAAATTATTTCCAAGTCGAATGATAAAAGACAATTATCATTTCGATAAGAATTAATAATAATATAAAATTTCAACATAAATCTCATGATATAAATGCAAGGCATGATTTCATATAATCATGAGATGATATGACAACTAATCTGAAAACTTTCAAATGCGATATTCTCAAAAAGTTTTGCGATGCTTTTAAGGAATATAACGCATATAAGATATTTTTCATTGCATTATATAACATATAAGCTATTGCAATACGATACATGAATATAACACATATAAGACATTTGTCATTGCATTATACAACATATAAGCTATTGCGATATATATAAGCCATGCTAATTTAATTTCATATTTGCACAAGTCATCAATATTTTGCTCATTCTTCTCCCCCTTTGTCATCAATAAAAAGGAGATGAGGTTTCAAGCATAAAACTCGAGATCATTGAAGCCATTCATAAAATCATCTCAAAAAGAATCTTGAAAAGGAGATGGCAAAATTGACAAAGTTTGGCATTAAGATCGATCATTTAAGGAAGACAACAAATCATCAAAATGTTGACAAAATTTCAGAAAGAAACATCCAACATCATATACTAGGATAATGTAAATGCATATCAAGGTAGTATAGAGGTTTACAATAATAAGCAAACACATCGATTATTCCTTAGGAGGAATTTCAGAATTCCTATACATGGCATCTGTCTTTTGGTTCATCTATCGTAGTTCCCTCAAAATTTCAACTTGTTGTAATTGGATTTGCTCTTGCTGTGATTTGAGTTGCTCTTGTTGTGTTTTGATTTGATTTAATTCTACCATAATGGGATCTTCAGAAGATGAAGCAAGAGCTGGTTCTAAGGGTATTGTACCAAAGAGACTAGGAGGAAGAGATTCATTTCCCTAAAAATGAGTATTTCAGGTTGTTCTACTAGTGGAGGAATTGGATCAGTCCTTTTAGGTTGCCTAATCCATATACCATAGCTAAAAGTGCACCTAAGTCTCTTGAGTAGGTATTTGTTGATAGTGTTAAATCGATCAACTTGGATTATTTCTTCATCGGGTGAGACATAAATATTATAGGCAAGCATTAATTGAGTGACTAATTCCCCATATGGTAACATTAAGTCTTTAGCTATTATGTCCTACATATGTTGCCGGATTAAGTATCCAAAATAATTATTTTGACCGGTCATAATCCAATACATAGTACTTAACTCTATTTGACTAATCTCATCATGATGAAATTGTTTAGGAAGTAGGATGCTTATCATGATATGATGAAAAAGTTTAGAGTTAGAAGGCAACAAGTGCTCGTAGCTTTTGGGAATTATGCCTAGGTTCGGATTTGCAAAAATAGTTTCTAAGGCTTCGGAGTAGGTTGCTCTGATTACATTGATATCCCATTTACTTCTAAAATAACAACCCCTATCCTTTTCGGTAATTCCAATTAATTCACATATAGTGCTATCAAAGATTTGAATTTGTGTTCCTAACAGGAAGGTAGTTAAGCTATCATTATCCACACTTAAGTTTGCGTAAAATAACCTAACCAACCTAGGATAAATTGGTTCATTGATTTGTAGGAGAGATAAGGCATCTAAATTTGCAAACCATATAATGGGTTCTAAGTTTCCAAATTCATCTATATCAATATGTTTGCCCTTATGTATTGTTCTTGTTTCGAAATTAGGAAACCTAAGAGCTACTTCATTAGATCTAAAGAGGATTTGGTCATAGGAATCTCCTTCCATCTTTTTCCCTTTGGTTCTTGATGATCTTTTAGGAGCCATATCTAATCATGATGATAGATCAAGAGAGAACTGTAAAGAATAGGCCAAATAATGAGAGGAAGAAAAAAAAATTTCAGATCTTACCTTATGTAAATTTCCTTGGGAGGTAGAGAGCTTGATCCAAGAAGAACCCCTCTCTTAGGCTTCTAGAGGCTTAAAATGAGGGTGAGAGAGGTTTAGAGGGTTTTATGGGAGTGCTAGGGAGGGTTCTCACGGGTTGGGGGCGGTTCCACCGCCGACCCTAACTCCCCCTATTTATGTGGTTTCTCGAGCGATGCCACCGCCAACCAAGTGGTGCCACCGCCTGGGGACTAAGCACCCAAGCGGTACTATCATCGGTTCTAGCGGTGCCACCGTTGGCTTACTAAAAATGATTTTTCCCTCCTTTTTTTTTATTTTCAGAAGTGTTTGATTCAAGATAAGATAGTGTCTTGGATCGCTCCTTAAGATGTCATTCAAAATCGAAAAGGAAGAAGTCAAATCCACGAAAACCGAAAAGAGGATGAAAAATTTTAGAAAATATATACAATCAAGCTCATTCACAAGGACAATTCAACATGCCTAATTCCCTTCCAATAAAGTCAAATTGATCTTCATTTAAGGTTCTTGTGAAAATGTCTACTAATTGATGCTTTGTATCAATAAATTCTAGAATGACATTATTATTATTGACATGATCTCGTATAAAGTAATGCCTAATGTCAATATGCTTAGTTCTAGAGTGTTGAATTGGATTTTTGGTTAGACAAATAGCATTTGTATTATCACATTTTATGAGAATATTCTTTAAGTAAATTCGATAGTCTTCCAACATATTCTTCATCTAAACAACTTGTGTATAGCATGCACTTACAGCTATGTATTCGGCTTTTGCCATAGATAATGCAACCGAATTATATGTCTTGGAAGTCCAAGAAACAAGTGCATGTCCTAAAAATTGACATGTTCCGGATATGCTTTTTCTATCTATCCTGCATTAGTTAAAATCAGCATCTACATAAGCTATTAAATCAAATTTACCAGATTTCGGATACCATGATCCTAAATTAGGAGTTCCTTTAAGATATCTAAAGATTCTTTTAACACTTTTAAGATGAGAAATTTAGGATTAGCTTGAAACCTAGCAGAAAGTCCTACACTAAACATGATATCCGGTCTAGTTGCGGTGAGGTAAAGTAAACTATCAATCATTCCCCTATATTTATAGCTTTTGAACCATCCATGTTAAATCGTTTTAACAATTCTAATGTATATTTAGTTTGATTAAGAAATATACCATTACTAAGTTATTTAATTTACGATCCTAAAAAGAAAGTTAATTCTCCCATTAGGCTTATTTCAAATTCATGACTCATACATTTGGCAAATGATTCACATAGTGATTCATCCGAAGAGCCAAAAATGATATCGTCAACATAAATTTGAATAATAAGAAAATTATTTTTAAAATGTTTGATAAACAATGTAAATACACGAGCTTGTTTTCAAAATGTTTGATAAACTAAGCCTTTCATACCAAGCTCTAGGAGCTTGTTTTAAGCCATAGAGAGCCTTAGTCAATTTAAATACATGATTAGGAAGAAGAGAATTTTTCAATCCGGGAGGTTGTTCAACATACACTTCTTTGGAAATAAAACCATTGAAGAAAGCACTTTTGACATCCATTTGAAATAGTTTAAAATCATTACTACTAGCATAGGCAAGGAGCATCCTAATGGCTTCTAATCTTGATACAAGAGCGAAGGTCTCTTCATAGTCGATACCTTCTTCTTGGTTGAAATCTTTGGCCATTAGTCTAGCCTTGTTTCTAACCACGATACCGCATTCATCTTGCTTGTTTCTAAAGACCCATTTAGTACCAATGACTAAATGGTCACTAGGTCTAGGAACAAGCTTCCATATCTCATTTCTCTCAAATTGTTTCAATTTCTCTTACATTGCAATAACTCATGAATCATCTTTCAAGGCTTCGTCAATACATTTTGGTTCAATTTGAGAAAGGAAGGTAGCGTTAGCACAAAAATTCTTGAAGGAAGAACGAGTTTGAACCCCTTTGATGTATCTCCTATAATTAGCTCCTTTGGATAAGCATCTATATACTTCAATTCCTTGGGTAAGAAAATTTCGGAAGAAGATGCATCCAAGTTGCTATTTTGACGAGGGGGTTCATTTAAATTCAAGTTATCAAAACCAAGATCATCATCAAAATCATTTTTCTTTAACTTGAAAATTTCATTAAAAACTACATGCATAGACTCTTCTATAACTAAGGTTTTTTTTGTTAAAAGCACGAAAAGCCTTAGAAATGGAAGAGTAACCAAGAAAGATGCCTTCATCGGATTTAGCATCAAATTTTCCTAAGGTATCCTTTTCATTCAAAATAAAGCATTTGCAACCGAAAACTTTAAAATAAGAAACATTTGGTTTTTTGTTATTCCATAATTCATAGGGAGTTTTTGATAGGGATGGTTTTATTAGAACCCTATTCATGATATAGCAAGCCGTATTAACGGCTTCGACCCAAAAATACTTAGGTAGACTATGTTCATTTAATATGGTTCTTGCCATTTCTTATAGATTTCTATTTTTTCTTTCAACTACCTCATTTTGTTGAGGATTTCTCGAAGTGGAGAAGTTATGGTTATATCCATTTGATTTACAAAAACTTTGAAAGTCACGGTTTTGAAATTCGCCACCATGATCACTCCGAATTGATGAAATCATAAAGCCTTTTTTGTTTTGAGTAAGTTTACAAAATTTAGAGAAACATTTGAAACAATCACTTTTGTGAGCCAAGAAATAGATCCAAGTGTATCTACTATAGTCATCTACAATTACGAAGGCATATTTGCTTCCTCCTAGACTCGTTGTGTCAATTACTACAAATAAGTCCAAATGGATCAATTGCAATAGTTTAATGGTGCTAATTTGATTTTTTGGTTTGAAACTAGTTTTTAATTGTTTTCCTAGTTGACAAGCATCACACACTTTGTCCTTAATAAACTTTATATTGGGAATCCCTCGTACTAACTCTCTAAATGAAATCTTAGATATTAGTTTCATATTTGCATGGCCTAATCTCCTATGCCAAAGCCAAGCATCATCATTTAAAGGGGAAAAGCATATTTCATTATTAAGTTCATCAAGGTTGATAGTGTAGACATTATTTTGTTTTAAGGCAATCATTGATATATTATTGTTTGGTTTTTCAATAATGCATACATTAGATTCAAATCTAACGTAACCTTTATGGCATAATTGACTAATGCTTAAGAGATTATGTTTTAATCTATCAACTAGCAACACATCATCAATTGAAAAACTTAATTTGTTACCTATAGTTCTCTTGCCAATGATTTTACCTTTGTTGTTGTCTCCAAAGGTGACATACCTTCTTCTTTGCTAGTGAGCATAGAGAAATGAGATAGATCTCCAGTCATGTGCCTTGAGCATCCACTATCAAGATACCATCTCTTGCTCTTAGCTTGTGAGTTTGTCTACAAAAAATGATGGTATTTAGGTACCCATTTGATTTTGGGTGCCTCAAAAATTGATCTACTAATTTTGTCATTCATCATTGAATTATCTATAGTTCCTTTAGGAACCCATATTAACTTATATGAAGTAATTTTTTTAAATGAACATTTGTAAACAACATGTCTGGATTTATAACAAAAGTTGCATTTCAAATGAGGTGAAATATGTAATGTGGGTCCTCTAATGAAGGTGATAGGATTTTGGTGAGATTCTCTCATAAAACCAATTCCACTTTTATTTGTAACGTGACTCTTGTTTGCAAGGATTATGTCCAAGCCTTTGCTACCGACCTTGAACTTGTACAAGGTCTCTTTAAGTAGCAAATTTTTATTTTTTATTACTTCTAAGTGTTCACACTTATAGCATGTAGGAGTTTGAAGACTATCAAGCCTATTTTGTAGTAAGGCATGCTCTTTCTTTAATAGATTGAACTTCTTACTAATAGTTCTACACTCATCAAATAATTCATAAAAAGCGATAGAAAATTCATCGAAAGATAAATCTTCATTAATTAAATCATATGCCTCTTTTCCTAAAGCTATTAGCATGAAGTTTGCCTCCTCTTTGTTGCTAGCTTCTTCATTCTCGGAATCACTTGAATCGTCCCAAGTCGCTTTTAAAGCTTTCTTCTTCTTCGGTTGTTTCTTCTTGGCTTGAAGGCATTCATTTTTTAAGTACCCTGGCTTCTTACATTTGTAGTATATTACTTAGTCCTTTTTATATTCAAGTTTGTTTTTGGTATTATTTTTAAATTTATTCTTTCTTATAAATTTTTAAAATTTTGGAGTTAAAAGTGTAATGTCATCATCACTGTCCTCATCACTTGATGTTCCTTTCAAATGGTCTTCTTGTGTTGTAAGTGTCATATCCTTCCTGTTCTTTCGAAGGGGGTTCTCGAGCCCTTCATGAGCATAGCACGTCATTTCGTAGGTCATTAGAGACCCAATAAGTTCTTTGAGAGAAAATGTTTTAAGGTCCTTAGCCTCTTGAATGGCTATAACTTTTGGATCCCAACTCTTTGAAAGGGATCTTAAAATTTTAGTTACTAGTTCAAAGTTAGAAAAATCTTTACTAAGAGCTTTGAGTCCATTGATGACATTCATGAAACAAGTGTACATGTCTCTAATGGACTCATTTGGTTTCATCCGGAAAAGTTTGTAAGAATGCACAAAAATGTTGATTTTGGACTCTTTCACTTGGCTCGTGCCTTCATGAGTGACCTCAAGAGTTCTCCAAATATCAAAAGTCGAATCACAAATCGAAATGCAATTAAATTCATTTTTATCAAGTGCACAAAATAAGGCATTCATAGCCTTTGGGTTTAAAGCAAAAACCTTCTTCTCCGATTCATCCCATTCGCTCATCGGAAGAGAAGATTTTTGAAATCCATTTTCGACAATAGTCCAAAGCTCAAAATCCATAGAAATAAGGAAGATCCTCATACGAGTCTTCCAATACATGTAATCCGACCCAAAACATAGGCGGACGTGTAATAGAGTGACTCTCTTACATGCCGGAGTAAGTCATCTTTCTTGTGTATTAAACCAAATATGAGAGTGAGCCTAGCTCTAATACCAATTGTTAGGATCGGAGCAGCACTAAGAGGGGGGGTAAATTAGTGCAGCGGATTAAAACTCATAAGTTTGAAATTGATTTCGTAAATGTGTAGAGATTTCGATTCGACAAAGAATGACTTAGTAAAGATAGCTCGAGTAAAGGAAGTTAAGAATAGGGAGATGAAAACCGAAAGTTTGCTGCTAAATAAATAAATATTTTAGAAAGTTAAATACTCACATTCAAGGAACACCACAATTTAAAGTGGTTCGGTCAAATGACCTAGATCCACTTGCGAAGCCTTCTTCGATGAGGCTCCCAACTTCCATTAGCAAATCACTTTGAAGGGGAAGGACCAAATACCCCTCTTACAACCTTTTTATAAGTGGTTCACACTCTTATAGATTTTTCAAAGAGAAAGAGGGAGGTGAACACTTAAGCTATTGAAAACAAGACTTTGCTAAAGCTTTTTCTTAATTTTCAACTTTTCAAAAAGGTGTCTTCTCTGTTGAGAATTGAGGGGTATTTATAGACCTCAAGAGGATTCAAATTTGGGCTCCAAATTTGAATTACTTTTGGGTTCCCGTCGGTGGTGGTGCCACCGCCTATCAATGTCATTGATCATGTACTGGTGGTGCCACCGCCCAGTCTGACGATACCACCATACGACCTTTCGGGTTTTGGGCAATTCCACCGCCCAACCTTTCAGGTCACTGGTTGGGCTCCAAATTTGGCCCAAACTAGTTCAAATTCAGGCCCAATTGGCCCCTAATAGTGTTATAGGATTAACTCTTAATCCTAACCCTAATTACATGCAAACTATGAAATTAAAACATAGTCCTAAGCAAATTTTTAACCGGCAATGTCAAGTTTCCTTCCGGCAAGCTTTTCGACGAACTTCCAACGGACTTCTAATACACCCTCGGATTTCTTCTAACGGACTCCTAGCAGGCTCCCGGTCTTATGGCGAGTTCAACAAGTCTTTGGCAAGTATCCGAACCTTCTCAGTGATCTTCGCGAACCTCCGATGATCTTTTCGGTGGACTTCCAAAAACTTCGGCAAGTCCCTGATTCCTTCTCGGTTGGTTCCAGCAGCACTTCCGATGATTCTTCGAACTTTTGGTGGACTCTCGAACATCCATCGAACTTGACTCTGATAGACTTGCTTTATGTCTTCAAGCTATTGTAGTTAATCTTACACACTTAACTCAATAATATGGATTAGATCAATTAACTCATCAATTGACTTCATCATCAAAATCTGAGATTCAACACAAATCACTTTCTTCCTTTGTCATAAGAATAAGAAAAGGAAGAAAGACAAGGAGAGAATCCATTAAGAACTAAATTCATAAAATAATTTGAACCAAGTTAAATTCAAAATGATGAGTTTCATTAAATCATGCTTCAATTTTAACAATGAAAAATATCAAGTGTATCAAACATAAATCAAATCCGTTACACACTTAATCATATCGCCATTCTTGCAAGTGATCATTAAACACTAAAAATTCATAAACATTCTCTCATGAAAGAAGAAGCATCAAATGAAGAATCAAAAACTTTGAATAGGACTTCATAAATTGAATCCATTTCTCATTAAGAAATCAATAAGAGTGAGATCCATGAAAGATGCATTTGTCAATGTATCAAATATCATTACGTGATGGAGCAAGGGTATGGAGTAAACTTGACACCAAGGAAGATAAATTCATAAAAGCTCCATTCATGAAATACACTAAGAGAAAGATAGTCCAGAAAAGAAACAAAACTTATGTATTTGGATAGTTTATTATTCCTAACTCCCTTCTAATGAAATCAAATTGTTCTTCATTTAAGGGTTTTGTAAAGATATTGGTCAATTAATATTTTGTATCAATAAACTCTAAGATTATATTATGATTATTAATAAGATCTCATATAAAATAATGCCTAATGTCAATGTGTTTAGTTTTAGAGCATTGAATATGATTTTTTATTAAACATATTACACTTGTATTATCACATTTTATAGGAATATCCTTAAGATAAATTTTATAATCTTCTAATGTATTTTTCATTCATACAACTTGTGCACAACATGCACTAGCTACAATGTATTCGGCTTCGGTTATGGATAGTACAATCAAGTTTTGTTTCTTAGAGAACCAAGAGACAAGTGTATGTCCTAAAAATTGACACGTTCTAGATGTGCTCTTTCTATCTATTCGGCACCCAGCAAAATCAGCATCGGCATAACTAAGCAATTCAAAATTTTTAGATTTTGGATACCATAATCCTAATTTAGGAGTTCCTTTTAGGTATCTAAAAATTCTTTTGACAACTTTTAAATGAGATTGCTTGGGGTTAGATTAAAATCTAGCACAAAGTCCTATACTAAACATGATATCTGGTCTAGTTGTGGTGAGGTATAGCAAACTACCTATCATACCCTATAGGCTTTTTTATCAAAGCTTTCTCTACCTTCGTCAATATCTAACTTAGTGGAGGTACTCATAGGAGTATTGATAGCCTTTGAACTATTCATATTAAACTATTTTAGCAAGTTTAATGTATATTTTGTTTGACTAATAAAAATATCATCCTTAAGTTATTTGATTTATAAGCCTAAAAAGAAGGTTAGTTCTCTCATTAGGCTCATTTCAAACTCTAAACTCAAGCTTTTTGGCAAACGATTCACATAAGGATTCATTTATAGAGCCAAAAATAATGTCATCAATATAAATTTGAATAATAAGAAAATTATTTTCAAAATTTCTGATAAACAATGTAGTATCGACCTTGCCTTTAGAGAAATTATTTTGAATAAGAAAAGAGCTAAGTCTCTCATACCAAGCTCTTGGGGCTTGTTTTAAACCATAGTGAGCTTTAGTCAATTTACACACATGATTGGGGAACTTATCATTCTCAAATCCAAGAGGTTGTTTAACATAAATTTCTTTGAAAATAAAGCCATTAAAAAAAGTACTTTTAACATTCATTTGAAACAACTTAAAATTATTACTACTAGCATAGGCAAGGAGCATCCTTATGGCTTATAATCGTGCCACAAGAATGAAGGTTTTCTCATAATCGATATATTCTTATTGGTTGAAACCTTTGGCCACTAATCTAGCCTTCTTTCTAACCATGATACCAAATTCATCTTGCTTATTTCTAAAGACCTATTTAGTACCAATAACTAAATGGTCATTTGGCCTTGGAATAAGCTTCTATACCTTATTTCTTTCAAATTGATTTAACTCTTCTTGCATTGCGATACCCCATGAATCATCTTTCAAAACCTCGTTAATGCATTTATGTTTAATTTGAGAGATAAAAGCAGCATTGGCACAAAAACTCTTAAGAGAAGAATGAGTTTGAACTACATCCAAGTTGCTAGATGGAGAAAGGGATTCATTTACATTCAAAGCATCAAAATTAAGATCATCATCAAAATCATTTTTCTTAACTTCAGAAACTTCATTAAAAACTACATGAATAGACTCTTCTATAATCAAAATTCTTTTATTAAAGATACAAAAAACCTTAGAAATAGAAAAATAACCAAGAAAAATTCATTCATCAGATTTTGCATCAAACTTTTCTAAGGTACCTTTTTCATTCAAAATAAAACATTTACACTTGAAAACTTTAAAGTATGAAACGTTGGGTTTTTGTTGTTTCACAACTCATAAGGAGTTTTTGAAAGTAATGGTCTTACTAGAACCCTATTCATGACATAACATGTCATATTTACAACTTCGGCCCAAAAATATTTGGGAAGGCTATGTTCATTTAATATGGTTCTTGCTATTTTTTGTAAGTTTCTATTTTTTCTTTCTACTACTCCATTTTGTTGAGGATTTCATGGAGTAGAGAAATTGTGGTTGTATCCATTAGATTCCCAAAAATCTTAGAAATCACAGTTTTGAAATTCACTATCGTGATCACTTCGAATTGATGAAATTATAAAACCCTTTTCATTTTGAATAAGTTTACAAAACTTGGAGAAATACCTAAAGCAATCACTTTTGTGTGCCAAAAAGTAAGTACATGTATATCTACTATAATCATCCACGATGATAAATGTGTATTTGCTAACTCCTAGGCTTAATGTAGCAATTGGTCCAAACAAGTTCATATGGATCAATTGCAATGGTCTAGAGGTGCTTATTTGGTTCTTTGGTTTAAAGCTACCTTTTATTTATTTTCCTAGTTGACATGCATCACACACATTATCTTTGATGAACTTAATATGAGGAATTCCTCTTACAAGTTCTTTAGATGAAATTTGAGATATTAGTTTCATACTAGCATAACCTAATTTCCTATGCCAAAGCCAAGCATCGTCATTCAAAATCAAAAAATATATTTCATTGCAAAGATCATCAATGTCGATAGTATATACAATATTTTGTTTTAGGCCACTCATAGATGTGTTTTTGTGTGGTTTTTCAATGATGCAAGCATTGGATTCAAATCTAATGATGTATTCTTTATCACATAATTGACTAATGCTTAAGAGATTATGCTTTAAGCCATCAACCAATAACATATCTTCAATAAAGAAGTTGGATTTATTACCTATGGTTCCTTTGCCAATGATTTTACCCTTGTTGTCTCCGAAGGTAACATATCCTTCATTTAGGCTAGCGAGCTTAGAGAATTAAGATGGATCTCTGGTCATATGCCTTGAGCATCCACTATCAAGATACCATCTCTTGCTCCTAGCTTGTGATGGTACATTTTTCTACAAAAAAAGGATGATTTTTAGTACCCATTTGACCTTGGGTGCCTCAAAAATCGATCTACATAGCTTATCATATTGCATTGAGTCATTTGAGGTTCTTTTAGGAACCCAAATCAATTTATATGAACTATATCTCTTAAGTGGACATTTATAGGCAACATGTCCGAGTTTGCAACAAAAGTTGCATTTAGTGTGAGGTGATACATGCAAGGTAGGGCCTCTAACAAAGGTGGTCGGATTTTGGTGAGAGCTACTTACAAATCCGATTCTGCCTCTCCAATAAACATGACCCTTATTGGCAAGGATCATATTCAAGGACTTGCTACCAATCTCAAATTTTTCTAAGGTTTCTTTGAGTAGTAAGTTTTCCTTTTGAAGTATTTCTAGTTCATCACATTTCGTACATGGAGCTAAACTATCATTGTGCTTAACTTTTAATCTATCGAAATCACTAACAAGAGAAACATACTCCTTTTTCAATAATTTATATTTTTTACTAATTAATTTGCATTCATCAAATAAATCATGAAAAGTATTTAATAGTTCATCAAAGGATAAATTTGCATCAAATGAACTACTTACCTCATCTCCAATAGCCATTAGCGTATAGTGAGCAACTTACTCAATGTTGGTTGGCTCCTCTTCTTCAGATGCACTTGAGTCGTCCCACATTACTTTAAAGGCCTTCTTCTTCTTTGGCTGCTTTTTCTTTGCTTAGAGACATTCACTTTTGAAATGTCCCGACTTCTTGTATTCGTAGCATATAACTTGTTCTTTTTTATTCTTTTTTATAAATTTTTTGAACTTTCTTGTCAAGAGTGTCAAGTCATCATCATAGTCCTCATTACTTAAATTATCTTTCAAGTGGTCTTCTTGAGTTCTTAGTGTCATATCCTTCCTGTTCTTTAGAAGGTTATTCTCAAGCTCTTTATGAGTATTACAAGTCATCTCATATGTCATTAGTGACCCCATTAGTTCTTCAAGAGAAAAAATATTTAAATCTTTGGCCTCTTGAATGGCCGTTACTTTAGGATCCCAACTCTTTGGGAGAGATCTTAAGATTTTGTTAATAAGTTCAAAATCCAAGAAACTTTTACCAAGTCCTTTTAGACCATTGACGACATCAGTAAATCGAGTGTACATGTTTTCAATGGTCTCACTCAGTTTCATCCGAAATAACTCATAAGTGTGGACTAGAAGATTAATTTTTGACTCCTTTATTCTACTAGTGCCTTCGTGAGTAACTTCGAGTGTGTGCCAAATATCAAAAATCATTTCACAAATCGACACTCGATTGAACTCATTTTTATCCAAAGTACAAAACAAGGCATTCATGGTTTTAGCATTTAAAGCGAAAGTCTTCTTCTCCAACTCATTCCATCTATTCATTGGAAGAGAAGACTTTTGAAAGCCATTTTTGACAATGTTCCATAGCTCAAAATCTATAGAAATAAAAAAGATCCTCATTCTAGTCTTACAATATGTGTAATCTATCCCATTGAACATGGAAGGACATGTGATTGAATGACCCTCTTGGTTGCCGGCAAATACCATCTCTCTTGGGTTTCAAACTAAATGAGAGTGACCTTGCTCTAGTATCAATTGTTAGGATCAAGAGCAACACTAAGAGGGGGGGTGGGGGGGGGGTGAATTAGTGCAGTGGAAAATTCTTCGATTTCCTATAAAGTTCGTCTCGATTCAATCTTTTCAGAAAGATATTGAACTTAAAAATTTTGTAAGAATGTAAGGAGAAGCTCAAGGAGGTTTACAGTAAAGTAAATTGCACAAAAAGAAAAGCAAACCAGAATTTAGAGTGGTTCAGTCAATGAGACCTACATCCACTTCGGATTCCTCCTCCGTCGAGGTCATCGGCATCCACTAAAGGCCTTCCTTCAATAGGCGAAGACCAACCACCTTTTACAGTGGTTTCTCCTTTTCATGGGTTGAAAAGATAACCCTTACAAGTCTCACACATCCCTTGAATGATCTCAACACTTAGAAAATGAAGGAGGAGAACTCTAGCACTTTTACAACACTTTAATACTCAAGAAATTCAAGATTATAACAATACTTTCATACCCTTTCATACAGAAAATGGTGGGGTATTTATAACCCCCAAATGACTTCAAAATTGGAGCCAAAAAGTGTCTCTTCCCAGATTTTCGGAGTACTAGTAGTACCACCACCATTACTAGGTGGTACCACCACCTGACACCTACCTAACACTGAGTGGTACCACCGCTCAGTCTAGGCAGTATGATCGCCTGACAGAGCTCGAAGACCGAGCTCTGGCGGTACCACCGCCTAATAGGGGTGGTACCACCGCTGACAACAATAACTGCTAGCGGTACCACCACCTAGTTTAGGCGGTACCACCGCCTAGACAACCTGGAAGACTGGGTCACCAAGTGGTGCCACCGTCGGTCGTGATTTCAAGTGCTGAATGGGTTATTTAATCCGACCCAATTTAGCCCCTATTAAGGGCCCAGTTGGTCCCTAACTCAATTAAAGGGATCACCTCCCAATCCTAACTCAATCTATAGACTAACTATGATAATTACGACATATAACAAAGTATTCTAGTTCCAATACATCAATTGTTCTTCTAGTGATCTTTCGACGAACTTCCGACGATCTCTCGGCAATGTTCCGGTAGACTTCTAGCAAGCTCTTGAACTTCACATCGATCTTCTTGGTGAGTTCCGATGAGTTTCTTTGGTAAGCTCTTGGACTTCTCAATTGGTTCCAGCAGAACTTCTAACAAACGTCCGGACTTCAACTCTCGAACTCCCAATGAAATCTCGATCTTGACTTTGGCACAACATTTGCTTTTATGTCTTCCTACTATCATAGTTAATCCTACACACATTTCTCAACATATAGATTAGATCAAATAATTAATCAATTGATTTCATCATCAAAATTCGAGATTCAACAATATCCCTAGTGACCCCACACGAGCAACTATGAGACTAACTACATCCATCATATGGATGGGTATACAGCACACCAGTCTATCCGATTATCTCGATGTCCCTCTCAAGTAACCTATGACCGGGATTATTTAGAGTTTATGTTTAAAGGTGAATCAGTCTCATTATTGTGATCTCATCACGATCCGACTCTCATTGCACAAATCCATGGACATCACAATATATTCAAGCAATAGGCAATATAAAGTGAGAAAATGCCAAAATATAATAAGCAAAAAGACTATGTGTCAAGTCACACATTCCATTACTCACGTAATTGGCTTGCAGGACACCTATGACTAGTAGGTTGAGTCCTTTGAGGCTCACCTATTTCGCGATTCGCTATCTTGCCTACAATATAGAGATGTCACCGGTGACCTAAGTACATGATATGCTTGGTCGAGTCCCTCAAGAGTATGTCATCGAATCAAACTCATGTTATAACGATGGTGTTAACTTAACCGAACATCATGATTGGTTGAGGCCCTTGAGACCATGGTGGTTCGAAGGTCGAACAGGACAAGAATCATAAGGAGTTATGATCAGCAAGAGTTTCTTACCTTTACGGGCTTAGCATAATTGGTCGAGTCCCTTGAGATTACGTTAAGTTATCGATTGGATCACTATCCCCATTAGAGATCCACCGAGGGTCTCCGATTCACATATTGGAGAGAGTTATGTGTTTCACAAAAAAATAGTGGGAGTAGATTAAGATAGAAATTCATATCTTATTTGTTTATTTTTTTGTAAAATCTACATGTTATTTCTATTGCATCTTTATTTTAAAAAAATGTCACTTTCAAATCCCTTATATTCCATATTAATGTCAACCACCTCACTAGTCCGAATTATACGGATTGGCTTCTCATCTTGAGAATTATTTTCACGGTGGAGAAAATTATATACATCCTTGATATAGTGATAGCTACGCTTGAGGAAGGGGCAAGCAGGATGAAATCGCTCATTACGTGAAGTGAAGTATATAATGCTAGTCATAAGTGCTCTATAAGCTAATCACGTGAGTGATAACACGTGTGACTTGACATGCAGTCTTTTTATTTATTATTATTATTTGATATTTTATCACTTTATATTGTCTATTGCTTGAATACTGTGCAATGGGAATTGGATCGTGATGAGATCATGAAAATAAGACTAATTCACCGTGATTTAAACATATATCATAAATAATCCCGATCATAGATTACTCAAGAAGGACATCAAGATAATCGGACAAACTAGTGTGCTATATACCCATCCATATGATGGATGCAGTTGGTCATATAGCTATTCATGTCGGGACACTAGGGATACAGTACTAGTGCTCATTGAAGAATGAGTTCACTGATTGATCTGTTTACGAAATGTTGAATGGATGATGATGCCTTATTGTCAAATAGTGATTCTATAGTCCTAGTGGTGTATCTGGTCCTTAGACTTGAGACACCAAAGATGTCTTGTATAAGTACTCCATTCTTTGATACCAAACATATAGGTCGGGAGGTTCCAAATCTAGTACAACTGGTCATCGAGAGTGGTAGCCAACATTCTGATGACTATTGAGTGTTAATGGAGGATCATCCACTCTCGATGTCATGAGAGGAATATCCTATATATTCTTGCTCAGACAAATCCTTGACCAGGGTCATTCAGATCGAGAGAAAAAGAGTTCTCCGGGAGAATTCGACTAGAGAGAGACTCGAGTAGAAACCATATGAGTCTGACAACACCATGCCCGGTATACGATCTCTAGGATATTAGATAGATGAGGGGCTATAGGTATATGATAATTAAGGACAAATAGGCCCAATGGATTGGATTCCCTTGTATCGTCCGAGGATTGTAGCGTATTGGCCTAGTATGTCCGTAGTCGATAAGTCAAGTGAATTATTATGGAGATAATAATTCATTGAGCTAGAAGGAGTTCTGATAGGTATGACTCATGGCTAGCTCGATATTGTGCTTATAGGGTCATACACAAATGGTAGGTGTTGCGATGAGTAGAGGTTCGGATATGAGATATCCACCGGAGCCCCTATCTTATTGGATATCTAATAAGCCCATGAATTTTTGGATCCTATGGATAAGATCCAATAAAAGTAATGAGAGATTATTGTATAGAGATCAACTAATCTAATAGACTTAGTTAATTGGATAGAGATCCAATACTCAATAGGGCAAGATCCATTAGGGTTAAGTTGATGGGGGACCTCTATAAATAGGGGGGAACTAAGTGTTCATAGGCTAGAGCCTTTTTGGGTTGCCTCTCCTATTCTCCTCCCTTTCTCCTCCTTAGATAGCAAGCATGGAGTTTTGAAGAGCATCGTCGTAACCCTATTGTGTGGAACACTACTAGAGAGGAAGGTGCTTGACCTCCTTCACCCTCTCCTAGTGATCTGTAGAGATTCGGGGATATACGATCTCCCTAGGTAACACAATCTATCTCACATGTGAGTTCTAAGTTTCATAAATTTTTCACATCAATCCTTGCACGATGACAAACACAATCAATGGGAAATTTAGGAATTTTTTTTTTATATTCTTTCGCTACGGATGTGATATCGCACCTAGATTTCCTAACACAAAGATGAGTCCACTTTTGCTCAGTGTTATATGTTGAGCTCCATGACTCCTGAGTTATAGAGATAGCATGAAATGATGGATGTCAGATCCATTCTCCTACATGTTTACAAACTATTTAAGGAATAGGGAAGGACTCAGTGATATGAGATATCTAAAAGGCTCTTTCATGCTAGGATGACTGAGGGGACACTGGTTCAGAACCATATCCTAAAAATGATTGAGTGGATAGAGAAACTCACAGGTCTAGGAATGGTCCTAGAGGATAAACTGTGTGTAGATTTTGTGCTGCAGTCTCTACTGAATTTCATAATTCATAATAAATTTTAAGTTAAACAAGCTTGAGATGACTCTCTGTGAGCTTTTCAATATGTTGAGGGAGGCAAAGAGCACTATCAAGAAAGTAAAGTCAATTCTCTATATTGGTGAGACTACAAAGAAAAGAAAGGTAGAAAAATCTCTTAAGAAGGGCAAAGGCAAGGGTAGACCGGGTAAAGCAAAAGTTTCTAAGAAAGATTTGACAAAGGATAAAGGCTAGTGCTTCCACTGCGACAAAGATGGGAACTGGAAGAGGAACTGCAAAGAGGGCAAAACAAAAGCTTGGAGAAGCTTGAAGTATATTTATGATCAGTCTCCATTTGTTAGACTCTTATGATAACACATGGGTATTGAACACCGGTAGTACTTATCATATTTACAATTCGATGCAGGTTCTGGCAAGACCTAGGAGATTGGTAAGAGCCGAGATGGATTTCAAGATGGGCAATGGAGCAAAAGTTACTACAATAGTTGTTGATGAGATCACCTTACATCTATCTGATGGAGCTATTATGGCATTGGATGCATGCTATTTTGTTCCTTTTGTTATCAAAAACATTTTCTATTTCATGTTTGATAATTAGATGATATAAATTAATTTTTAAGAATAATAGTTGTTCAATACTATTAGATGATGAGATCACCACGAGAGGAACATTGCATAATGGTTTATATATGCTAGACACTACTCCATATATTATGAATATAAGTGTGTCCAAGAGGAAATAAGATAAGGTAAACAGTGCATACTTGTGGCATTGTAGGCTAGGTCACACCCATGAGAGAATGATTGAAAATTTGCTAAAAGATAGATATCTAGATCCATTCGACTATGAGTCATATGCAACTTGCAAGCCTTACGTTCATAGAAAATTGACCAACTCTCCACTTAGTGAAACTGGAGAGAGAGCCACTAAGCTGCTAGAACTTATACATAGTGATGTATGTGGACCCATGTTAACTCATGCCATAAGTGGTTACTCTAACTTTATTACTTTTACTAATTATTTCTCAAAGTATGGACATGCATACTTGATGAAGTATAAGTTTGAGGCCTTTGAGAAATTCAGAGAATATATGAATGAAGTGGAGAACTAGATTGGAAAGAGTATCAAGACACTTTGATCTGATCGAGGAGGTGAGTACTTGAGTACAGAGTTCACCCAATTCAGCTTTTTTGGTTTTTGGGATGTTGATGCACTAATACTTGCTTGATGGTCAATGTACATATGTTAAGTACAAACAAAATTATCAAGATTTGTCCATGAGCTGTGTCTTTACATATTTTTAGGAAAGATAAAAGACTAAACTTTTTTTTTTGGCATTTGGAATCATGTCGAAAAATTGAAAGTGACTTCTGCTTCTGTCATTCGACAATGAGATTCTATTCCAATGAACACCTTATATACCATAGCTCAATGGTGTATCTGAAAGGAGGAATTGTATACTGTTAGACATAGTATGGTTCATGATGAGCTTCATTGACCTACCCATCTCATTTTGGGGATATTCCCTAGAGACCATAGCTTACCTTCTGAACAAAATTCCAACTAAGTCAGTATACCATATAAGATATGGAAAGGGAAGAAGCCCGATCTTAAGGTTGTTCAGATTTAGGGTTGACCTACCCATGTTAAAAGACACAACCTCGATAAGTTAGAATCGAGGATAAAGCGATGCAAGTTCATGGGATACCCTAAGGAAACTTGTGAGTATCATTTCTATTATCTCGATGACCAAAAGATCTTTGTAGCCAAGAGAGTAGTATTCCTTGAGAAGGAACACATTTTTGGTGGAGACAATGGGAGCATGATAGAGTCGAATGAGGTTGGAGAACCTAGCTCAAGCACCACTCCATAACCCGAGTATGTTCAAGTACCTAGCACACAAGTTCTAACTTTACGTAGGTCCAATAGAGTATCTCATCCTCTTGAGAGATATGTGACACATATTAGAAGAGAAAATATTGAGGATATTAATCCTTAGACCTACGATAAGGCTATTATGAGTATAAACTCTAGGAAGTGGTAAGAAGCCATAAATTCTGAGATGAATTCTATGTACTCCAATAAGGTTTGGAACCTAGTTGATGCATTCAAGGGTATTATACCCATTGGTTGCAATTGGATCTTCAAAAAGAATATTGGAGTAGATGGAAAGGTAGAGACATATAAAGTAAGGCTAGTGGCTAAGGGGTATCGTCAAAGGCAAGGTGTTAACTATGACAAAACCTTCTCACTCGTAGACATACTGAAATCCATTCAAATTCTGTTAGCTATTGCAACACACTATGATTATGAGATCTTATAGATGGACGTAAAAACCATGTTCCTCAATGGGAACCTCAAGGAAGAGGCGTATATGATACAGCTTGAGGGATTCGTATTCAAGGATAGTCCAAATAAGGTGTGTAGGTTATTTAGGTCTATTTATGGACTGAAGCAAGCTTCACAAAGTTAGAACATAAGATTTGATGAGGTGATCAGATCTTAATATTTGATGAGCCTTGTGTGTACAGGAAGGTAAGTGGGAGTGCTATTACCTTCTTGGTGTTATATGTGTATGACATCTTGATCATTGGGAATGATGTAGGAATGCTATCTACAATAAAGGCTTGGTTTTCTAGACACTTTTCCATGAAGGACTTAGGGGAAGCATCCTATATCTTGGGGATTCGGATCTACAGAGATAGATCTAAGAGGATGCTTGGCTTGTCCCAGCCCAAGTACATAGATACCATTGTACCGATGAAACATTGGATATCGCTTTCTAGTAGTATGTCCCCAAATACTCCTAAAGAAATGATGAACATAAATAGGATAACCTATGGCTCAACGATAGGGTCTATCATATATATCATACTATGTATCAGGCCTGATATAACACATGTTCTGAGTATCACGAGTAGGTATCAAGCGGATCCAAGCTTGGAGCACTAGAAAGTAGTAAAGTGTATCCTTAAGTACTTACGAAGAATTAATGATCTTTTACTGGTATATGGAGGTAGTAGCCTCAGGGTTGATGGCTACATGAACTCGAGTTTCTAGTCCAATGTTGACGATAATAAGTCTAATTTGGGGTATGTGTTTACCCTAAATGGAGGACCAATATGCTGGAATAGTTCCAAGCAAGATACTACTACTAACTTGACCATAAAGGCGAAGTACATTGCTGCAATAGAGGCAGCAATGGAGGGAGTCTAGATAAAGAAGTTCATTATAGATCTATGAGTCATGCTGGGTAGTGAGGAGTCGATTCCCTTATATTGCAATAACAATTGGGCAATTGCTCAAGTGAAGGAACCCAGGTCTCATCAAAAGTCGAAGCACGTTCTAAGGAGGTTCCACCTGATCAGAGAGATCGTGACCCGAGGAGATGTAGTAGTAGAAAGAGTTCCATCTGAAGATAACATCACAGATCCATTGACAAAATCATTGTCTCAGATTATCTTTGAGCGTCACAGGGGTCGGATGGGGATCAGACATATAGGTGATTGGCTTTAGGTCAAGTGGGAGATTGCTAGTCATAAATGCCCTGTAAGCCAATCACATAAGTGATGGCACTGTATGACATGACATGCACTCTTTTTGCTTATTAAATTATTTGATATTTTATCACTTTATATTGCTTGTTGCACACACACACAAATATATATATATATATATATATATATATATATATTCATGCCCTGTAAGCCAATCACATAAGTGATGGCACTGTATGACATGACATGCACTCTTTTTGCTTATTAAATTATTTGATATTTTATCACTTTATATTGCTTGTTGCACACACACACAAATATATATATATATATATATATATATATATATATATATATATATATATATAATATATATATATATTGTGATGTCCATAGATCTATGCAATAGGAATCGGATCATGATGAAATCATGATAATGAGACTGATTTACCTTTAAACACAAACCCTTAATAGTCCTAGTCATAGGTTACTCGAGAGAGACATCGAGATAATCGGACAAACGGTATGCTGTATACCTGCCAATATGATAGAGGTAGTAGGTCTCATAGTTGCTCATATGGGGATAGTAGGGATATAGTGCAAGTGCTCATTGGAGGATAAGTTCACTAATTGATCCGCTCACGGAATGTTGGATGGTTGATAATGCCTTATTATCAAACAGTGATTCTGTATCCCAATGGTGTATCTAGTCCTTAGACTTGAGATACCAAGGATTTCTTGTATGAGTACTCCACTCTTTGATACCGGACTTAAAGGCTTGGAAATTTCAAATCTAACATAGTCAGTCATTGAGAGTGACAGTCAACCTTACGAGGGCTATTGAGTGTCGATAAAGGATCATCCACTCTCGGTGTCATGATAGGAATAACTTATGTGTACTTGCTCAGACAAATCCTTGGTTATGGTCATTCAGATTGAGAGAGAAAGAGTTCTTTGGGAGAATCCGATTAGAACGAGACTCGAGTAGAAACTGTATGGGTCTAATAGCACCATGCCTAGCATACAGTCTCTGGGATATTAGATAGATGAGGGACTTTAGATACATGGTAACTGAGAAAAGACAGGTCCAGTGGATTGGATTCCCTTGTATCATCTGGGGATTATGGCATAGTGGCCTAGTATGTCCATAGTCGATGATGTTGAATCTCGGATTTTGATGATGAAGTCAATTGTCATTTGTTATCTAATCCATATGTTGAGATAAGTGTGCAGGATTAACTACGATGAAAGTAAGACATGCAGCAGGAGTTGCGCCGAAGTCAAGACTATGATCACGTTGGGGGTTCGAGAGTTCGACGGAAGTCCGGACGGTCATCGGAGGTTCTGCGGGAACAAATCCGAGAAGTCCAGGAGCTTGCCAAAGAAGCTCATTGGAACCCGCCAAGTGGATCGTAGCAAGCCCAGGAGTTTGCCGGAAGTCCGCCGGAGCATCGCCGAGGGTTCGTCGGATGATCGCCGGAAGTTCGCCGGAAGCTCGACGGAAGAAGCGATTGACGCACCGGAGCAAGTTGCAGTAAATATCTTAAAAAATATCGTAGTTAGCATGATAATTAAGTTAGAAATGGGAGGTGATCACATTAACTTAATCTTGGGGCAATTGGGCCCTTGACAAACCCAAATTCCCTGGCTGGCGGTGGCACCGCTTGGGTCGGCGGTGGCACCGCCCAGCTGCCGAGCCTCGGAGTGAGGCTGGGCGGTGGCACCGCCTAGGCTCAGTCTCGGAGTGAGACTGGGCGGTAGCACCGCCCCTGTCAAGCGGTGGCACCGCCTGGGCTCAGTCTCCGAGTGAGACTGGGTGGGCGATAGCACCGCCCCTGTCAGGCGGTGGCACCGCCTGGGCTCAGTCTCCGAGTGAGACTGGGCGGTAGCACCACCCCTGACAGGCGGTGGTACCGCCTAAGCTCGGTCTCCGAGCTCTGTCAGGCGGTAGTACCGCCCATTTATGGCGGTAGTACCGCCAGGACCCTAAAAACATGGGATATGACATTTTTTGCTCCAAATTCAAATCAGTTTGCGGCCTATATAAACCCCACCCTTTCATGCATGAAAGGGCACCGAAACTTAGCATTTATTCTGAGATTTTGAGAGCTTAAAAGTGTTGTAAAAGGCTAGAAGTTCTTCTCCCTCTTTTCTTCAAAGTTTTGATCATTCAAGAGAGGAGTGAAAAATCTGTAAAGGTTGTCTCCTAAGCCCGTCAAAAGGAGTGAAACTATAAAAGGGTGGTTGGCCTTCGCCTATTGAAGGAAGGCCTCTAGTGGACGTCGGTGACCTCATCGGAGGAGGAAGCCAAAAGTGGATGTAGGTCAAGATTGACCGAACCACTCTAAATCTCGGTTTGCATTTACATTTTGTTCTCTATCTTAACTGCAATTACTTCCATAGCTTTACTTTAACTGCACTTTGCTTGATCTTAAGTTAAAGCAATTTCCGAATCGACTTTCATACCGAAATCGTTCTTATCATACGAACGTCGTTTTAATCGTCAAAAGTTTTCCGCTGCACTAATTCACCCCCCCCTCTTAGTGCTCTTGATCCTAACAATTGGTATCAGAGCGGGGTTAACTTTCAAACGGATTAAAACCCAAGAGAGATGGCATACGCCGGAAACCAAGAGGGTCATTCTATCACACGTCCACCCATGTTCAATGGGACGGACTACACCTATTGGAAGACCCGAATGAGGATCTTCCTTATTTCTATGGATTTTGAAATTTGGAATCTTGTTGAAAATGGATTTTCGAAGTCTTCTCTTCCAATGATCGATTGGAATGAATTGGAAAAGAAGACTTTCGCTCTTAATGCAAAGGCTATGAATGCCTTATTTTGTGCGCTTGATAAAAATGAGTTCAACCGTGTTTCGGTTTGTGAAACCGCGTTTGATATTTGGCATACACTCGAAGTGACTCACGAAGGCACAAGTAGAGTGAAAGAGTCAAAAATCAACCTTTTGATACATTCATTTGAACTTTTCTGGATGAAACCGAGCGAGACTATTGGCGACATGTACACCCGTTCACGGATGTCGTCAATGGTCTAAAAGGACTCGGTAAAAGTTTTTCGGATTTTGAGCTCGTAAATAAGATTCTAAGATCCCTTCCTAAGAGTTGGGACCTTAAAGTCACTGCTATTCAAGAGGCTAAAGATTTAAACAACTTCCCTCTTGAAGAATTAATCGGGTCATTAATGACCTACGAAATGACTTGCAAAGCTCATGAAGAGCAAGAAGACATCCTTCCAAAGAACAGGAAGGATATGACACTTAGAACTCAAGAAGACCACTTGAGAGAGAACTCAAGTGATGAGGACTTTGACGATGACTTGGCACTTCTAACAAGAAGATTTAAAAAATTCATTAAAAGAAACAAGTTTAAAAATGACACAAAAAATAAATTTGAACCCAAGAAGGACCAAGTTATTTGCTACGAATGCAAGAAACCGGGACACTACAAAAGTGAATGTCCCCAAGTCAAGAAAAGAACACCAAAGAAGAAGGCGCTCAAAGCAACGTGGGATGACTCAAGCGCGTCCGAAGAAGAGGAGTCCAACACCGAGCAAGTTGCTCACTATGCCCTAATGGCCATCGGAGAGGAGGTAACCAATTTAATTGATGCAGATTTATCATTTGATGAATTATTAAATGCCTTCCATGACTTATTTGATGAATGCAAAACTATTAGTAGAAAATACAAATTGCTAAAAAAGGAGCATAATAGTCTTACTTGTAATTTCGATAAATTAAAATCTGAATATCATGATAGTTTAGCTCCATGTATAAAATGCCATGATCTAGAAACTCTCCAAAAGGAGAACTTGCTACTTAAGGACACCTTGAAGAAATTCGAGGTTGGTAGCAAGTCTTTGAACATGATCCTTACAAATAAGGGTCACGTTCCTAAAAGAAGTGGAATCGGATTTGTGAGAAGTCCTCACCAAAATCCAACCACCTTCATAAAAGGCCCTATCTTACATGTTCGGCACCAAAGCAAATGCAACTTTTGTTACAAATATGGACATAAAACTTATCAATATCCATTCAAGAAAACTAGTCCGAACAAACTGATTTGGGTTCCTAAAGGAACCATAATCAATTCTATGCAACATGATAAACAAGTTAGATCAGTTTTTGAGGCACCCAAAAGTAAATGGGTTCCTAAAAATAATCCTTTCTTGTAGAAACATATACCATCACAAGCTAGGAGCAAGAGATGGTACCTTGATAGTAGATGCTCAAGGCATATGAC
This sequence comes from Musa balbisiana, assembly GCA_004837865.1. NCBI lineage: Eukaryota > Viridiplantae > Streptophyta > Magnoliopsida > Zingiberales > Musaceae > Musa > Musa balbisiana. The sequence goes on along the minus strand of CM017196.1, from coordinate 18,972,415 downwards.
CGGAGATCCATCTCAATTCTCTAAGCTCTCTAGTATAGACGAAGGCTATGTCACCTTTGGAGACAACAACAAGGGTAAAATCATTGGCAAAGGAACCATAGGTAACAAATCCAACTTCTTTATTGAAGATGTTTTGTTAGTTGATGGTTTAAAACATAACCTCTTGAGCATTAGTCAATTATGTGATAAAGGATATATTGTCAAATTTGAATCTAATGCTTGCATCATTGAAAAACCATACAAAAACACATCTATGATTGCATTAAAACAAAATAACATATACACTATTGACATCAATGATCTTTGTAATGAAATGTGTTTCACGGTTTTGAATGAGGATGCTTGGCTTTGGCATAGGAGATTAGGTCATGCTAGCATGAAACTAATCACTCAAATATCATCCAAAGAACTTGTAAGAGGAATTCCTCATATCAAGTTCATCAAAAATAATGTGTGTGATGCTTGTCAATTAGGAAAACAAATTAAGGGTAGTTTCAAATCTAAGAATCAAATAAGTACCTCTAGGCCCTTACAATTGATCCATATGGACTTGTTTGGACCTATCTCTATATCAAGTCTAGGAGGTAGCAAATACGCCTTTGTCATTGTAGATGACTATAGTAGATACACATGGACTTATTTCTTAAAACATAAAAATGAATGCTTTAGATATTTTACCAAGTTTTGCAAACTTGTCCAAAATGAAAGGGGTTCTATGATTTCGTCAATTAGAAGTGATCATGGTGGTGAATTTCAAAACCATGATTTTCAAGAATTTTATGAATTTAATGGATACAATCATAACTTCTCTACTCAATTAGCTTAATGTATGTCTTAAAATTTGTAATTAGTATATAATTGGGGTAGAATTCAGCCAACTCAATTAGGAGTCAATTGGGCCCAAGTTTGGGCTATGTTGGGCCAAGTGAAAGGCCCAAACAGTGACCCAACAGGTGGCACCATCATGACACAATCTCCGAGACTAAGCGGTGGCACCGCCCAATGGTAGTGTCAGGTAGTGGTACCGCCCAGACATAGTCTTCCAAGTCATGGTACTGCCAGATTGGGTGGTGGTACCGCCTAGTGTTAGTGTTGCAAGCGGTGGTACCGCCCAGCACAGGTGATGGTAATGCTAGGACCTGGGAAACCTAGGATGAGACTCTTTTAGGCTATAAGTTTAAATCCACTTGAGGCCTATAAATACCCCTCTCATCCCTAGTTAACAAACATACAACTGAGAGCAAAAAAGAAAAGAAAATGCTATTGTAATTTTGTGTGAACTCCTCTCAAAACTTAAGTGTTAGTCTTATTTAAGAGAAGAGTGAAGGAGGTTATAAAGGTTCTTTCCTGAATCTATTGAAAGGAGAATCGAGTTGTAAGGGTGGTTGATCTTTGCACATTGAAGGAAGATCATTAGTGGATGTTGGTGGCCTCAACGGAAGAGGAATCGGTGGAGTGGATGTAGGTCACAACGATCGAACCACTATAAAACTCGGTTTGCATTTCCATTCTTACAATTTATCTTTACTACAAACTACCTTACCTAATTACTTTTGCTGCACACCCTTTTGAACATATTTTAAGTTAACATCTTTCCGAAATCGGTTTTATCGTACGAAGAATTTTTAAACCGGTGATTTTCTCCGCTGCACTAATTTACCCCCCCCCCCCCCCCCCCCGCTCTTAGTGCCAACTCATTACTAACAGTTGGTATTAGAGCCACGTTATTTCTCATTTGGTTTAACACCCAAGAGAAATGACTATTTTCTATTTTTAAGAGGGCTTTTCTATCGTTTGTCCTCCTATATTCAATGGGACGGACTATACTTATTAGAAAACTCGGATGAGAGTTTTCTTGCTTTCATTGAATCTCGATTTATGGAATATTATCAAAAATCATTTTCAAAAGTTCTCTACTCCAATGAACGAATGGAATAATTTGGAGAAGAAAACTTTTTTTGAATGCTAGAGCTATGAATGCTCTATTTTGTGCTTTGAGCAAAAATGAGTTTAATCATATTTCTATTTGTGAAATGACTTTTGATATTTTGCATATACTTAAAATCACACACGAAAGCACTAATAGAGTAAAGGATTCTAAGATAAATCTTTTGATGCATGATTTTGAACTATTTCGAAAGAAGCCATGCGAAACCATTGTTGATATGTACACCCATTTTATGGATGTCGTCAATAGCTTGAAAGCTCTTGGTAAATATTTTTCAAATTTTAAACTTGTTATTAAAGTTTTATGATCTCTTTCTAAAACTTGGGATTCTAAAGTAACGACCATTCAAGAGGCCAAGAATTTAAATATTTTCCCCCTCAAAGAACTTATCGGATCTTTAATAACCTATAAAATAAGTTGTATAGCACAAAACGAACATGAGAACAACCTTCCAAAGAACATAAAGAATTTGGCACTTAGAACACATGAAGACTACTCAAGCGAAAGCTCAAGTGATGATGAACTTAAACTTGAACTTCTCACTATAAAACTTAAAAAGTTAAATAAACAAGAATTATATATTAAAATTAAATTTTTAAAAAAATTATCATAGAAGAAGAGAGCACTCAAAGTGACTTGGGACGAAACGAGTGCATCCGAAGAAGAGGAGTAAACTGATGAAGATGAAATGACAAACTTCGCTTTGGTGACTCTTGACAATGAGGTAAAAAACACAAACGAAACCCCCTTAGTTTATTTTAAAATTACTTGATGCATTTCATATGTTATTTTTAAATTAGTTAGTAATATATATATATATATATATATAATAAATAAAAGGGGATCATGCATTTCTTTTTCTAGCTAATTTTGAAAATGATAATGATAATTGCATGTTTTATGAAAATACAATAAAATTTTAGATTTAAATCTAATGATTAATCCTATGTATGTTTTTAAGAAAAAATAATGTGTATCTAAATTGATGATTTTTTATTTTGATTGAAAATGCTTTATAAAATCATGTTTGATGATATCATGCTTAATAAGTTTATAGTTTGAAATTGTGCATGTTATACCTTGAAAACTTGAAACCATGATGTTGTGCCTAAAGTAGTGTTGTATAATGATCATGCTTAATAAGTTTATATTTTCAAATTATGCATGATGACTTTTGTGATTCATGGTTTATTTATCTTTATCGCAATGAAAGTTGTTTTTTCAGTTTTAAACAAGATGGATGGTTTTTATATGAAAACCTTGAGCATATTTATATGAAATTAATCACATAAAATGAAATACATAAAAAGAAAAATGTATTGTCATTGGAATTAAAATGATAAATCAAATCTCTTGTTTAAAGAAGTCATATGTTTAATGTGTTATATTTTTTGTCATGATGATGAAATTTATTTTTTGGTCTTAATTGATGATGCATTCTTTGACTTGGCATAAAAAACTTGGGCATACTTGTGTGAAATAAATCAAACAAAAAAAAGGGAAGGAAAACATTTTTCTTAAAGAATTTCTCAATCCCTACTTTATCGATTTTTCAAAAAGGGAGATCAATGAATATATTTATGTAATTTTATGAATTTCTTTAAAATAAGTTTGATGATTTGATGATTTGAATTTGAATGAGTTTTATTCAAATCATGATCTTGATTTCTTGGAATTACTTGAGATTTTTTTAATCATGATCTCTTCTTTGTACTCCTACAATTTTTTCTTGGTATTTTATTTAAAGAGATTTACTATATAAATCATGTCTTTTAGTATTCGCATGATCTTGTCTTTCATGATATAATTTTTATAATTCCTTGTATTCTTGAAATATATCTCATTACTAAATTTTTCTTGTTATCCTTCATGTGATGATATGAAATTATGCAATATTCAAGATATTATGTTGATGCATACAAATGAGAACTTATGATCATGCATGGTAGGATGTAATGTAATTTGACAAATTGATAGCATCATGATGTAAAATATTTATGATTTGGAATTATGCATGCAACACTTATGATGATATATATAATGTATTGCATATGATGTGAATCATGATTAAAATTGCTTTGACTTGAATTCAATTTGAATTCAAGATTTATCTCAATTATGGCATATTGCAATAAGAATGATATTTTATCTTTTTATAGTTTAAAAATTAATATAAAGGGAAATGAATTGTACTATTGTTTTATTATTCCCCTCTTTATACTAATGACAAAGGGAGGAGAAAGAATTGCTAGTGTGTACATTTCAAAAGAGAAAGATTTGCTAGCTTGCACAATTCAAAAATATGCAAAAACAAACTAGCTTACTCATCTCAAAAGAGAAGCAAAGATGGCTAACTTGCATAATTCAAGGAGCAAAAGTTGCTTTCTTGAACATCTCAAATATTGCTAGCTTACATTTTCTAAAATGATATAAAATTTTGCTAGCTTGCATGATGTAAAACTTGTTAGAATTGCTAGCTTGAACATTGCAAAGGAAGCAAAAATTGCACTTCTCAAAAGAGAAGAAAAAACTTGCTATCTTGAACATCACAAAAAATTGCTAGCTTACCTATCTTAAAAAGCAAAAGTGCAAACTTTACAATCTTGCGCATCTTTAAAATTAATGATGATTTGGTGATTAGGCATGTGGTAAAGTGATAAAAAATTTGCTAGCTTGTATGTTACAAAACTTGCATATCTCTAAAATTTGCTATGCACTTCTCCTTTTTGTTTATGACAAAGGAGAAGTTATGTTGATGATCATGCATGAAATGATGTATTGAAAATTTGATTATGCATGATTTTATGATCACATATTATAAATATTCTTAATGAAATATTGCTTTGACTTGAATTCAACTTGAATTCAAAGTTCTATCAATATGGCATATTGATAGGGGGAGTTAAGATTAACTCCGTCATCAATTGGTTGTCATCATCAAAAAGGGGGAGATTATTGAATCTCGAATTTTAATGATGAAACCAATTGATAATGTTTATAATTAGATCTACATTTTGAGTGATGCTGGAAGCTTCGATCAAGGAGAGATAATTAAAGCAAGAAGAAGAATCATGTTGGGATGGAGAAAAACATGTCAGAAGATTAGACGTTGAGCCAAAGGATCAGTCGATGTATCGATAGAAGGTTTCGAGCCATAGATTTAGGCATCGAGCCAAGAAGAGTGAAAATTGTGCTAAGGAAATCAGAGTTGTAGAGGTCAACTGGCCGATTGAGTAATAGGCCACAAGAGAGGACGATGTGTCGAAGAATCGAATGAAGCGTCGATAAACCAATGACATGCCGGACAACACTTGATTCAAGCTTTGTAATAATTGTCTAGATCAAAGTGGGTTTTAAGTGTGCAAGATTAACTACGATAGCAAGGTAAAAAGCAAAATGAAGTCCTAGAGTCAAGAACGAGATTTCATTGGGAGTTCAAGAGTTCATCGGAAGTCCGGATGTTCGTCGAAAGTTCTACAGGAATTGACCAAGAAGTTCAGGAACTTGCCAAAAAAGCTCATCAAAACTCACCAAGAAGATCATCATGAAGTCTAGGAGCTTGTTGGGAATCCACTGGAACAATGCCGAGAGATCGTCGGAATTTTGTTGGAAGCTCACCAGAAGAAACCTAGACTTATCAAACTTATTTAGCTTAATGTATGTCTTAAAATTTGTAGTTAGCATATAATTGGGTTGGAATTGGGTCAACTCAATTAGGGGTCAATTGGGCCCAAGTTTGGGCTGTGTTGGGCCAAGTAAAACGAACTTGGGCTGTGTTGGGCCAAGTAAAAGGCCCAAACAGTGACCCAATTGTTGAATCTCAGATTTTAATGATGAAATCAATTGGTAAAAGATTTGATATAATCCTTTGTTGAGATATGTGTGCAGGATTAACCACGATTCCAATAAGATGTAAAGCAGGTGTTATGCCGGAGTTAAGATCAAGATCACGTTAGGAGTTCGAGAGTTCGTCGGAACTCCGGATGTTCATCGGAACTCGCCAAGAAGATCATCATAAAGTCCAGGAGCTTGCTGGGAGTTTGCCGAAACATTGTCGAAAGTTCGTCGGATGTTCGTCGAAAGCTCACCGAAAGAGTAATTGATGCACCGGAATAAGATGCACTATAATCATGTCTTAGTTATCATAGTTAGAGAGAAAATTAAGTTAGGGTTGGGAGGTAATCCCACTAACTTAATTAGGGGCCAATTGGGCCTTTAGTTAGGCTGGTTTGGGCCGGATTCAAGGCCCAACCAGGTTGCTAAAAAGATGGCTAGCGGTGGCATCGCCTAGAAAGCAGTGCCCCAAGATATCTAGGTAGTGGCACCACCCAGACTAGGCGATGGAACCACTGGCAGTTATTGCTGCCAATTGTGGTACTGCCCCTGTCAAGCAGTGGTACCGCTAGAGCTCGGTCTTCGAGCTTTGTCAAGCGGTAGTACCGCCCAGTAATGGCAGTGGTATTGCCAGTACCTTGGAAATCTAGGATGAGACCCTTTTTGGCTCTATTTTTTAAAGTCATTGGGGCCTATAAAAACCCCACCTTTTTCTGCATGAAAGGGCACGAAAACTATTGAGATAAACTTGAGTTATTAGTGTGTAAAAGTGTTGTAAACAAGTGCTAGAGTCCTCCTCCCTTTCTAAGTTTTGAGATCATATAAGAGAGGTGTGAGACTTGTAAGGGTTCTCTCCTAAACTTGTGAAAAGGAGAAAGCGCTGTAAAAGAGGTGGTTAGTCTTCACCTATTGAAGGAAGGCCTTTAGTGGACGCTGAAGACCTCGTCGGAGGAGGAATCCGAAAGTGGATGTAGGTCACGTTGACCGAACCACTCTAAATTTTGGTTTGCTTTTCATTTGTGCAAATTTCCTTTACTGCAAACCTCCTTAATCTTCTGTTGCACTTTTACGAAAGCTTTCAAGTTCAACTTCTCTACGAAAAAGATTGAATCGAAACCATTTTCGTTGGAATCGGTTTTAAACGAAGCAAACAATTTTCTGAAATATCGAAAGTTTTCCGTTGTACTAATTTACGCCCCCTCTTAGTGCCGCTCTTGTGATAGAACCCTTACAGATTCTAAGCTTGGGGTTAATCTTTTTAAGGGATCGACCTCCTTGGAACTCTATTGGGGTTCCTTTCTCCAAGTTGCTGCACAAAGGCTATAGAAAAGATTCATCTATTGCTTATTAAAAGATGATCAATACATGACTATTTATAGGGTTTCTAAACCCTAACTCCTAATAGGACTCCTACTCAAGACTCCACTCCTACTCAATTAAGACTTCTACTCAAGACTCCTAATAGGACTCCTACTCAAGACTCCTATTCATTTACAACTCATAATTCTTCTCTAAGAAATAATCTCCAAACCCTAGCCGGCCTCTTCACCTCTTTAATAATGGTCGGCTTATGTAAGTTTTACATAAATGCCCCTATCAATTAGGACTCTCCTAGCTAGAGTCCTAACAGACCCACCCTCTTCAAATCAGCCTTGTCCTCAAGACTAACAATCCATGAATTTTGAAAATTTGATCTTCAAGTCGTCATAGTTCTCCTAAGTGGCACCTTCTGTTGATAAGTTCACCCACTATATTAGCACTTCAATAGTTGATCATTGTCGTCGAGTCAATAATGGCACTCGACTAGGTATGGAGTTCTCCTTGGGTAGTCATATTTGGTGGGTGGCTTTGGGCTGTCTCCAAGCACCTGTTTACCACTTTCGTCTAGCTGTTTGTTTGCGGGTGATACGTCGTACTCCTTTTCAATTTAGTACCCTTATAGCGTAATTCTTTTGAGTCCCAATTGTAATGAGCCATGGAGTTTGGTGCTTCCTCTAATTTTTTTATGATCTTATGGGTCTCCGAATCTTCCTGTCATTCCCTCTTAATATCCTTAGGGAAATTACTAGTCGAAAGTGAAATGGTCGAACATTCAACTTGCTTGGGTAGTCGTGAAAGCGCATCTACAACAATATTCTCCTTCTCCTTTTTGTAAGTTATTTCATAATCATATCTAAGAAGCTTTGTTACCCATTTGTGCTACTCGGGGGAAGATATCTTCTGCTCTAAGAAATATTTTAGGCTTTTATGATCGATATTGATTTAAAAGCATCGCTCAATCAAGTACGATCTACATTTGGCCACCGCATACACAATCGCAAGCATCTCCTTGTCATAAATAGTCATTTTGAGATGGGAATGAGATAATATCTTACTAGTATAAGCAAGGGGATGGCCATCTTGCATTAGAACAATACCAATTCTAACTCTGAAGGCATCGACTTCAATAACAAAAGTCTTGCCAAAGTCGAGCATTGTCATTACTATGGCTTTATGTTCATCAAAGACAGTGGTCGCTTTGTTTGACCATTGGAAAGCATCTTTTTTCAGCAAGGAAGCCACGTAGCAATTACGATCGTAGCCTATTAAACTAAGAAAGCCACGTAGTAATTTTATGTTTCTCGAGGTCGGCTAGTTTTACATTGCTCCAATTTTGGAGGGGTCCATTGCCACACCTTCCTCTGATATGATATGCCTAAGATATTCCACCTTTTGGTGAAGAAAGCAAAAATTCATAGTAGCAATTGTGTGTTCGAAAGGTGGTTTTCAGTATGTTTTCTTTGCACACTCATATTTGATGATACCCGGATCGAAGGTCCAGCTTTATGAAGATTTGTGTTCCCTTTCATCTAGCAATTCACCTGCTATTGGAATAGGATATTTTTCCTTGATGGTTACGTCGTTTAGGGCTCGGCAATCAATGCATATTCGCTATGTTTCATCCTTCTTTCGTACGAAGAGCACCGGTGAAGAGTAGGGGCTATAACTTGGCCGAATAACTCCTGTTTCAGGCATCTCTTTTACAATCCTTTCTATTTCATCCTTCTACAGATATGAATGCTAATATAACCAAGTATTTGTAGAAGGTTTGTCTAGAAGAATCGGTATACAATGATCATACCGATGGGCAAGAGGTAGGTTGCGCGGTTCGTCAAATATATCTAAAAATTCAGCAAGCAAAGGAAGTAGGATTGGATCTTCAAATTCTATTGGCTCTCCTTTAGTTTGCTCCTCAAGTTGTACCAAAAAGCCACTGCATACTTTATGCAAAACCTTCTCCATTTGTTGTGTGCAAATCATCGTTACGTCGCCCCCATGGTTCCCGTGCAATATCACCTGTTTCCCCTTATTGTAAAATTTCATAATTAGTTTCATAAAATTCTAGGAAACATCACCTAATGTCATCAATCATTCAATTTTGAGCATGGCCTCATGATCATCAAGAAGGAAGAGGAAGAAATCTACAATTATCTCTTGGTTCTATAGTAACAGTTTCACCTGCGGACATCTTTGGTCGCACTTTAGGATTCTTCCGTCAGCGACCTTTACATCGAACTTGCTACAACCTTTGATGTGGAATGTCATCTGAGCAGCAACATTACTGTTTAGGAAGTTATTAGTGCTGCTCATGTCGATGAGAATAGCGATTGGTTGTTGTTTGAGAAAGCCTCCAACTTTCATCGTTTGCGGGTTTGAGTAGCTAGCTAGTGCATGTACCGTAACGTTAGTCAGTTGTGGCTCTTCTTCTACATCTTCTTCTTCATGTTCAAGGCTCTCTTTTAGATATTCAATGACCTCTTCTTCTACTAGTTCAATCATAAGAAGTCTCCCTTTACTACAACGATGCTCACGGCTCCACGGCTCGTCACGGTGCCAACATAACTCCTTCGTAGATCGCTTCTGAAGCTCTTCTCTTGTCATCATTTTTGGTGCAGGGACTTAGTTGATAGTAGGGGGGGCTGAGGGCTTCTGCATTACAGGTCGAGATGTGATCCTAGTCCTCCGGGCTTTATGGTTCAATTGCTCCTCTTGATGTCATGTGAAAGAGATGGCTGTCATAAGCGTGTACGGTTGTCGTGCTTTAACTTCTCCCCGGATCTCTGGCTTCAAGCCCTCAATGAAGGTCCCTAATAGCTATTTTTGAGACCAATCATAAGTTTGATTAGATAACCTTTCAAACTTGGTTTGGTACTCCTGAATGGTGGAGGTTGATCTCTTTAGGGGATCGGCCTCCTTGGAACTCTATGGGTTCCTTCCTCAAAATTACTGCTCAAAGGCTACAGAAAAGATTCAACTATTACCTCCTCAGATGCCATAGTATATATTTCCAAATCTGTGATGTTAAGAGCTCTCTTTTGTTGTCGGGTTAAAGGAATATATAGGTTGAGAGAAGTGATGGTTGAAAGGGTTGGTAGATTAGTGGATGTAAGCTACGGTTTAGGCATGTTTTGTGATTGTTTTGCGTGCAGTTTGAGGGTGTGGTTTGGTGGAGTTTGAGGGTGTGGTAGAAATCAGCTGAAGTTGCTGCAGGTATTTGTTATATTGTAAGAGCAGAATTATCGTCAAAGAAATAGTGGTTTCTCGATAAAATTTCCACCAAAAACTTGAGAGATTTAAGGAGGGAATTGATAACAAAATCTCAGTTTACATAACAGCAAGGATATGCAATTTAATCAAGAAAATTTTAGTAGTATAACAGCAAGGAAATTGGTGCAAGTTGCAATAGCAGAATTCTCGTGAAAAAATTTTAGCGGTTTACGATGAAAACTTGCAGCAACATAAAATCATTTTTAGAGATGAATTCCTCAATAAATCAATCTTATATGGAAGCCAAGATGATCTATAAAGTATATAAGAAATTTTGTTCAAAAAAGATTGCAAATAGATCGATTAAGGCAACAATATGCGGCGAAAATTTTCTACAGCACAGATTTTCAAATGTAGCAGATTGGACGTAAAAGATTACTGGTATATATTAAGAATTTTTAAACAAAACCAAAGGGAAATCCACTGTAAGGAATTGTCAAAGTATCATAAAAATTTCATAGAGATTTGGATAGAAAAAATATAGTAGCAAGATCAAACAAACTGTGCTATGCGGCTAGAATTTTATAGTGCAGATTTTCGAGTATAGCAGCTTAGATGTAAAAGATCAATGGTTTATATTAAGAATTTTTTGACAAAACTAAAGGGAAATCTACTATTAGGAAGTGTCAAAGCTATCATAAAAATTTTGTAGAGATTTGGATAGAGAAAATGTAGTAGCAAGATCAAACAGACTGTGCTATGCGGCTAGAATTCTGTAATGTATCTTTTAAGATGAAAACTTTACGACGAAAAGTTTATGTAGCAATATAGGAACATTTTTTTTTTTGGATTTTTGAATAAATATAACTAAATTGCAGCAATAGTAAGGTAGGAAACCAGAACCTATTGCAATTCATGGCGAGATCAAAGGATGATCCATGATGGTGGAGATGACGGCGGAATTTGGCGACGATCTTTTAAGCAATTGTAGGAATTGCTTTGGGTGGTTGTAGAGGGCTGATGGATGGCTGTGGAAAGGCAGCGAGATGCCAAGAACACTGCTCTGATACCAGATGATAGAACTATTGTAGATTCTAAGCTTGGGGGTTGATCTCTTTAGGGGATCGGCCTCCTTGGAACTCTATAGGGGTTCCTTCCTCCAAGTCCTACTCAAGACTCCTACTCAAGACTCCTACTCAAGACTCCTACTCAAGACTCCTACTCAAGACTCCTACTCAAGACTCCTACTCAAGACTCCTACTCAAGACTCCTACTCAAGACTCCTACTCAAGACTCCTACTCAAGACTCCTACTCAAGACTCCTACTCAAGACTCCTACTCAAGACTCCTACTCAAGACTCCTACTCAAGACTCCTACTCAAGACTCCTACTCAAGACTCCTACTCAAGACTCCTACTCAAGACTCCTACTCAAGACTCCTACTCAAGACTCCTACTCAAGACTCCTACTCAAGACTCCTACTCAAGACTCCTACTCAAGACTCCTACTCAAGACTCCTACTCAAGACTCCTACTCAAGACTCCTACTCAAGACTCCTACTCAAGACTCCTACTCAAGACTCCTACTCAAGACTCCTACTCAAGACTCCTACTCAAGACTCCTACTCAAGACTCCTACTCAAGACTCCTACTCAAGACTCCTACTCTATCATAAAATTTTGTAGAGATTTGGATAGAGAAATGTAGTAGCAAGATCAAACAGACTGTGCTATGCGGCTAGAATTCTGTAATGTATCTTTTGTTGTAAAGATGAAAACTTTACGACGAAAAGTTTATGTAGCAATATAGGAACATTTTTTTTTTTTGGATTTTTGAATAAATATAACTAAATTGCAGCAATAGTAAGGTAGGAAACCAGAACCTATTGCAATTCATGGCGAGATCAAAGGATGATCCATGATGGTGGAGATGACGGCGGAATTTGGCGACGATCTTTTAAGCAATTGTAGGAATTGCTTTGGGTGGTTGTAGAGGGCTGATGGATGGCTGTGGAAAGGCAGCGAGATGCCAAGAACACTGCTCCTACTCAAGACTCCTACTCAATTAAGACTTGTACTCAAGACTCCTATTCCTTTACAACTCATAATTCTTCTCTAAGAAATAACCTTCAAACCTTAGCCGGCCTCTTCACCTCTTTAATAAGGGTCGGCTTAGGTAGGTTTTACATGAATGCCCCTATCAATTAGGACTCTCCTAACTAGAGTCCTAACATCTTGATCCTAATAATTGGTATCAGAGCGAGGTTCACTCTCATCTAGTTTTAAACCCAAGAGAGATGGCATTCACCGGTAACTTAGAAGGTTATTTAATTATACGTCCGCCCATGTTTAATAGGATGGATTACATATATTGGAAGATTAGAATGATGATCTTTCTAATTTCACAAGATTTCGAACTATGGAATATTGTAGAAAATGGATTTCAAAAGTCTTCTCTTCCAATGAATGATTGGAATGAGTTAGAGAAGAAGACTTTTTCCTTAAACGCAAAGGCTGTGAATGCCTTATTTTGTACCTTAGATAAAAACGAGTTTAATCGTATGTCCATTTGTGAAACGGCACACACTCGAAGTGACTCATGAAGGCACTAGTAGAGTGAAGGAGTCAAAAATTAATCTCTTAGTGCATTCTTATGAGTTGTTTCGAATGAAACCGAGTGAGACCATTGGAGACATGTACACCCGATTTACGAATGCCGTCAATGGTTTAAAAGGACATGGTAAAGATTTCTCAAATTTTGAACTTATTAATAAGATTTTAAGATCTTTTCCAAAAAGTTGAGATCCTAAAGTAACGGTCATTCAAGAGGCCAAAGATCTTAATAATTTTCCTCTTGAAAAATTTATTGGGTCACTAATGACCTATGAAATGATATGTAAAGCTTATGAAGAGCTTGAAGACACCCTTCCAAAGAACAGGAAGGATATAGCACTAAGAACACAAGAAGATCACTTGAAAGAAAACTCAAGTGATGAGGACTTTGATGAAAACTTGGCACTATTAATAAGAAAATTTAAAAAATTTATAAAAATAAATAAATTCAAAAATGATACTAAAAGTAATTTTAACCAAAGAAAGAATAAGTGATATGCTATGAATACAAAAAGGCGAGACATTACAAGAGTGAATGTCCCTAAGCAAAGAGGAGGCAACCAAAGAAGAAGGCTCTCAAAGCTACATGGGATGACTCAAGTGCTTCCGAAGAAGAGGAGCCAACGAACACCGAGCAAGTTGCTCACTATGCGCTAATGGCTATTGGAGATGAGGTAACAAGTTCATTGGACACAAATTTAACTTTCAATGAGCTTTCAAGTGCTTTTCATGAATTATTTGATGAATGTAGAATTTTGAGTAAAAAGTATAATTCTTTGGAAAAGGAACATGCTTCTCTTATTAGCAATTTTGATAAAGTAAAGATTGAGCATGAAAATAGCTTAATTCCCTGCACAAAATGTCATGATTTAGAAATACTTCAAAAGGAAAACTTGCAACTCAAAGATACCTTGAAGAAATTTGAGATTGGTAACAAGTCCTTGAACATGATCCTTGCCAACAAGGGTCACGTTCATAGGAAAGGCGGTATCGGATTTGTAAGTAGCTCTCATCAAAATCCAACCACCTTTATTAAAGGCTCTACCTTGCATGTATCACCTCACATCAAATGCAACTTTTGTTGCAAACTTGGATATGTTGCGTACAAATGTCCATTCAAGAAATATAGTCCATGTAACTTGATCTGGGTTTCTAAAATAACCTCAAATTACTCAATGCAACATGATAAATCGATTTTTAAGGCACCCAAGTTCAAATGGGTACCTAAAAATCACCCTTTTTTGTAGAAAAATGTATGATCATAAGTTAGGAGCAAGAGATGGTACCTTGATAGTGGATGCTCAAGGCATATGACCGAAGATCCATCCCACTTCTCTAAGCTCACTAGACTAGACAAAGGATATGTCACCTTCGGAGACAACAACAAGGGTAAAATCATTGGCAAAGGAACTATAGGTAACAAATCCAACCTTCTTATTGAAGATGTATTATTAGTTAATAGTTTAAAGCATAACCTTTTGAGTATTAGTCAATTATGTGATAAAGGATATATCATTAGATTTGAATCTAATACTTACATTCTTGAAAAACCATACAAAAACACATCTATGATTGCACTAAAACAAAATAACATATACACTATTGACATTAATGATCTTTGTAATGAAATGTGTTTTTCGGTTTTGAATGACGATACTTGGCTTTGGCATAGGAGATTAGGTCATGCTAGCATGAAACTAATCTCTTAAATTTTATCTAAAGAACTCGTAAGAGGAATTTCTCATATCAAGTTCATCAAAGATAATGTATGTGATGCATATCAACTAGGAAAACAAATAAAATGTAGCTTCAAACCTAAGAACCAAATAAGCACCTCTAGACCTTTGGAATTGATCCATATGGACTTATTTAGACCAATTGCTACATCAAGCCTAGGAGGTAGCAAATACGCATTTGTCATCATGAATGATTATAGCAGATATACATGGACTTACTTTTTGGCACACAAAAGTGATTGCTTTTGTAATATCCCTCATTTTTGAAAATTTATAAGAACTTATTTGTAAATATGAGGATTTTTTTTTATAATTATTTAGCACTAAATACTTTTTTATATATATTGAAAGTATTGTGAGAGACCAAAATATGAATCTCATTAATTGGAGGTGATTTGTGAAATATTCACATTAAGAAAAAATAAATAAATAAATAAAATGGAGGATATATGGCATTAGCAAAGATGAGCCACTTACATTTATTCTAAAGATGACATCTAAACCTCCATGCATGCTTGCCACCTCACTACTTTAGCATGAACCAAACCTAAGTAATTTAAGGCACAATTGAGGGAAACATTGCAGCTAACGTAACTTGAGAAGAGGAGAAGGAATTGAAGGAGCAGAGAAAGAGAAAGAATTAAAGAAGAAGAAGTTTTATCTTGGCTTAAGGCTTTGCATCAATTCCCCCATATTTGGAAATCAAAACTTTTTAAGGCAAGTGTTCTAACCCCATCCAACAGAATCCTAATCTCTGTTTTCTTTTCAGTTCTACAAAATTTGAAATATTTTAGCTGAGAACCAAACATTTCTTTCGTTTTGATACAAAGCCATGAATCTGTAATTTTTCGGTAATCTGACCTTCATGCAATGTTTCGGTCCTAACTTTTTGTACTAAACTCTGATTTAGGCAAACCTATTCCATTTGAAAGTAGACTCGAAGACCTTTATTTTGATACCTAAATTAAATGATTTGGAGTCGAAATGCCTAATATGACTTCTAATGCAATTGACCTTTATTTTGATACCTAAATTAAATGATTTGGAGTCGAAATGCCTAATATGACTTCTATTGCAATTAACCCTACAGATTCTACAAAATATGGACTGTAATTTCAGACCTTCTATTACTAAATTGCTCATAACTCTCTAGTAAAAATTCTAAATTATGTAAAACTTGGATCTCTAGAAACTAGATTCGCATATCTTTCTTTTGAAAACTAATTTGGAAATTTTAAAGTATGTTTACCTTCTAAAACATCTATTTAAATTGATTCTATCTATTCTGCAAAACAAAGATGATCAATTCTGACATTTTGTTACTAAATTACTCATAACTCTCTAGAAAAAATTCTAAATTATGCAAAACTTGATTTTTTGGGAACTAGATTCGCATATCTTTCTTTTGATGGCTAATTTGGAAATTTTAAAGTACATTTGCCTTCTGAAACATCTATTTAAATTGATTCTATCAATTCTGCAAAAACAGAGATGATCAATTCTGACCTTCCTTTACTCTATTTATTGTAACTTCATGTTTTAGAAAATAGATTGATATAGCTTTCCCATGACACCTATTTTTAGTGAATTGGAGCACTCAAACAAATCAGGAAATGTACCATTCGAATTTTGCCAGAATTGAAAACTTTGTTGAGTTTTGCCTATTCAAGTTTCATTCTATTAGAAATTTGATTTCCGCTAAATTCTTCTTCAATTGAGCTTTATATTAGTCCTTTGAAAATTCTTGTATTGTTCATCCTAAAATTATTGTATGACTGAAATTTATTATGTAATGTTTTATTTGTATTTCCTTATTTGATAAAGGCACACACATATTTTCGTTGTTTTCGCATGTGCTTCCGATATGTGCCAATGTCATTGTTCATGCTACCCTTTTGTACTCTGGTGTCTTGTGGGATATTATGAACCATTGCCAGAAATGGTAAAGGGAGTTATGCATAGAGCCCGCAATGCTTTGCTGGCCCCATTGACTTCACTCAAACGTGGGTGAATGGAGCTTCCAAATGTGAGACTTATGCTTGGTGATCATCTTGAAATGAATGAATCACATTATGTATGTGGTCCCATAGCGCCCTCTATGTTTTTGATATGATATCCAAAGCTTTGCTTATGAGTTTATATTTATGCTTTGGATAAAAATGGAATGCATGCTACATCAAAAATGACATACAAGCTTGTGTTTATTATTCGGTTCACTTGTTATACTTTGAAGTGTTTCGTATATCATTGTTATACTCCCAAATACTCTTACGCCTTTGATATGCATCTAAATGCTTCATATGCCATTTGATACATGCCTAAATGCTTCTTTTGCCAATGAATTGCTCCAATTTCCTTTCTCCTATTGTTATGTCTAACGCTTATTTTTGAATGAGGTAACCCTTTGTGATTTTTATATCAAATGAGATGATTTCAAATGAACACTAGTATTTTTGCTTTTGTTATCTTGATACTAAGCTTGCTTGAACTTCTCCTATCGCCATGGATATGTTAGTTGCTTGCTGAGCTCTTTATGCTCACCCCATTGCTATATAATATTTTTAGGATAGCTTGTCATGCACTGAAAAGCTAGAATTGGGTTGAAGCAATGAAAGGCTAAAAGATTTTTGGTCTAATCTTTGTTAGTTGATAGGTTTTTGTTGTATAGTATACTTTACTCCTGATGTAATGTTAAGGATATGTTGATACTTATGTGTTGTAAAAGTTTAATGGACCGCTCATATTTATAGAATGATAAGTTTAAGTTGTATAAGAATAAGAACTCATGGTAAATAATTATTTTTTTGTGATTGTATATATTTCTACGATTATGGATTTGTGTTGTGGTTGATGTTTAGTTGATCTATGGATTTTATGAATCTCTAAGTGTGGTGGAGTATGATTTATGAAACATACAGGTTTATGAATTGTGAATATTGATTTGAATGGTTCTTAGTATCCTCAAATATTATATTGGATCTTGGATTGATTTGTGACGATGAATTATAATATTATTGATTTTAGACAGAGTCACACCTCCCGAATGGATTAAATTCGGGGGGGGCATGACAGAGTTAGTATCAGAGCATGGTTTGAGGATTTCTAAGAATTTTGATATGCTAGAGGTGTAATAAATTTTGAGGTTTAGTGATTTCTATTTACAGACTGATCAAAAGTTTCCTTTTGCTATTTTTAGGAAGCAAGGATGACGAGGTCATCTAGTACTCCTGTTGCATCTACTTCTGATGAATTGAATGGAATTATGAAAACTCTAGAGGCTATGACACAAGTAATGCAACAACAAGTCCGACAAGAAAGAAATGATGAAACGGAAAATTCAAACCAGATTGGGTTGGGAATTGAATAGTTTAAGAAGCTTAGTCCTCCCAGTTTTAGTAGTGAACCTGATCCAATGGTAGCAGAACAATGGATGATGCGGATAGAGAAAATATATGATGTTTTAAATTGCCCAAATGATAAAAAGGTTTCTCTTGCTACCTTCATGCTAGAAGGAGAGGCTGAGCACTGGTGGCGAACCATGAAGAGGATTTCTGAAGCTCGACAAGAGCCAATCACTTGGAAGGTATTTACAGAAAAGTTTAATAATAAATATTTTCCAGATTGTATTAGAGAGCAGAAAGAATTGGAGTTCTTGAATCTCATCCAAGGAAATTTGACAATAGCCAAATATGAGTCTAAATTCACTGAGCTCTCTAGATTTGTCACGCATATGATCGATGATGAATATAGGAAAGCAAGAATATTTGAAAGAGGACTAAGGTCGATAATAAGAAGCCGAATATCAGCTTTAAAACTCCAGGTATACACTGATGTAGTTGAAAGAGCTTTCATACTTGAAAAAGACTTGGAGGAGATCCAAGAAATCAGGGACAAGAACAACAAGGATAAGTTTGTTGTTAAAAGTAAGAGCAGAAATGAAGCAAAAAGAAGTAACAAGAGGGCAAAGGTACCTAGATTTGAGAAAGGAACTCTATCACAAAGAACTCTATCGTGTACAAAATGTGGACGTAATAATGAAAGAAGTGAGTGTTTTCGGGTGACTGGAGCTTGTTTTGCCTATGGAAAGTTAGATCATAAAGTCAGAGACTACCCACTAAACAAGGAGAAAGAGCCACTCCCCCCTAAGCCAACAGCCTATGCTAGATTATATGCTATCACAGAACAAGATTTTAGAGTCTCTAAATCAGTGGTTGAAGGTATTCTACATGTTTCTAATAGAAATGCAAAAATTTTGTTTGATCTTGGTTCCAACTTATCTTTTGTTTCACAATATTTTCCTTGTCACTTGGGCATTCAACTTAAACCACTAAATTATTTGCTACACGCAACTACTGCTGTTGGGGATTCTTTGACTACAAATCTGGTTTATCCATCTTGCTTGATTTCTATCGGAGAACATGAATTCCTTGCCGATTTGACACTCCTAGAAATCCAAGGTTTAGATATTATACTGGGCATGGATTGGTTATCTTCTTATTATGCTAGTATTGATTATTATACAAAAATAATTACTTTCTATATACCAAATCAGCCTATCTTCTACTTTGAGGGTATTAGGCATGATTTGTCTCTTTATTTAATATCGGCACTTCAAACTCAATGCCTTATGCAGAAGGGATGTTATTGTTATGTAATATGTGTAAAGGAACATTTAAAACAAGAAACTCACCTAAATAAAATTTTCGTGGCTAAAGAGTTCCCTGATGTATTCCCAAAGGATTTGCTTGGACTACCTCCAGATAGAGAAGGTGAATTTATTATTGATTTAGTCCCTGGGACAGCCCCAATATCTAAGCCTTCCTACAAGAGTTATTAGATAAGGGTTTCATTCAACCCAACGTCTCACGGTGGGGTGCTCCAGTGCTATTAGTTAAGAAGAAGGATGGGATGTTGAGACTTTGTATTGATTATAGATAGTTGAATCAAGTGACCATCAAAAACAAGTATCCCCTACCCAGGATTGATGACTTGTTTGATCAATTGCAGGGAGCATAAGTATTCTCCTAGATTGATCTAAGATCATATTACTATCAGTTGAAGGTTAAGAAGGAGGATATTCCAAAAACAGTCTTTAGAACTCGATATGGTCACTACGAATTTTTAGTAATGCCTTTTGGCTTGACTAATGCTCCTACAGCTTTTATAGAACTGATGAATAGAATATTTCAGCCACTCTTAGATGATTGTGTAATTGTATTCATTGATGACATATTAATATATTCAAGGAGTAATTAAGAGCATGATAAACACTTCAAAGATGTATTATCTATACTAAGAGAAAAGAAGCTATATGCAAAGTTCAGCAAATGTGAATTTTGATTGAAGAAAATTACTTTCTTAGGCCACATGATTTCAGGAAAGGGCATATCTGTTGATCCAAAGAAGGTGGAAGCAGTAGTTAATTGGGAAGTGCCAACAAATGTAATAGAAATTAGAAGTTTCTTGTGCATGGCAGGTTATTACAGGAGATTTACGGAGGGATTTTCTCAAATTACTCATCCCCTCACCAAACTGACTCAAAAGAATGTGAAATTTGAATAGAGTGGTGATTGTGAGCAAAGTTTTCAAGAATTAAAAAGAAGATTGACTAGTGCCCCTATTCTCACTATTCCAAGTGGTATAGTTTATACTGATGCTTCAAGAAAGGGCCTTGAATGTGTTTTAATGCAAGAAGTAATTGCTTATGCAGCTAAAGAATTATGAATTGAATTATTCGACTCATGATTTGGAATTGGCAGCAATCCTCTTTGCTCTAAAGATTTAGAGACATTACTTATATGGGCGGATATTTCATATCTTTACTAATCACAAGAGTTTAAAGTATATTTTTACACAAAAGAAGTTAAATATGAGGCAGCGAAGATGGATAGAACTCCTAAAGGATTATGATTGTACCATCCATTATCACCCAAGTAAAGCAAATATTGTAGCTGATGCACTTAGTAGAAAATATATAAGTTTTATGGCTAGTCTGGTAGTGAAACAATGGAAGCTATTAGAAAGAAATTATGATTCGAATGTAATGAGGAAAGGGCAAGACTCAATAATATTAATGGCCTCTATCTAGGTGCAAACTGATCTCATTCAATAAATTAAAGAAGGACAACTACGAGATCTACATTTATAATAGGAATGAAGTTGAAAAGGGACTGAAGTTGAATTTTCAAATTTCAGAGGATGGCCTATTGGGATTTGGGGATAGAATATATGTTCCAAATGACCCAAATATCAAGAACCAAATCTTAAATGAAGGTCACAATTCAAAGTACACCATGCATCTTGATAGCACAAAAATGTATAGAGATCTCCAAAGTCATTATTGGTGGAAAGGCATGAAGAAGGAGATTGCAATAAATGTTTCAAGGTGTTTGACATGTCAGCAAATCAAAGCAGAACACCAAAGACCTGGAGGTTTGTTACAGCCCTTAGATATTCCTGAATGGAAATGAGAATGCATTATTATGGACTTTGTTTCAGGACTACCCAGAACCTCTAGAAAGCATGATGCTATTTGGGTCATTGTTGATAGGTTAACCAAATCTACACATTTCTTACCAATCAATATGACTTATTCTCTTGATAGGCTTGCAGATTTGTATGTTGATGAAATAGTAAGACTTCATAGTGTCCCGAAGGAAATTATCTCGGATAGAGACTCCATATTTCTTTCTAGATTGTGGAGGAGATTACAAGATTCTATAGGCACCAAAGTAAAGTTTAGCACTGCCTATTACCCTCAGACTGATGGTCAATCTGAAAGAATAATTCAAATACTTGAGGATTTACTCAGAGCCTATGTTATGGATTGGAGAGGTGAATGGGATAAAGATATTTCTCTTATTGAGTTCACTTACAATAATAGTTACCATTCGAGCATTCAGATGACTCCTTATGAAGCATTGTATAGGCAAAAGTACAGAACGCCTATATGTTGGGAGGAAATTGGTGATAGAAAGTTGCTAGCACCAGATAAAGTAAAAGAGACTACTAAAAAGATTCAGGTTATCATAAAAAGGCTAAAGGCTGCTCAAAGTCGGCAAAAGAGCTATGCTGACAACAGAAGATGAGATATCGAGTTCCAAGTAGGGGATTTTGTATTCCTAAAGGTCTCCCCTTTCAAAGGCATTATAAGATTTGGAAAGAAAGGAAAGTTAAACTCAAGGTTCATTAGACCTTTTGAGATCCTTGAAAGAATTGGCTCTATCGCTTACAAATTTGCCTTGCCACCATCAATGTGCCATATCCATGATATATTTCATGTGTCAATGCTCAGAAAGTATATACCTGATCCCTCTTATGTCATTGAGTATGAGCCGATTGTGATTGAGAAAGACTTGTTATATAAGGAAGAGCCCATTCGGATTATTGACAAAAAGGAGAAGATCTTAAGAAATAGAATCATCACTCTAGTTAAAGTAATTTGGAAGCATCATCCTACAAATGAAGCAACTTGGGAGCTAGAGGAAGAAATGAAGAAAGTTTATTCTCATCTTTTCGCCGAAAGAGGTATGACAAATTTAGAGGACTAAATTTTTTTTTAAGGAGGGGAGAGTGTAACATCCCTCATTTTTAAAAATTTATAAGAACTTATTTGTAAATATGAGGACTTTTTTTTATAATTCTTTAGCTCTAAATACTTTTTTAGATATATTGAAAGTATTATGAGGGACCAAAATGTGAATCTCATTAATTGGAGGTGATTTGTGAAATATTCACATTAAGAAAAAATAAATAAATAAATAAAATGGAGGACATGTGACATTAGCAAGGATGAGCCACTTACATTTATTCTAAAGATGACACCTAAACCTCCATGCATGCTTGCCACCTCACTACTTTAGCATGAACCAAATCTAAGTAATTTAAGGGACAATTAAGGGAAACTTTGCCGCCAACGTAACTTGAGAAGAGGAGAAGGAATTGAAGGAGAAGAGAAAGAGAAAGAATTGAAGAAGAAGAAGTTTTATCTTGGCTTAAGGCTTTGCATTAATTCTCCCATATTTGAAAATCAAAACTTTTTAAGGCAAGTGTTCTAACCCCATCCAACAGAATCATAATCTCTATTTTCTTTTCAATTCTACAAAATTTGAAAAATTTCAGTTGAGAACCAAACATTTCTTTCGTTTTGATATAAAGCCATGAATCTATAATTTTTCGGTAATCTGACCTCCATGCATTGTTTCGGTCCTAACTTTTTGTACTAAACTCCGATTTAGGCAAAACTATTCCATTTGAAAGTAGACTCGAAGACTTTAATTTTGATACCTAGATTGAATGATTTCGAGTCAAAATGCCTAATATGACTTCTGTTGCAATTAACCCTACAGATTCTACAAAATAGGGACTGTAATTTCGGACCTTTTGTTACAAAATTGCTCATAACTCTCTAGTAAAAATTCTAAATTATGTAAAACTTGTTATTTCGAAACTAGATTCGTATATCTTTCTTTTGAAACCTAATTGGGAAATTTTAAAGTATTTTTGCCTTTTGAAACATCTGTTCAAATTCATTCTATCTATTCTGTAAAACAAAGATAATCAATTCTGACCTTCTGTAACTAAATTACTCATAACTCTCTAGTGAAAATTCTGAATTATGCAAAACTTAATTTTTTTGGGTACTAGATTCACATATCTTTTTTTTGACGCCTAATTTGGAAATTTTGAAGTATGTTTGCCTTCTGAAACATCTATTTAAATTGATTCTATCGATTCTACAAAAACAGAGAGATCAATTCTGACCTTTACTCTATTTATTGTAACTTCATGTTTTGGAAAATAGATTGATACAGCTTTCCCATGACACCTATTTTTAATGAATTGGAGTATGCTTGGTCACTCAAATAAATCAGGAAATGTACCATTCGAATTCTGCCAAAATTGAAAACTTTGTTGAGTTTTGCCTATTCAAGTTTTATTGTATTGGAAATTTGATTTCTGCTAAATTCTTTTTCAATTGAGCTTTATATTAGTCCTTTGAAAATTCTTGTATTGTTCATCCTGAAATTGTTGTATGACTGAAATTTATTATGTAATGTTTTATTTGCATTTCCTTGTTTGATAAAGGCACACGCATATTTCTGTTGTTTCTGCATGTGCTTCCGATATATGTCAATGTCATTGTTCATGCTACCCTTTTGTACTCTGGTGTCTTGTGGGATATTGTGAACCTTTGCCAGAAATGATAAAGGGAGTAATGCATAGAGCCCGCAATACTCTGCCAGCCCCATTGACTTCACTCGGATATGGGTGGATGGAGCTCCCAGATATGGGAGACTTATGCTTGGTGATCATCTTGAAATAGATGAATCACATTATGTATGTGGTCCCACAGCGCCCTCTATGTTTTTTATATGATATCCAAAGCTTTACTTATGAGTTTATATTTATGCTTTGGATAAAAATGGAATGCATGCTACATCAAAAATGACATACAAGCTTGTGTTTATTATTCGGTTCACTTGTTATACTTTGAAGTGTTTCGTATATCATTGTTATGCTCCCAAACACTCTTACGCTTTTGATATGCACCTAAATGCTTCATGTGCCATTTGATACATGCCTAAATGCTTCTTTTGCCAATGAATTGCTCCAATTTCCTTTCTCCTATTGTTATGTCTAACGCCTATTTTCGAATGAGGTAACCCTTTGTGATTTTTATATCAAATGAGATGATTTCAAATGAACACTGGTATTTTTGCTTCTGTTATCTTGATACTAAGGCTGTTTGAACTTCTCCTATAGCCAAAGATATATTAGTCACTTGCTAAGTTCTTTATGCTCACCCCGTTGCTATATAAATTTTTCAGGGTAGCTTATCACACACTAAAAAGCTAGAATTAGGTTGAAGTAGTGAAAGGTTAGAAGATTTTTAGGCTAATCTTTGTTGGTTGATAGGTTTTTGTTGTATAGTATACTTTACTCCTAATGTAATGTTAAGGATATGTTTTACTTATGTGTTGTAAAAGTTTAATGGACCGCTCATGTTTATGGAATGATAAGTTTAAGTTGTATAAGGATAAGAACTCAAGGTAAATAATTATTTTTTTGTGATTGTATATATTTCTATGATTATGGATTTGTGTTGTGGTTGATGTTTTGTTGAGCTGCGGATTTTATGAATCTTTGAGAGAAGTGGAGTATGATTTATGAAACGTACAGGTTTATGAATTGTGAATATTGATTTGAATGGTTCTTAGTATCCTGAAATGTTAGATTGGATCCTAGATTGATTTGTGACGATGAATTATAATATTATTGATTTTAGACAGGGTCACACCTCCCAAATGGATTAAATTCGGGGGGGTGGGGCGCATGACAACTTTATGTACTTTTCAAAGTTTTGTAAACTTGTTCAAAATGAAAAGGGTTTTATAATTTCATCAATTCGAAGTAATCACGGTGGTAAATTTCAAAACCGTGATTTCCAAAAATTTTGTGAATCTAATGGATACAATTACAACTTCTCTACTCCAAGAAATCCTCAACAAAATGGAGTAGTCGAAAGAAAGATTAAAAATTTACAAGAAATGGCAAGAACCATGTTAAACGAACATAGTCTACCCAAATATTTTTCGGCCGAAGCCATAAATACGACATGCTATGTTACGAATAGAGTTCTAGTAAGACCATTACTTTCCAAAACTTCTTATGAGTTGTGGAATAACAAAAAACCCAATGTTTCATATTTTAAAGTTTTTGGATGTAAATGTTTTATTTTGAATAAAAAAGATGCCTTAAGTAAATTTGATGCAAAATCCGATGAAAGAATTTTTCTTGGCTATTCTTTTATTTCTAAAGCATTTCATATCTTTAACAAAAGAACCTCGATTATAGAAGAATCTATTCGTGTTACTTTTAATGAAGTTTTCGAAGTTAAGAAAAATGATTTTGATGATGATATTAATTTTGATGCTTTGAATTTAAATGATTCCCCTTCTCCATCTAACAACTTAGATGCATCTTTTTTCGAACCTTCTTTACTAAAAGAATGGAAGTATGTAGATGCTTATCCTAAAGAACTAATTATAGGAGACACAACAAAAGGGGTTCAAACTCGTTCTTCTCTTAAAATTTTTTATGCCAACACTGCTTTTCTCTCCCAAATTAAACCAAAAAGCATTGATGAGGCCATGAAAAATGATTGATGGGTCATTGCAATGCAAAAAGAGTTAAATCAATTTGAGAGAAATAAGGTGTGGAAGTTTGTTCCTAGGCCAAATGACCATTTAGTTTTTGGTACTAAATGGGTCTTTAGAAACAAGCAAGATGAAGTTGGTATCGTGGTTAGAAATAAGGCTAGATTAGTAGCCAAAGGTTTCAACCAAGAAAAAGGTATCGATTATGAATAAACCTTCACTCTTATGGCATGATTAGAAACCATAAGGATGCTCCTTGCCTATGCTAGTAGTAACAATTTGAAGTTATTTCAAATGGACGTTAAAAGTTCTTTTCTTAATGGCTTTATTTCCGAAGAAGTTTATGTTAAACAACCTCCCGGCTTTGAGAATGATAATCTCCCTAATCATGTGTTTAAATTGACTAAAGCTCTCTATGGATTGAAACAAGCCCCAAGGGCTTAGTATGAGAGACTTAGTTCATGTCTTATCGAAAATAATTTCTCTAAAGGAAAGGTCGATACTACATTGTTTATCAAAAATTTTAAAAATAATTTTCTTATTGTTCAAATTTATGTAAATGATATTATTTTCAGTTCCACAAATGAATCTCTATGTGAATCATTTGCTAAAAGTATGAGTCTTGAATTTGAAATGAGTTTGATGGGGGAAATTAACTTTCTTTTTGAGTTTACAAATCAAACAACTAAGTAATGGCATTTTTCTTAGTCAAATAAAATATGTTTTAGATTTGCTAAAATGGTTTAAGATGGATAGCTCAAAGGCTATCAATACTCCCATGAGTACCTCCACTAAGTTAGACATTGATGAAAGTGGATAAAGCTTTGATCAAAAAGCTTATAGGGGTATGATAGGAAGTTTACTATACCTCACCGCAACTAGACCGGATATCATGTTTAGTGTTGGTCTTTGTGCAAGGTTTCAATCTAATCCTAAAATATCTCATCTTAAAGCAGTTAAGAGAATTCTTAGATATCTTAAAGGTACCACTAATCTAAGATTATGGTATCCAAAATTTGAAAACTTTGAATTAATTGTATATGCTGATACAGATTTTGTTGGATGTAGATTAGATAGAAAAAGCACATTCGGAACATGTCAATTTTTAGGACACGCACTTGTTTCTTGGTCTTCCAAGAAAAAAAAACTCAATTACACTATCTATAACCGAAGCCGAGTACATTACAGCTAGTGCATATTGTGCACAAGTTGTGTAGATGAAAAATACTTTAGAGGATTATAAGATTCATCTTAAAAATATTCCCATAAAATGTGATAACACAAGTGCAATATGTTTAACAAAAAATCTTATTCAACACTCTAGAACAAAATATATTGATATTAGGCATCACTTTATATGAGATCATGTTAATAATAATGATGTAATCTTAGAGTTTATTAATACAAAATATTAATTAACCTATATCTTTACAAAACCCTTAAATGAAGAACAATTTGATTTCATTAAAAGGGAACTGGGAATGCTACATTGTCAAAATGTATGAATTTTATTTTCAGACTTTTTCAATTTTTTTTACAAGTTTGCTCACTTGAATCATGAACTTATAGTATGTATTTTTACGTGTTTTGATATGATGAATTAATATAAATCATGAACTTATGATATGCATTTTACGAGTTTTGACAAGTTGACATGAATCATAAGTATCTGTGAGTTTGATATGATGAATTAATATAAATCATGAACTTATGATATGCATTTTACGAGTTTTGACAAGTTGACATGAATCATAAGTATTTGCGAGTTCTATATGGGTTTAGTGATGAATCGTTGAGTTAATATGAATTGTGAACGTGTGGTATGTTTATGAAAATTTTGATATGAATATGAATAAGTCAGCAGTGCTCACTACCTATAGGCGGTGGCACCACCCCAGTTGGCGGTAGCACCACCCAGCCAGTAGTGCCACCGCCCGCAACCTGCCCCCTTTATAAAATCAAGTTAGGCCCGGTAGTAGAACCGACCCCAACTCATTCTCCACTTATCTAAACATCTCCAAACCCCCTTTGAACACCATTCTCTCTCTCTAGTTGCCCAAAAATCCTTATTTTCTACTAGATCAAGGATCAATCTCCTACATCCTCTTGAAGATCACAACTAAGGTATTCTCTAAATAGCATTGATTTCTCTTATGCATTATCTACTCTTGCTCATTATCTATCTTCATAATAGCAGTCTTTATGGGTTCTAGAAGATCCTCTAGGGACAAAGGGAAGAGGAGATTAGAAGAAAATTATGACTCCCTATTCTTTGATTCTAATCAACATGCCCTAAAATTTTTAACCATAGAGTTTAGGCATGTTTATAAGGGGAGTCTGGATGAAGAAGTTCATCACAGATCTAGGAGTCGAGCTAAGTAGCGAGGAGATGATTTCTTATATTGCAACAACAACAGGGCAATTACTCAAATAAGGGAACCCAGGTCTCATTAGAAGTGTTCTAAGGAGGTTCCAACTTATTAGAGAGATCATGACCCTATGAGATGTAGTAGTGGAAAGAGTTTCATCCAAAAATAACATTGCAGATCCACTGAGAAAGTCGTTGTCTCAGATTATCTTTGAGCGTCATAGGAGTCTGATGGGGATCAGACACATAGGTGATTAGCTTTAGGTCAAGTGGGAGATTGCTAATTATAGGTGCCCAACAAGCCAATCACGTGAGTGATGACACATGTGACTTGACACGGAATCTTTTTACTTATTATATTTTGATATTTATTATTTTATATTGTCTATTGCACTATTGCATATATGCGCACACACACACACACACACACACACACACACACACACACACACACACACACATATATATATATATATATATATATATATATATATATATTTTGATGTCCTTGGATCCGCGTAATGGAAATCGGATTATGATGACATCACGATAATGAGACCAATTCACCTTTAAACACATATCCTAAATAATCCTAGTCATAGGTTACTCGAGAGGGACATCGTGATAACCGGACAGACTGGTGTGCTGTATACCCGTCTATATGATGGATGCAGTTGGTCTCATAGCTGCTCGTGTGGGGACACTAGGGATACAGTACAGGTGCTCATTAGAGAATGAGTTCACTGATTGATCCGCTTACGGAATACTAGATGGTTGATGATGCCTTATTGTTAGACAGCGATTCTGTAGTCCTAGTGGTGTATCTAGTCCTTAGACTAGAGACACCAAGGATGTCATGTATGAGTGCTCCAATCTTTGATACTAAACTTATAGATTTTAATGTCCCAGATCTAGTACAGCTAGTCATTGGAAGTGACAATCGACCTTACGAGGGCTATTGAGTGTCGATAGAGGTGTTGGGAAATCTTGGGGACGACATCACATGCGCAGCAGAAGAACAAGAAAAACAAAATCCCCAATTTCCCAAAAAGAGGTTCATCATCGTACAAAGATTGGTGCACAAAAATCCGTGAAACAAACTACGTATAGAATAGATTGTGTTACCTAGGGAGATCGTATATCCCTATTTCCTTGCAGATCTCTAAAAGAGGGTGAAGGAGGTCAACCATCCTCCTCTCTAGCGGTGATCCACATAGCAGGGCTGCGACGATGCTCCTCAAAAGTCCAGGCCTGCTCTGAGGTGGAGAGGAGGAGGAGAATATGAGAGGCAAATAAAGGCTCTAGCCTATGAGGCTCTGAATCCCTCCTATTTATAGAGGCCCCCTGTCAAACCCTAATGGATCCTCCCCTAGTAGGTATTGGATCTACATCCAATTACCCAAGTCTTTTAGATTAGTGGATCTTTATCCAATAATCTCTCATGGGCTCTTATTGGATCTCATCCATAGGATCCAATAATTTAGGGGCTTATTGGATATCCAATAAGATAGGGGCTCCGGCGGACATCTCATATCCGAACCTCTACTCATCGCAATACCTATCATATGTGTGTGACCCTCTAAGCCCAATATCGAGCTGGCCATGAGTCATAGCTGTCAGAACTTCTTCTGGCTCAGTGAATTATTATCTATGTAATAATTCACTCGACTCATAAACTACAGACATACTAGGCCACTACGTCGTAGTCCCTAGACGATATAGGAGAATCTAATCCATTAGATCTGTCCTCAATTACTGTGTACCTATAGTCTCTCATCCATCTAATATCCCTGAGACCGTATATCGGGCATGGTGTTGTTAGACCCATACAGTTTTTACTCGAGTCTCGCTCTAACTGGATTCTCCCGGAGAACTCTTTCTCTCTCAACCCGAATGACCCTAGCCAGGGATTTGTCTGAGTAAGAACATATGGGATATTCCTCTCATGACTCCGAGAGTGGATGATCCTCTATCGACACTCAATAGCCCTCATAAGGTCGATTGCCACTCCCAATGACCAGTTGTACTAGATCTGGGACATCCAAACCTATAAGTCTGGTATCAAAGAGTGGAGCACTCATACAGGACATCTTTGGTGTCTCAAGTCTAAGGACCAGATACACCACTAGGACTACGGAATCGTTGTCTGACAATAAGGCATCATCAACCATCCAGTATTCCGTAAGTAGATCAACCAGTGAACTCATTCTCCATTGAGCACCTGTACTGTATCCCTAGTGTCTCCACACAAGCAACTATGAGACCAACTGCATCCATCATATGAACAGGTATACAGCACACCAATCTGTCCGGTTATCACGATGTCCCTCTTGAGTAACTTATGACCAGGATTATTTAGGATCTGTGTTTAAAGGTGAATCGGTCTCATTATCGTGATCTCATCATGATCCGATTCCCATTGCATGGATCCAAGGACATCACAATATATATATATATATATATACAATAGACAATATAAAGAGATAAATGCCAAAATATAATAAGTAAAAAGATTCTGTGTCAAGTCACACGTGTCATCACTCACGTGATTGGCTTGTTGGGCACCTATAACTAGTAACCTCCCACTTGACCTAAAGTCAATCACCTATGTGTCTGATCCCCATCAGACCCTTGTGACGGTTAAAAACAATTTGAGACAACGGCTTTGTTAGTGGATCTGCAATATTATCTTCAGATGGAACTCTTTCCACTACTACATCTCCTCAGGTTACGATCTCTTTGATAAGGTGAAACCTCTTCAGGACATACGTAGATTTCTGATAAGACCTGGGTTCCTTCGATTGAGCAATCGCCCCGTTGTTGTCGCAATATAAGGAAATCGGCTACTCGCTATCCGGCACGACTCCTAAATCTGTGATGAACTTCTTCATTCAGACTCCCTCTTTTGTTGCATCTGTTGCAGCAATGTATTCCGCCTTTGTGGTTGAGTCAGTAGTAGTATCTTGCTTGGAACACTTCCAGCATACTGCTCCTCCATTCAAGGTGTACACATACCCCGAATTCGACTTGCTATCATCGACATCAGACTGAAAAGTTAAGTCTGTGTAGCCTTCAACCTTGAGGCTACTACTTTCATATACTATTAAAAGATCCTTAGTCCTTCTCAAGTACTTAAGGATACACTTTAGTACTTTCCAGTGCTTCAAGCCTGGATCCGCCTGATACCTGCTCGTGACACTCAGAGCATGCGCTATATCAGGCCTAGTATATAGCATGGCATACATGATAGACCCTATCGTCGAGGCATAAGGTATCATATCCATATTTGCCCTTTCTTTTGGAGTCTTTGGGGACATACTCCTAGAAAGCGATATCCCATGTCTCATCGGTATGAGACCTTTCTTAGAATTTTCCATGCCAAACCTTTTGACAATGGTTTCTATATACCTGGATTGGGACAAGCCAAGCATGCTCTTGGATCTATCTCTATAGATCTGAATCCCTAAGATATAGGATGCTTTCCCTAAGTCCTTCATGGAGAAGTGTCTAGATAACCAAGCCAAGCCTTTACTGTGGATAGCATTCCTATGTCATTCCCAATTATCAGGATATCATCCACATATAACACCAAAAAGGTGATAGCACTCCCACTTACCTTTCTATACACACAAGGCTCATCTTCGTATTTAACGAAGTCATAAGATCTGATTGCCTCATCAAATCTTATGTTCCAACTTCAGGAAGCTTGCTTTAGTCCATAAATGGATCTAAGCAACCTGCACACCTTATTTGGGTAGTCCTTATATACGAATCTCTCAGGTTGTATCATATACATCTCCTCATTGAGGTTCCAATTGAGAAATGTAGTTTTCACATCCATTTGTGAGATCTCATAATCATAGTATGCTGCAATAGCCAATAGAATTTGGATGGATTTTAGCATTACAATGGGTGAGAAGGTTTCGTCATAGTCAACACCTTATCTTTGACGATACCCCTTAGCCACTAGCCTTGCTTTATAGGTCTCTATCTTTCTATCTACTCCGATCTTTTTCTTAAAGATCCACTTGCAACCGATGGGTACAATACCTTCGGGCGCATCAACTAGGTACCAAACCTTGTTATAGTACATAAAATCCATCTTAGAATTCATGGCTTCTTGCCACTTCCCGGAGTCTGTACTCATAATAGCCTCCTCATAGGTCTAAGGATCAATATCCTCAACATCTTCTCCTCTAATATGTCTCACATATCTCTCAGGAGGATGGGATACTATACCGGACCTACATAAAGTTAGAACTTATATGTGAGGTACTTGAACAAACTCGAGCTGTAGAGTGGTGCATGAGCTTGGTTCTCCAACCTCGCTCAACTCTATCATTCTCCCACTATCTCCGCCAAGAATGTGTTCCTTCTCAAGGAACACTGCTCTCTTGGCTACAAAGACCTTTTGGTCCTCGAGATGATAGAAATAATACCCATAAGTTTCCTTAGGGTATCCCACAAACTTACACCGCTCTATCCTCGATTCCAACTTATCGTGGTTGTGTCTTTTAACTTGGGTAGGGTAGCCCCAAATCTTAACAACTTTAAGATCAGGCTTCTTCCCTTTCCATATCTCATATCCTGTAGACACTAACGACTTAGTTGGAACTTTGTTAAAAAGGTAAGCTGTGGTCTCTAGGGCATATCCCCAGAATAAGATGGGTAGGTCAGCGAAACTCATCATGGATCGTACTATGTCTAACAGCGTACGATTTCTCCTTTCAAACACACCATTGAGCTGAGGTGTATAAGGAGGTGTCCATTGGGATAATATCCCATGGTCCTTGAGGAACTAAGTAAACTCTGTACTTAAGTACTCACCTCCTTGATCTGATCAAAGAGTTTTGATACTCTTTCTAGTCTGGTTCTTCACCTCATTCTTATACTCTCTGAATTTCTCAATGGCCTTGGATTTGTACTTCATTAAGTACACATATCCATACCTTGAGAAATCAACAGTAAAGATAATGAAGTAGGAGTAACCACCAATGGCATGAGTGGAATGAGTCCACGTACATCACTATGCATGAGTTACAACAGCTCAGTGGCTCTCTCTTCAATTCCACTAAATGGAGAGTTGGTTAGTTTTTCATGAAGGCAAGGCTCGCAAGTTGCATATGACTTATAGTCGAATGGATCTAGATATCCATCATTTAGCAACTTTTGAATCCTTTCTTCATGGATGTGACCTAGCCTACAATGCCACAGGTATGCACTGTTCATCTCATCTCGTTTCCTCTCAGACACACTTACATTTATGATATGTGGAGTAGTGTCTAGCATAAATAAACCATTATGCAATGTTCTTTTCATGATGATCTCATCATCTAATAATATCGAACAACCATTGTTCTCAAAAACTAATTTATATTCACTAACTGTCAAACATGAAATGGAGATAATGTTTTTAATAATAGAAGGAACAAAATAATATGCATCTATTGCAATAAAAGCTCCACCATGCTGATGTAGGGCGACCTCGCCAATGGCTACTATAACAACTTTTCTTCCATTGCCCATCTTGATGTCCATCTCACCTCTCTCTAGTCTCCTAGGCCTTGCCAGAACCTACAACGAATTGCATATATGATAAGCACTACCGGTATCCAATACCCATGTGTTATCATAAGTGTCTAACAAATGGAGACTGATCAAGAACGTACCTGAAGCTTCACCAAGCTTCTGTTTTGCCTTTACTGCAAGGTACTCTTTGCAGTTCCTCTTCCAGTGCCCATCTTTGTCACAGTGGAAGCACTAGCCTTTGTCCTTTGCTAGGTCTTTTTTAGCAACCTTTGCTTTTCCTAGTCTGCCCTTGCCCTTTCCCTTCTTAAGGAACTTTTCTGCTTTCCTTTTCTTTTTGGTCTCACCAGTGTAAAGAACTGGCTTCTCTTTCCTAATAGTACTCTCTGCCTCCCTCAATATATTGAGGAGCTCTGGGAGAGTCACCTCAAGCTTGTTCATATTAAAATTCATTATGAACTATGAAAAGGAATCTAGTATGGACTGAAGCACAATGTCCACACACAAGTTATCCTCTATGACCATTCCTAGACTGTGAGTTTCTCCATCCACTCAATCATCTTTAGGATATGGTTCTGAACCAGTGTCCCCTCAATCATCCTAGTGCAGAAGAGGCTCTTGGCTATCTCATATCGCTAAGTCCTTCCCTGTTCCTCAAATAATTTAAGGACATGTAGGAGAATGGATCTAGCATCCATCTTTTCATATTGTCTCTATAACTCAGGAGTCATAAAGCCCAACATATAGCACTGAGCAAGAGTAGAGTCATCAATGTACTTTAGGTAGCGAGCGATCTCATCATCGCTTTCCCATTCCTCGGGCGTAGGCATTGTTACTATATCAAGGACGTATGCGATTTTCTCTGTCATGAGAACAATTCTCAAGTTGCGGAGCCAATCCGTATAATTTGGACCAGTGAGGTGGTTGACATCAAGTATGCCACGTAAGGGATTTGAAAGCGACATTTTTTGAAAATAAAGATGTAGCAGAAATGAATAACATGCAAATTTTGCAAGAAATAAACTATTAAGATATGGATTTCTATCTTAATATGCTCCTACTATTTTACTAGTGAGTCATGCAACACCCTCAACACATAAAATGAAAGTCTCCGGCAGACTTCTAGTGGGGATCAAGATCCAATCAGCGTCTTAGTGTAACCTCGAGGGACTCGACTAATCACACTAAGCCCAAAAGGTTGGCAACTCTTGCCAATCACAACTCATTGTGATTCTTATCCTGTTCGACCTTCGAATCATCATGGTCTCGAGGGACTCGACCAACCATGATGTTCGGTTAAGTCAACACTTTCATTACAAGATGAATCTGATTTGATGATATACCCTCAAGGGACTCGACCAAGCATATCATGCCCTTAGGTCACCGGTGACATCTCTATGTCATAGATAAGATAGCGAATCACGATATAGGTGAGCCTCGAGGGACTCGAGCAGCTCAACCTACACCGGGAATCGGTTCCTACCTATAACGATGGAAGGCCACGTAGGTCAATATAATTGCCTCGCATTTACCGACTTAATATTATCGAGAGAGAGAGAGAGGTTTCTATGATTTGGTCTCCTAATATGACATGTCACACATATACATATTTAATATATATCTACATCGCATGCAAATATATATACATATCTAGTAGGTATATAAGCAATCACATATCATATAAATAATCACACCACATGATCATGAACCACAACCTATTGTGATCGGGCCCGAGCCAGTGGGCCTAATCACTAACATCAAGATCTATGTGTGTAACGGTGCATCTTCATGCCCTGTGATCGTCCATCTCATCCTCGTCGGTTCCATCAACAACTCGACGCATTTCCATGCATTGCAATCATCTGTCTCGTGGGTCCCATTATCACATCCACGCTTCCACTGTGCCTTCTCATATGATTACAACTTAATCATAGGCACGCAAGCCCAACAATAAATGAGAAATATAATGGAGGCTCACGGACCCCAATAATAATAATCACAAGTACACACATCACACGATTCATGATCATCCGTCTACACATCATACATCACATGTTATTTGATAATGACTTATACATGTGATATATGATGTGTGGACGGATTATCATGGACCGTGTGATGTTTGTACTCGTGATTATTATTATTGGAATCTGCAAGCCTCCATTATATTTCTCGTTTATTGTTGGGCCTACATGCCTATGATTAAATTGTAATCACATGAGGAGGCGCAGCAGGAGCATGGATGCGATAGCAGGACCCACGAGACGGAACCGAGATATCGACGAAACCGACGAGGATGAGATGGACGATCACAGGGCATGGAGATGCACCGTTGCACACATAGATCTTGATGTAAGTAATTAGGCTAGCTGGCTCGGGCCTGATCACATTAAGTTGTGGTCCATGATCATCTGGTATGATTGAGTATACACATACTATATATGTATATATATTTGCATGCGATGTAGATATATATATTAAATATGTATATGTGTGACATGTCATATTAGGAAACCAAATCATAGAAACATCTCTCTCGATAATATTAAGTCGGTAAACATGAGGCAATTAGATTGACCCACATGGCCTTCCATCGTTATGCATAGGAATCGATTCCTGGTGTAGGTTGAGTTGGTCGAGTCCCTATCACGATTTGCTATCTTGCTTACGATATAGAGATGTCACCGGTGACCTAAGGACATGGTATGCTTGGTCGAGTCCCTCAAGGGTATATCATCAAATTAGACTCATCTTATAACGAAGGTGTTGACTTAACCAAACATCATGGTTGGTCGAGTCTCTCGAGACCATGGTGATTCGGAGGCCGAACATGACGAAAATCACAAAGAGTTGTGATTGGCAAGAGTTGTCTACCTTTTGGACTTAGTATGATTGGTCGAGTCCCTCGAGGTTATTCTAAGATGTCGATTGGATCCGGATCCCCACTAGAAGTCTGTCGGAGACTTTCGTTTCACGTGCTGAGGGTATCGAGTGACTCACTAGTAAAATAGTGGGAGCATATTAAGATAGAAGTCCATATCTTGATTGTTAATTTTTTGCAAAATCTGTATGTTATTCATTCTTGCTGCATCTTTATTTTCAGAAAATATCGCTTTCAAATCCCTTATGTGGCATACTTGATGTCAACCGCCTCACTGATCCAAATTATACGGATTGGCTCCGCAACATGAGAATTGTTCTCACGGCAGATAAAATCGCGTACGTTCTTGATACAGTAATGCCTACACCGAAGGAAGGGGCAAGCGAGGATAAGATCGCTCGCTACGTGAAGTACATTGATGACTCCACTCATGCTCAGTGTTATATGTTGGGCTCTAGGACTTCTGAGTTACAGAGATAACATGAAAAGATAGATGCTAGATTTATTCTCCTACATATCCGCAAATTGTTTGAGGAACAGGGAAGGACTCAACGATATGAGATATCCAAGAGCCTCTTCCGCACTAAGATAGTTGAGGGGACACCAGTTCAGAACCATGTTCAAAAGATGATTGAGTGGATGGAGAAACTTACAAGTCTAGGAATGGTCCTAGAGGATAACTTGTGTGTGGACATTATGCTTCAGTCCCTACCAGATTCCTTTTCATAGTTCATAATGAATTTTAATATGAACAAGCTTGAGGTGACTCTCCCAGAGCTCCTCAATATGTTGAGGGAGGTAGAAAGTACTATTAGGAAAGAGAAACTAGTTCTCTACACTGGTGAGACCAGAAAGAAAAAGAATGCAGAAAAATCCGTTAAGAAGGAAAAGGGTAAGGGCAGACTAGGAAAAGCAAAGGTTGCTAAGAAAGACCCAGCAAAGGACAAAAGCTAGTGTTTCCACTATGGCAAAGATGGGCACTAGAAGAGGAACTGCAAAGAGTACCTTGTAGAAAAGGCAAAACAGAAGCTTGGTGAAGCTTCATGTACATTCATGATCAGTCTCCATTTGTTAGACTCTTATGATAACACATGGGTATTGGATACTGATAGTGCTTATCATATATGCAATTCATTGCAGGTTTTGGCAAGGCCTAGGAGACTAGAGAGAGGTGAGAGGGACCTCAAGATGGGCAATGGAGCAAAAGTTGTTATAGTAGCCATTGGCGAGGTCGCCCTACATATGCCTAGTGGAGCTTTTATTGCATTAGATGCATGTTATTTTGTTCCTTCTATTATCAAAAACATTATCTCCATTTCATGTTTGACAGTTAGTGGATATAAATTAGTTTTTTAGAACAATGGTTGTTCGATATTATTAGATGATGAGATCATCATGAAAGGGACATTGCATAATGGTTTATTTATGCTAGACACTACTCCACATTTCATGAATGTAAGTGTGTCCAAGAGAAAATGAGATGAGATGAATAGTGCATACCTATGGCATTGTAGGCTAGGTCACATCCATGAAGAAAGGATTCAAAAGTTGCTAAATGATGGATATTTAGATCCATTCGACTATGAGTCATATGCAACTTGTGAGCCTTGCCTTCGTGGAAAACTGACCAACTCTCCATTTAGTGGAACTGGAGAGAGAGCCACTGAGATGTTGGAACTCATATATAGTGATATATGTGGACCCACGTCAACTCATACCATTAGTGGTTACTCCTACTTCATTACCTTTACTGATGATTTGTCAAGGTATAGATATGTGTACTTAATGAAGTACAAATCCAAGGCCTTTGAGAAATTCAAAGAGTATAAGAATGAGGTGGAGAATCAGACTAGAAAAAGTATCAAAACTCTTCGATCAGATCGAGGAGGTGAATACTTAAGTATAGAGTTTACTCAAT
This sequence comes from Musa balbisiana, assembly GCA_004837865.1. Classification (NCBI taxonomy): domain Eukaryota; kingdom Viridiplantae; phylum Streptophyta; class Magnoliopsida; order Zingiberales; family Musaceae; genus Musa; species Musa balbisiana. The sequence continues at coordinate 18,933,907 of CM017196.1, read as the reverse complement.
TCCTCAAGGACCATGAGATATTATCCCATTGGATACCTCCTTATACACGTCAGCTCAATGGTATGTCTAAAAGGAGAAATCATACGCTATTAGACATGGTACGGTCCATGATGAGTTTCGCTGACCTACCCATCTCATTCTAGGGATATGCCCTAGAGACCACTGCTTACCTTCTTAACAGAGTTTCAACTAAGTCGGTAGTGTCTACATCATATGAGATATGGAAAGCGAAGAAGCTTGATCTTAAAGTTGTTAAGATTTGGGGCTACCCTGCCCACGTTAAAAGACACAACCCCGATAAGTTAGAATCGAGGACAAAGCGATACAAATTTATGAGATACCCCAAGGAAACTTGTGGGTATTATTTCTAACATCTCGAGGACCAAAAGGTCTTTGTAGCCAAAAGAGTAGTGTTTTTTGAGAAAGAACACATTCTTGGTAGAGATAGTGGAAGCATGATAGAGTTGAGCGAGGTTGGAGAACCAAGCTCAAGCACCACTCTACAGCCCGAGTCTGTTCATGTACCTAACACATAAGTTTCTGTTAAATCTCGAATTTTGATGATGAAGTCAATTGTCATTTGTTATCTAATCCATATGTTAAGATAAGTGTGCAGGATTAACTACGATGAAAGTAAGACATGCAGCAGGAGTTGCGCCGAAGTCAAGACTATGATCACGTTGGGGGTTCGAGAGTTCGACGGAAGTCTGGACGGTCATCGGAGGTTCTGCGGGAATAAATCCAAGAAGTCTAGGAGCTTGCCAAAGAAGCTCATCGGAACTCGCTAAGTGGATCGTCGCAAGTCCAGGAGTTTGCCGGATGTCCGCCGGAGCATCGCCGAGGGTTTGTCGGATGATCTCCGGAAGTTCGCCGAAAGCTCGACGAAAGAAGCGATTGATGCACCGGAGCAAGTTGTAGTAAATGTCTTGAAAAATATCATAGTTAGCATGATGATTAAGTTAGAAATGGGAGGTGATCCCATTAACTTAATCTTGGGGCAATTGGGCCCTTGACAGACCCAAATTGGGCCGAATGGATCAGCCTAATCGGACCCAAATTCCCTAGCCGGTGGTGGCACCGCCTGGGTCGGCGGTGGCACCGCCCAGCTGCCGAGCCTCGAAGTGAGGCTGGGCGGTGGCACCGCCCCTGTCAGGCGGTGGTACCGCTTGGGTTCAATCCGAGTAAGACTGGGTGGGCGGTAGCACCGCCCCTGTCAGGCGGTGGCACCGCCTGGGCTCAGTCTCCGAGTGAGACTGGGCGGTAGCACCGCCCCTGACAAGCGGTGGTACCGCCCGAGCTCGGTCTCCGAGCTCTATCAAGCGGTAGTACCGCCAGGACCCCGAAAACATGGGATATGATATTTTTGAGCTCCAAATTCAAATTAGTTTGGGGCCTATATAAACCCCACCCTTTCATGCATGAAAGGGCACCAAAACTTAGCATTTATTCTGAGATTTTGAGAGCTTAAAAGTGTTGTAAAAGGCTAGAAGTTCTTCTCCCTCTTTTCTTCAAAGTTTTGATCATTCAAGAGAGGAGTGAAAAATCTGTAAAGGTTGTCTCCTAAGCCCGTCAAAATGAGTGAAACTGTAAAAGGGTGGTTGGCCTTCGCCTATTGAAGGAAGGCCTCTAGTGGACGTCGGTGACCTCATCGGAGGAGGAAGCCAAAAGTGGATGTAGGTCAAGGTTGACCGAACCACTCTAAATCTCGGTTTGCATTTACCTTTTGTTCTCTATCTTAACTGCAATTACTTCCATAGCTTTACTTTAACTGCACTTTGCTTGATCTTAAGTTAAAGCAATTTCCAAATCGACTTTAATACCAAAATCGTTCTTATCGTACGAACGTCGTTTTAATCGTCAAAAGTTTTCCACTGCACTAATTCACCCCCCCCGCCCCCTCTTAGTGCTCTTGATCCTAACAATTGGTATCAGAGCGGGGTTAACTCTCAATCGGATTAAAACCCAAGAGAGATGACTTACATCGGAAATCAAGAGGGCCACTCTATTACACGTCCACCCATATTCAATGGGACGGACTACACCTATTGGAAGACCCGAATGAGGATCTTCCTTATTTCTATGGATTTTGAAATTTGGAATCTTGTCGAAAATGGATTTTCGAAGTCTTCTCTTCCAATGATCGATTGGAATGAATTGGAAAAGAAGACTTTCGCCCTTAATGCAAAGGCTATGAATGCCTTATTTTGTGCGCTTGATAAAAACGAGTTCAACCGTGTTTCGGTTTGTGAAACCGCGTTTGATATTTGGCATACACTCGAAGTGACTCACGAAGGCACAAGTAGAGTGAAAGAGTCAAAAATCAACCTTTTGATACATTCATTTGAACTTTTTCGGATGAAACCGAGCAAGACTATTGGCGACATGTACACCCGTTTCACGGATGTCGTCAATGGTCTAAAAGGACTCGGTAAAAGTTTTTCGGATTTTGAGCTCGTAAATAAAATTCTAATATCCCTTCCTAAGAGTTGGGACCCTAAAGTCACTGCTATTCAAGAGGCTAAAGATTTAAACAACTTCCCTCTTGAAGAATTAATCGGGTCATTAATGACCTATAAAATGACTTGCAAAGCTCATGAAGAGCAAGAAGACATCCTTCCAAAGAACAAGAAGGGTATGACAAATAGAACTCAAGAAGACCACTTGAGAGAGAACTCAAGTGATCAGGACTTTGACGATGACTTGACACTTCTAACAAGAAGATTTAAAAAATTCATTAAAAGAAACAAGTTTAAAAATGACACAAAAAATAAATTTGAACCCAAGAAGGACCAAGTTATTTGCTACGAATGCAAGAAACTAGGACACTACAAAAGTGAATGTCCCCAAGTCAAGAAAAGAACACCAAAGAAGAAGTCGCTCAAAGCAACGTGGGATGACTCAAGCACGTCCGAAGAAGAGGAGTCCAACACCGAGCAAGTTGCTCACTATGCCCTAATGGCCATCGGAGAGGAGGTAACCAATTTAATTGATGCAGATTTATCATTTGATGAATTATTAAATGCCTTCCATGACTTATTTGATGAATGCAAAACTATTAGTAGAAAATACAAATTGCTAAAAAAGGAGCATAATAGTCTTACTTGTAATTTTGATAAATTAAAATCTGAATATCATGATAGTTTAGCTCCATGTATAAAATGCCATGATCTAGAAACTCTCCAAAAGGAGAACTTACTACTTAAGGACACCTTGAAGAAATTCGAGATTGGTAGCAAGTCTTTGAACATGATCCTTACAAATAAGGGTCACGTTCCTAAAAGAAGTGGAATCGGATTTGTGAGAAGTCCTCACCAAAATCCAACCATCTTCATAAAAGGCCCTATCTTACATGTTCGGCATCAAAGCAAATGCAACTTTTGTTGCAAATATGGACATAAAACTTATCAATGTCCATTCAAGAAAACTAGTCCGAACAAACTGATTTGGGTTCCTAAAGGAACCATAATCAATTCTATGCAACATGATAAACAAGTTAGATCAGTTTTTGAGGCACCCAAAAGTAAATGGGTTCCTAAAAATAGTCCTTTTTTGTAGAAATATACACCATCACAAGCTAGGAGCAAGAGATGGTACCTTGATAGTGGATGCTCAAGGCATATGACCGGAGATCCATCTCAATTCTCTAAGCTCACTAGCATAGACGAAGGCTATGTCACCTTCGGAGACAACAACAAGGGTAAAATCATTGGCAAAGGAACCATAGGTAACAAATCCAACTTCTTTATTGAAGATGTTTTGTTAGTTGATGGTTTAAAACATAACCTCTTGAGCATTAGTCAATTATATGATAAAGGATATATTATCAAATTTGAATCTAATGCTTGCATTATTGAAAAACCATACAAAAACACATCTATGATTGCATTAAAACAAAATAACGTATACACTATTGACATCAATGATCTTTGTAATGAAATGTGTTTCACGGTTTTGAATGAGGATGCTTGGCTTTGGCATAGGAGATTAGGTCATGCTAGCATGAAACTAATCACTCAAATATCATCCAAAGAACTTGTAAGAGGAATTCCTTATATCAAGTCATCAAAGATAATGTGTGTGATGCTTGTCAATTAGGAAAACAAATTAAGGGTAGTTTCAAATCTAAGAATCAAATAAGTACCTCTAGGCCCTTACAATTGATCCATATGGACTTGTTTGGACCTATCTCTACATCAAGTCTAGGAGGTAGCAAATACGCTTTCGTCATTGTAGGTGACTATAGTAGATACACATGGACTTATTTCTTAAAACATAAAATGAATGCTTTAGATATTTTACCAAGTTTTGCAAACTTGTCCAAAATGAAATTTTACCAAGTTTTGCAAACTTGTCCAAAATGAAAGGGTTCTATTATTTCATCAATTAGAAGTGATCATGGTGGTGAATTTCAAAACCGTGATTTTCAAGAATTTTGTGAATTTAATGGAATGGATACAATCATAACTTCTCTACTCCAAGAAATCCTTAACAAAATGGAATAGTAGAAAGAAAAAATAAAAATTTACAAGAAATGGCAAGAACCATGTTGAATGAACATAGCCTACCCAAATATTTTTGGGCCGAAGCCGTAAACACTGCATGCTATATTTTGAATAGAGTTCTAGTAAGACCCTTACTCACCAAAACTCCCTATGAGTTGTGGAACAACAAAAAACCCAATGTTTCATATTTTAAAGTTTTTGGGTGTAAGTGTTTTATCTTGAATGAAAAGAATGCCTTAGGAAAATTTGATGCTAAATCTGATGAAGAAATTTTCCTTGGTTATTCTTCGGTTTCTAAAGCTTTTCGTATCTTCAATAAAAGAACTTTAATTATAGAAGAATCCATTCATGTTGTTTTCAATGAGATTTCCGAAATCAAGAAAAATGATTTTGATGATGATGTTAATTTTGATTCTTTGAATTTAAATGAAAACCCTTCTCCAACTAGTAACTTGGATGCATCCACTTCCAAAACATCCTTACCTAAGGATTGGAAATATGTAGATGCTCATCCTAAGGAGCTAATTCTAGGAGACACATCTAAGGGGATTCAAACACGTTCTTCTCTTAAAGAATTTTGTGCCAACGCCGCTTTTCTCTCCCAAATTGAACCTAAATGTATTGACGAAGCCATGAAAGATAATTCATGGATTATCACAATGCAAGATGAGTTAAATCAATTTCAGAGAAATAAGGTGTGGAAGCTTGTTCCTAGGCCAAATGACCATTTAGTTATTGGTACTAAATGGGTCTTTAGAAACAAGCAAGATGAAAATGGTATCGTGGTTAGAAACAAGGCTAGATTAGTAGCCAAAGGTTTCAACCAAGAAGAAGGTATCGATTACGAAGAAACCTTCGCTCCTGTGGCTAGATTAGAAGCCATAAGGATGCTCCTTGCCTATGCTAGTAATAATAATTTTAAGTTATTTCAAATGGATGTTAAAAGTGCTTTTCTTAATGGCTTTATTTCCGAAGAAGTTTATGTTGAACAACCTCCCGGATTTGAAAATAATAGCCTCACTAATCATGTGTTTAAATTAACTAAAGCTCTTTATGGTTTAAAACAAGCCCCAAGGGCTTGGTATGAGAGACTTAGTTCTTTTCTTATTAAAAATAATTTTACAAAAGGCAAGGTTGATACTACATTGTTTATCAAGAATTTTGAAAATAATTTTCTCATTGTTCATATTTATGTTGATAGATGATATTATCTTTGGTTCTACAAACGAATCTCTTTGTGAATCATTTGCTAAAACCATGAGTCTAGAATTTGAAATGAGTTTGATGGGAGAATTAACCTTTTACTTAGGCTTACAAATTAAGCAACTAAGAAATGTCATCTTTATTAGTCAAACTAAATATGCTTTAGACTTGCTAAAGAGATTTAATATGGAAAGCTCAAAAGCTATTAACACTCCTATGAGCACATCCACTAAGTTAGAAGTTGATGAAAGTGGAGAAAGCTTCGATCAAAAAACTTATAGGGGTATGATAGGAAGTTTACTTTACCTCACTGCAACTAGACCAGATATCATGTTCAGTGTAGGACTTTGTGCTAGGTTTCAATCTAACCCTAAGATATCTCATCTCAAAGCGGTTAAAAGAATATTTAGATATCTTAAAGGTACCACAAATCTAGGATTATAGTATCCGAAAACCGAGAAGTTTGAGTTAATTGCTTATGCTGATGCAGATTTTGCCGAATCTCTTTGTGAATCATTTGCTAAAACCATGAGTCTAGAATTTGAAATGAGTTTGATGGGAGAATTAACCTTTTACTTAGGCTTACAAATTAAGCAACTAAGAAATGTCATCTTTATTAGTCAAACTAAATATGCTTTAGACTTGCTAAAGAGATTTAATATGGAAAGCTCAAAGCTATTAACACTCCTATGAGCACATCCACTAAGTTAGAAGTTGATGAAAGTGGAGAAAGCTTCGATCAAAAAACTTATAGGGTATGATAGGAAGTTTACTTTACCTCACTGCAACTAGACCAGATATCATGTTCAGTGTAGGACTTTGTGCTAGGTTTCAATCTAACCCTAAGATATCTCATCTCAAAGCGGTTAAAAGAATATTTAGATATCTTAAAGGTACCACAAATCTAGGATTATAGTATCGAAAACCGAGAAGTTTGAGTTAATGCTTATGCTGATGCAGATTTTGCTGGATGTAGATTAGATAGAAAAAGCCGCAGGAAAAGCACATCAGGAACATGTCAATTTTTGGGACATGCTCTTGTTTCCTAGTCATCTAAGAAACAAAACTCGGTTGCACTATCAACAACCGAAGCTGAGTATATAGCAGCTAGTGCATGCTGTGCATAAGTTGTGTGGATGAAAAACACCTTAGAAGATTATAAAGTTCATCTTAAAAATATTCTCATTAAATGTGATAACACAAGTGCTATATGTTTAACAAAGAATCTCATTCAACACTCAAGAACAAAACATATTGATATTAGACATCACTTTATACGAGATCATGTCACTAATCATGATATAGTTATAGAGTTCATTGATACTAAACATCAACTAGCTGATATTTTTACAAAGCCTTTAAGTGAAGAACAATTTAATTTCATTAGAAGAGAATTAGGAATGTTAATGTGTTCGAATGCTTGAACTCATTAAATCCATACAGACTTTCTTGATTCAATAATCAAATCACTCAATTGCTATGATGATTTTACATGATTACATGCCTTAGTAATATGTTGGAAATTATGTATTTTGGATATAAAAATTTCCATGATAATGAGCATGTTTTATCTTCATGATTGTATTGGAAAATCTATAGCAAAACCTTGTCCAAATGCATGAAAGTGTTAAATTTTATTTTCGGATTTTCTTGATACCTTATTCTCTTTCGAACTTAATGTAGCTCTCATAAGCATATGTTATATCGAGTTTGATTCATTGATTTTTGACATGTGGAATCAATTAACAAATGCATCTTTCATAGGCTTATAATGTGAAAAAATATTTTCACATACATATCTTGAAAAAAAAAAAGGGAAGATTTTTTACTTGCAAGGATATTGATTCACATACATATCTTGATCCTTGTAAAAATGAAGCGTGATTTAATCTTTTCTTGAGATGTTTGTATAATTGGTATCCTCTCACTCGTTGTTGAAAAATTACCTATCACTCACTTGTGTTTAAAATTTGCTTATATCGTTCTCCTTTTTGTTGATGACAAAGGGAGAGAAATATATGAATTGATGCTATGAGTGCCATATTTGAATTTGAATTATGTTAAAAAAGCTTACATCGAAATATATGGTAAATTGATGTTAGAAATGCTATGATTGCTAAACACTTGAAATATTTGCATTATGCTAAGATATCAAGAACTTGCATTGTAATTTCACATGTTGATATCTTACCATATGATGAATTGCTACCATTATTATCATTCACATTTGAAATGTAAAACTTGAAAAAGGATGTCAAACCTTGACATCATTTTCAGAGAGATACATCATGATAGGAATCATGATGAAAGTATTGATAAGGTTAAACAATCTTAACTTATCAATATGTCTCTTGAATTCAAAGGCTTTGAATTCAAGAATGACTTATCTTGAGTATGGCATATAGATAGGGGGAGTTAAAGTTAACTCCGTTATCAATTGATTGTCATCATCAAAAAGGGGGAGATTGTTGAATCTCAGATTTTGATGATGAAGTCAATTGTCATTTGTTATCTAATCCATATGTTAAGATAAGTGTGCAGGATTAACTATGATGAAAGTAAGACATGCAGCAGGAGTTGCGCCGAAGTCAAGACTATGATCACGTTGGGGGTTCGAGAGTTCGACGGAAGTCCGGACGATCATCGGAGGCTCTGCGGGAACAAATCCGAGAAGTCCAGGAGCTTGCCAAAGAAGCTCATCGGAACTCACCAAGTGGATCATCGCAAGTCCAGGAGTTTGTCGGAAGTCCGCCGGAGCATCACCGAGGGTTCGTCGGATGATCGTCGGAAGCTCGACGGAAGAAGCGATTGACGCACCGAAGCAAGTTACAGTAAATGTCTTGAAAAATATTGTAGTTAGCATGATGATTAAGTTAGAAATGGGAGGTGATCCCATTAACTTAATCTTGGGGCAATTGGGCCCTTAACAGACCCAAATTGGGCCGAATGGATCAGCCCATTCGGACCCAAATTCCCTGGCCGGCGGTGGCACCGCCCAGCAGCCGAGTCTCGGAGTGAGGCTGGGCGGTGGCACCGCCTAGGCTCAGTCTCCGAGTGAGACTGGGCGGTAGCACCGCCCCTATCAGGCGGTGGCACCGCCTGGGCTCAGTCTCCGAGTGAGACTAGGTGGGCGGTAGCACCGCCCCTGTCAGGCGGTGGCACCGCCTGGGCTCAGTCTCCGAGTGAGACTGGGCGGGGCGGTAGCACCGCCCCTGTCAGGCGGTAGTACTGCCCATTTATGGCGGTAGTACCGCCAGGACCCCGAAAACATGGGAATTGACATTTTTGAGCTCCAAATTCAAATCAGTTTGGGGCCTATATAAACCCCACCCTTTCATGCATGAAAAGGCATCGAAACTTAGTATTTATTCTGAGATTTTGAGAGCTTAAAAGTGTTGTAAAAGGCTTGAAGTTCTTCTCCCTCTTTTCTTCGAAGTTTTGATCATTCAAGAGAGGAGTAAAAAATTTGTAAGGGTTGTCTCCTAAGCCCATCAAAAGGAGTGAAACTGTAAAAGGGTGGTTGGCCTTCGCCTATTGAAGGAAGGCCTCTAGTGGACGTCGGTGACCTCATCGGACGAGGAAGCCAAAAGTGGATGTAGGTCAAGATTGACCGAACCACTCTAAATCTCGGTTTGCATTTACATTCTGTTCTTTATCTTAACTGCAACTACTTCCATAGCTTTACTTTAACTGCACTTTACTTGATCTTAAGTTAAAGCAATTTCTGATTCGACTTTCATACTGAAATCGTTCTTATCATACGAACGTCGTTTTAAATTGTCGAAAGTTTTCCGCTGCACTAATTCACCCCCCCCCCCCCTCTTAGTGCTCTTGATCCTAACAGTTTCAACTTTACGTAGGTTCGGTGGAGTATCCCATCCTCCTAAGAGATATGTGGGATATATTAGAGGAGAGTATGTTGAGGATATTGATCCTCAAACCTACGAGGAGACTATTATGAGTATAGACTCCGGGAAGTGGCAAGAAGCTATGAATTCTAAGATGGATTCTATGTACTCCAATAAGGTTTGGTACCTAGTTGATGCATCTGAAGGTATTGTACCCATCGGTTGCAAGTGGATCTTTAAGAAAAAGATCGGAGTAGATGGAAAGGTAGAGACCTATAAAGCAGGGCTAGTGGCTTAAGGGGTATTGTCAAAGGCAAGGTGTTGACTATGATGAAACCTTCTCACCCATAGCAATGCTAAAATTCATCCGAATTCTATTGGCTATTGCAGCACACTATGATTATGAGATCTAGCAGATGGATGTGAAAACTGCATTCCTCAATGGAAACCTCGATGATGAGGTGTATATGATACAACCTGAGGGATTTGTGTCCAAGGACTGCCCAGATAAGGTGTGCAGGTTGCTTAGATCCATTTATGGACTAAAGCAAGCTTCCCGAAGTTAGAACATAAGATTTGATGAAGCAATCAGATCTTATGACTTCGTTAAGAACGAAGATGAGCCTTGTGTATACAGGAAGGTAAGTGGGAGCGCTATCACCTTTTTGGTATTATATATGGATGACATCCTGATCATTATGATGATGTAGGAATGCTATCCATAGTAAAGGCTTGGTTATCTAGACACTTCTCCATGAAGGACTTAGAGGAAGCATCCTATATCTTGGGGATTCAGATCTATAGAGATAGATCCAAGAGGATGCTTAGCTTGTCCCAATCCAAGTACATAAAAACCATTGTCAAAAGGTTTGGCATGGAAAATTCCATAGTAATAGATCCAAGAGGAAAATTCCACAGTAATTGGGAATGATGTAGGAATGCTATCCACAATAAAGGCTTGGTTATCTAGACACTTCTCCATGAAGGACTTAGGGGAAGCATCCTATATCTTGGGGATTCGGATCTATAGAGATAGATCCAAGAGGATGCTTGGCTTGTCCCAATCCAAGTACATAAAAACCATTGTCAAAAGGTTTGGCATGGAAAATTCCAAGAGAGTTCTCATACCAATAAAACATGGGATATCACTTTCTAGGAGTATGTCCCCAAAGACTCATGAAGAAAGGGCGAACATAGATATAATACCTTATGCCTCAGCGATAGGGTCTATCATGTATGTCATGCTATGTACTAGGCTTGATATAGCGCATGCTCTGAGTGTCACGAGCAAGTATCAGGCGGATCCAGGCTTGGAGCACTGGAAAGCAGTAAAGTGTATCCTTAAGTACTTGAGAAGGACTAAGGATCTTTTACTAGTATATGGAGGTAGTAGCCTCAGGGTTGAAAGCTACACGGACTCAAGTTTTCAGTCTGATATTAATGATAGCAAGTCGAATTCGGGGTATGTGTACACCTTAAATGAAGGAGTAGTATGCCGGAAGAGTTCCAAGCAAGATACTATTGCTGACACGACCATAGAGGCGGAGTACATTACTGCAATAGATGCAGTAAAGAAGGGAGTCTGGATGAAGAAGTTCATCACAGATCTAGGAGTCGCGCTAATTAGCAAGGAGATGATTTCTTATATTACGACAATAATAGGGCAATTACTCAAATAAGGGAACTCGAGTCTCATCAGAAGTGTTCTGAGGAGATTCCATTTAGTAGTGGAAAGAGTTTCATCCGAAGATAACATTGCAGATCCACTGAGAAAGTCGTTGTCTCCGATTGTCTTTGAGTGTCACAGGAGTCTGATGGGGATCAGACACATAGGTGATTGGCTTTAGGTCAAGTGGGAGATTGCTAGTCATAGGTGCCTAACAAGCCAATCACGTGAGTGATGGCACATGTGACTTGACATGAAATCTTTTTGCTTATTATATTTTGGCATTTATCACTTTATATTGTCTATTGCATATATGCATATATATATTGTAATGTCTTTGGATCCATGCAATGGAAATTGAATCGTGATGAGATCACGATAATGAGACCGATTCACCTTTAAACACAGATCCTAAATAATCCCGGTCATATGTTACTCGAGAGGGACATTATGATAACTGGACAGACTAGTGTACCATATACCCGTCCATATGATAGATGCAGTTGGTCTCATAGCTGCTCGTGTGGGGACACTAGGGATACAATACAGGTGCTCATTGGAAAATGAATTCACTGATTGATCCGCTTACGGAATACTGGATGGTTAATGATGCCTTATTGTCAGACAGTGATTCCATAGTCCCAATGGTGTATCTGGTCCTTAGATTTAAGACACTAAGGATGTCCTATATGAGTGCTCCAATCTTTGATACCGGACTTATAGGTTTGGATGTCCCAAATCTAGTACAACTGGTCATTAGGAGTGGTAGTCGATCTTATGAGGGCTATTGAATGTCGATAGAGGATCATCCACTCTCGACATCATGAGAGGAATATCTCATGTGTTCTTGCTCAAACAAATCCCTGGCTAGGGTCATTCGGGTTAAGAGAGAAAGAGTTCTCTAGGAGAATCCGATTAGAGCGAGACTCAAGTAGAAACCGTATGGGTCTGACAGCACCATGTCTAATATACGATCTTTGGGATATTAGATGGATGAGAGACTATAGGTACACGGTAACTGAGGATAGACAGGTCTAATGGATTGGATTCCCCTGTATCATCTGGGGACTACGGTGTTATGGCCTAGTACGTCCGTAGTCGATAAGTCAAGTGAATTATTACAGAGATAATAATTCACTAAGCCAGAAGGAGTTCTGACAGCTATGACTCACGGCCAACTCGATATTGGGCCGAGAGGGTCACACACATATGTTAAACATTGCAATGAGTAGAGGTTCGGATATGAGATATCTGCCGGAGCCCCTATCTTATTGGACATCCAATAAGCTCCTAAATTATTGGATCCCATGGACGAGATCCAATAAGAGCCCATGAGAGATTATTGGATAGAGATCCACTAATTTAAAAGGCTTGGGTAATTAGATGCAGATCTAATACCCACTAGGGGAGGATCCATTAGTGTTTGACAGGGGGCCTCTATAAATATGAGGGATTCAAAGCCTCATAGGCTAGAGCCTTTACTTGCCTCTCCTATTCTCTCCCCCCCCCCTCTCCACCTCAGAGCAGGCTTGGAGTTTAGAGGAGCGTCGTCGTAGCCCTACTGTGTGGATCACCACTAGAGATAAGGATGCTTGACCTCCTTCACCCTCTCCTAGAGATCTTTAAGGAAATAGGGATATACGATCTCTCTAGATAACATAATCTATTCTATATGCAATTTGTTTCGCAGATTTTTTACGTACCAATCTTCGCACGACGACGAACATCTCTTTGGGAATAGGGGATTTTGTTTTCTTGTTCTTCCGCTATGCATGTGATGTCACCCCTAAGATTTCCCAACAGGTACCACTAGTACCCCGGAAATCCAGGATGAGACCCTTTTTGACTCCATTTTTTAAAGTTATTGGAGCCTATAAAAACCTCACCCTTTTTTGCATGAAAGGGCACGAAAACTATTGAGATAAACTTGAGTTATTGGGGTGTAAAAGTGTTATAAACAAGTACTAGAGTTCTCCTCCTCCCTTTCTAAGTTTTGAGATCATATAAGAGAGGTGTGAGACTTATAAGGGTTCTCTCCTAAACCTGTAAAAAGGAGAAAGCATTATAAAAGAGGTGGTTGGTCTTCACCTATTGAAGGAAGGCCTTTAGTGGATGCCGGACCTCGTCAAAGAAGGAATTCGAAAGTGGATGTAGGTCATGTTGACCGAACCACTTTAAATTCTAGTTTGCTTTTCATTTGTATAAATTTACTTTACTGCAAATCTCCTTAATCTTCTCTTGCACTTTTACGAAATCTTTCGAGTTCAACTTCTCTCTGAAAAAGATTGAATCGAAACCATTTTCGTCAGAATCAGTTTTAAACGAAGCAAACAATTTTCTGAAATATTAAAAGTTTTCCGCTACACTAATTCACCCCCCCCCCTCTTAGTGCCACTCTTGATCCTAACACCAATAGGTGGCACCGTCGTGACACAGTCTCCGAAACTGAGATTGGGTAGTGGTACCACCCATTGTCAATGTTGTAGGCGATGGTAACGCCCAGCACAGGCAGTGGTACAGCCAGGACCCGAGAAACCCAGGATGAGACTCTTTTAGGCTCCAAGTTTGAATCCACTTGAGGCCTATAAATACCCCTCTCATCCCTAGTTAACAAACACATAACTGAGAGCAAAAAAGAAAAGAAAACGCTGTTGTAATTTTGTGTGAACTCCTCTCAAAACTTAAGTGTTAGTCTTGTTTAAAAGAGGAGTGAAGGGAGTTGTAAAGGTTCTCTCCTGAACCTATTAAAAGGAGAATCGAGTTGTAAGGGTAGTTGATCTTCGCCCATTGAAGGAAGATCGTTAGTGAATGTTGATGGCCTCGATGGAAGAAGAATCGGTAGAGTGGATGTAGGTCACGACGACCGAACCACTATAAAACTCGTTTTGCATTTCCATTCTTGCAATTTATGTTTACTGCAAACTGTCTTACCTAATTACTTTTGCTACACACCCTTCTGAACGTATTTCAAGTTAACATCTTTCCGAAATTGATTTTATCGTATGAAGAATTTTTAAACCGGTGATTTTATCCACTGCACTAATGCACCCACCCCCTCGCCCCCCCCCCACCGCCCTTAGTGCCAACTCGTTCCTAACATTCTCCTCCTTAGATAGCAGGTGTGGAAATTTGGGTAGCGAGTTGAGGAGTGTCGTTGCAGCACTATTGTGTGGATCATTGCTACAAAGGAAGGCACTTGACCTCCTTCATCCACTCCTACAGATCTATATGGATTTAGGAATATACGATCTCACTAGGCAACATAACTATATCACATGTGATTTTTAGTTTTACAGATTTTGCGCACCACCAATCTTCACATGATGATGAATACCTTTTTGGAAAATTTGGGGTTTTTGTTTTCTGTTCTTCCGCTACGTATGTGATGTCGTCCCTAGATTTCCCTACAATTACAAGCATAAATCTTATATTATTCAACATATCATTGGTTCATCCGGCGCTTTATTCGATCCTTCGACGTATTGTCGTCTCCTTCGGCGTATTGCCCAATTGTATATTAACCTCCTGCAACTTTCGATCTCCTTAGCACAATATCTGATCATTTGGCTCAATGCCCGAATTCATAGCACAAAGTCTTTCTAGCATGTCAACCATTCCTTTAGCCCGACGTCTAATCTTCTGGCATGTTCCACTCCGGCCTAACATTTGATCCCTCCTACTTTAATCGAATTATCTTTCCATTATCAAAGTTAGTCCAACGTCATTCAAACACACATTAGATTATAACTTCATCAATTTATTTCATCATCAAAATCCAAGATTTAACAATTCTAAATTTATTGTAAAATTAAAAAATAGTATATTTTTTGTTAGAATAATATTCTAGTATAATTCTTAAACTTTTAAAATTAATTATCCTAAACTCATCTTAAAACATAATTCATTTTAAATAGGTTAGGTGATCGAACTTAACTTAATTTAATTTTGAATGTAATTAGCTCAATATAGGAAATAGGAAATAGGAAATCTAAGATTTGTTATTATTTTTATGATGAATTTAGAATAATTTTATATATAAATTAATATATTTTTTAGTGTATTTAGTTAATAAGTGTAGTTTATAGTGTATTTAGTGTTTTTCTAGATAGTTTAAGATAATTTTATATTAAAAATTAATATATTTTTTAGGATAACTTGGGTGTTTAGTTTTATGATGAATTTAGGATACTTTTAATAAAAATTAATTTATTTTTAAATATACTTTGTGAATAAGTATAACTCGAGTGCAATCCGAGTGTAACCCAAGTGCAATAATTTTTCTGATAATTTAGGATAATTTTATTAAAAAATAATATATTTTTTAGATAACTTGAGTTTTTTTAGTTTATGATAAATTTAGGATAATTTTAATAAAAACTAGTATTTTTTAAATATATTTTATGAATAAGTATGACTTGAGTCTAATAATTTTTTTAGATAAGTTCTATAAAAACTAAATATGGGACATAGTAATAACTCACTACTAGTATTTCTTTTTTCATAAATTATCCTATAAATTTTGTTGGCAAATGACAATATTTGTGATTGATCTAGCTGTATGACAATCATATTTTTCGAACGAAAGATTTATATAACTAAAGGAACATGACCTGTAAATTCATTATACTAAATGTGTCGGACCTTTCAACGGTAATTAACGTAGGTGATCCTTGTCATAATGGTAATCTTGTTACTTAATGATTTGGGTGATCCCAAGGTGACTTTTAATGATTGGGGTGATCAAGGTGACTTTTCTATTGGTAGAAGCCTCGTGTCATCGGTTGTCCTTGGTCATGATGCATGTGTCCAAGCTGCATGCATCATGTCCTCATCTTTATCTTAAGTCCTAGAAAACCTTATCAATATCCTGAAGTCAATGCTTTATACCTCCCTTTAGTTTTGAAGAAATTGTTAATGCATGCTAAATGATGTACTAAAATATTCCTCACCAAAGAGAAATAACCCTAGTTTCAGAAGCATACAACATTTCTTGCAAAAAAAAAAAAAAAGTTTCGAGAAGCATAAAACAGTTCTCATCAAGGATTGGTGCTAAAACAGTTCTTATGTTTATGAATATTCAACTACAACTATTGCGATTGAAAGTAATATTAATTAAATATTTTAATTTCGAATAATACTACTCGTATTAAACAGTACGTACTAGTCCATCAATAGATCGGTACGTGGATCATCCGCTACCAAGTGGTACCATTGATCTAGCCCCGTATCGAACGATATGGGACTGTATCAGGCAGCAACAATAATATCGGGCTGTAACCGTTATCATCTGAAACAAGTCAATAATGATCAATTTCAATTATTATCATCGACAACCAAGCTATATCAGCCTCGTTACGACCTAGCTACAGCAAGGGAAGAAGCATCGAGAGAGAAGACGTTCAAAGAAGAGGGAGAATCAATAGAACCTCGACTGTTCTTGATCTGACACCGCCTTCCCTCGACGATCCCAATCCAAGAGGTAACGGAGAGGCGACGACTCGGCTTTTTCTTCATCGCATTCTTCGCTAAAGGCCGAAGATGCCTATGACCTTCACCATGTTTTTTGTCGAAGGTCGGAGACGTTTACAACCTCGTCTAATGCGACAAGGACAAGAAAAGAAGACAACATATATCTCCTTTTTAATAATAATAATAATAATAATAATAATAATAATTATTATTATTATTATTATTATTATTATTATTATTATTATATATATATATATATATATATACCGAATAATATAACTTGATATATCGCTCGCTCATACCGTATCATTGGATCTTGATCATCCTAACCTCCAGTAACAAGCTAAAAAATATTCAGAGAGATTCGGGTCTCATTATTATACAAACAACAATTTCTCTGACAAAGGCTTGAATTATTGGAAAATCTGCGCAAAAACAATGTTAGATCGAAAGACACAAATTACAATTATGATGTACATCTATTTACAGATGAAAAAGGAAGCAGAAAAGGATGCAGTAGGTCTCAGTCACATATGAAACTTAGTGTTGTTATTTACGTTAGCCATCCATATTCGAACTGTGCGGTCATCGCTTGCTGATGCCAGCATACGAGGCTTTGCAGGGTTCCAGCTTACGCAGTTCACAGTCATCGAATGGCCAGTTAGGATCTTTATCGGCGTTTCACAGTGTCGCTGCCATATATAGATCTGAAGAAGATGCATTACATGTCAAAACAAATCAAGAAACATAAAACCTTCATATAACCTTCAATCTCAATGATGAAACATAAAACGATCATGACTCAAGCTTTTTAATCAGTCAAACCTTACGAATAACTCTTGCATTGATTTCAACCAGAAAATAAACATTTCCAAAAAGTAGACAACTTTAGTTGTGCTTTCAAGAAGCAATTGATCGTTATATTATCATGTTTCATCTCCAAATATTATCATGTTTTCAGCTGATAATTGGTATGGTAACATTCAGTCCATCAAATTTTGTAACCAGACAAGAATATTGTATCCACTTCATCTTAATAATCAAGCCCCACAGATGAAAATAAAAAAATACTGCATACTGCACTGAATAGGTGTGTACCATTAACACAGAAAGAGCTTTAGATCTTAATGTACGTTTTCCGATTTCTATAGCTTGAAGTTCTAGCATAATCTTGGATATGTTACTACTACACAAAAAAAGGAAAGAAAGAAATATCTGTTTAGTGTTGCAAAAACATACATGAACTAGATGTCTTAAAGACCATGTCCCAAGGAATCGAAACATGCAGTATGTGTGATGTAGAGCAACATTACAACTACATTGTCATCAAAGAAGTGATGCAAATCTGATTTTGTATATCATATTTCTCCAATAAGTAAATTGTTGCCTCAAATTAAAGCTTGAAATCTGTTGTTTTTTTTTTCTTTTGTTGATGACCAATTATACCTCTTTTTTAAGGGCAGGAATCGTATTATTCTCATTAATGTGCATTACTACAACTAATTGCTAATTAATATTTGCAAATTTCTTCTGATCTTTATCTTTTTTTACATTTAGGTTAAGAGATCTGATTTTTTCCATTTAAGAACCACTAAAAGAACAGCTACCATAACAATAGAAAAAGAGACTGTCCAACGGACTTTATATTGCATTAGCATGATCGGTCATTCTATTTAAACGTAAACAGAAAAATCCTCCTTACAAATCTATATGCCCATGTATGTGACAATCTAGAATCAAAGCACAGACACAGCGACACGTCATTTTTAAAAAAATTAGGACACATTTTTTAATATATATATATATATATATATATATATTATTCGATTAACACTAATATTCGATTAACATAAGTTTTATAGTATTTATACTTCAATTTTATAGACTCAACAATGTGAACAGATAAATATCAATCATACAAGTTCACGATTTCTACTGTTGGAAGTCTGGAATCCCTTATTACCACTGGCATTCTAATCCTGTTATAGGATTCGCGTTCTGCTATCATTGACTAAGGGTCGCAATTTAACGTAATCTCTAGGTTCCGTAAGAAATCTTCAAACTCCCAAGATTTCATGCCTCTACTCCCATGCAAGCTCTAGACCACTATTCCCGGTGCTCCAAGCTTTTAGGCTATATATATACATATTCCAGCTATAATTTCTCTTGAGGTTTTGTACTATTAAGTCACTTGGTGTGTTGTTCTTGGTATGTAAAAAACAATTTCTCTTGAGCTTTCATACTGCTATGTCACTTGGAGTGTTGTTCTTGGTGTGTAAATAACATCTAGTATACATAAAATGCTAGTATTCCCATCTTTTCTAGAGACTAATGTAGCAAATCGACGAACTATCATGCTTCACATGTTGCTCTCCCACGCTTGACATCTTGCTCTTTCCTCGAATTGCAATACAGGAAGAAGGGAGAAGAAATGTTAACATGCTACTCATTGCCTAAACCCACCACTCACCTTTGACCATCAAATAGGCCCCACATGGATCCTCATCCATTGAACTAATCCAAGTCTCTGACCCCTTGCAACGATTACGAATAAAATAAAAAAAATACTTACCTCGACAATGTGACTCCACTAGACCTAATGACAATGCAGTCATTTTCTCCATCACTCTCGAAGGGACATGAGCCTAGCATAAAGTTGCTACCTCGATATTGTAGGCTCGCATGCACGTCATGTGAGCGAGGAAGGATGTGAGAGAGATGAGGAAGGGCGCGGACCAATGGGAGAGAGTTATCCTGACACGAATATGCAAGTCCAAAATTAAAATAAATAAATAAATAATAGACACGTGTCTGGCCGTGTCGATGGCGTATCTGTGTCCAACACAGATATGCCCACCAAATCGACGTGTCCGTGCTTCTTAGTCTAGAATATATATCATGAATTTAGGTGTTGCTAGTTGCCACAATACACACCTTGTACATACCATATAGATGGATATCCAATAGATACTAGGCATGAATCCATGACATGGATTATTCTAGCATGTTAAATTAACACACCAATATGATATATGGGACGTGCAATATGTACCATGTTACAATATCTCAGCTAAAGGGGCACAGCAAAAGACTATAACCTTTAACCTTCATTTTTGTATGTATGTAAATGACTCCCCAAAATGTTGTAGAAGTTCCATTTATTCCTAATACAGCGGAGGAAATGACACTATTTTCTAACAGTTAATAGAAACTCTATCATGCTCCATATCAAGTTATCATGTAGGTATCTCATGCTCCAAAGTGAAGTAATAAAAAAAAAATCCACAGAGGGACCTTGTTTATGCTTGCTCCCCTTCCCTTAGTCCTTAAGATCATTCTAAATGTTTCATAGTCACCTCCTTTAAATTTGAAAAATCTAATAGTAGTTGCAAATCACTTGCATGAGCCATCAGAATTTATCGACTTCATCTGGCTCTACGAGGAAGTATTGGCTTTCATAAGTAGGCACAACCGAGCTTTAGAAGTTATCCTCATGCATGAATGTCGAGGCCAGTGTGTTGATCTTCCACTTGCCATTAAAATTATAAAGAGAACTTAGGAGAGGGAGAGAATGCTATTGCAAAGAATACTACACTTAGAGACCTTATGAGAGTATTATGATTGCTTAATGAATTGGTGTGAGAAGGAATGAGAAGTTTAGGAGGTATTTATAGATATTTTGAGATTGTTTCTTCCCAAAATACCCCCCAACTAGCTGCTATTTAGTAATTGGAAAGGTTTCGATTCCATATCTGCGCAGTTGGAACCAAAATCAAACCGCCCAAGCCTGATTCTAGTTTGGTTCCAAACCAATAAACTGCTAGGCTAATTCAGTTCTGATTCTAACCAGGTTGGGTTCCAGTTCAATTCCAATTTGAAGTGAACTTTAGTCATGCCTAGTAGACCTGGTCCTGGTTCGGTTTGAACTAGGATCGAACCAAAATCGAATAGGGCTTCGGTTTCGATTACATTCCAAATCGACATACTGCCAAGCCGAATCCAATCTAGTTTGATTCTAGTTCGAACCAAACCATGGTCATGCCTAAAGACCTAGCGCCAATTCAACTTGAACCTGGACCGAATCGGCTTGTAACCCAAACCAAACCAGCTTAGCGGAAACAATTACAAAAAGAAAAAAATGGCCAACGATCAAAATTGACCGTTGATCGAATGTTTTGGCGACCCAACAGATTAGGCTAAGGCCCAACACCAACTGTTAGAAGCGTCAAGGGCAAATGACTAATTTGCCCCTTCTAATAACCAAATAAACACTATTTAAAGGGGCATTTGGTTATTTTATACTTTAAAATATAAAAATAGGAAAAAAAGGATAAATTTGCCCTTTCAAAAAATGCTGACAAACTATTGTATTTTTTATCCATAGTTGTGCAAGCTGCTTTTAGAGAGAGAAGCTCTGTTAGGGTTTTCTACCACCTACATAGTCGTCAGCGGTTCATCACTACCAACAAAGCCCTGCCCCGCTTATGGTTAAAAGGCCAGGCTGCCCCCACTCTCTTGAGGGCATCAAGAGTCATCATTGAGAAACCTAAGTTGTCTCCTCACCTAGCGATGCATAGTCCTAACATAGAGGACTCCTCGGAGGGCAAGCGTCTCCTTGAGCATCCTCTTCACTCATGATCTCTTCCGCGAAGGGACCCACAATGTTACGTGTGGACAACCTGCATTGCATCCAATGGTGTTGCCTCCCCCTATAAATCCTGATCTGGTCACGATTAGAAGTCTGATTGCTTCTTCCCATATCGACATCCCTCCCACGATATGCTCTTCTTCCTTGCTAGAGCTTTCATTTGGTGTTGAAGCCTCGCCGACGATCAACAGATTAGTAATCCCAATGAATCTCAATGTTTCAAGCATGATCTCCTCCTTAATCTCACGAACGATTGCTCTCCCTAGATTGCATGCATTTCCTTGGAGACGGGTGCGTTACCACCCCCGAACTCCACACGTGATGTGGATCCTTTCCCCCGTTGACTAATCTATAGTGTCAAAAGTCTAGCGCAGGGCCCCTCCCCCCCTTCAATCACCAAGTTCAAGAGAATGTTAATGTGGCAGCGAATGCTTCCCCCTTGGATCCTAATGTTGCTACGAAGTGGTTCACCTATTGCACATGGGATAAGGGGTGTTTAGGTGGCCAAGACCTCTTCCAATATCATTCCTCTTGCAAAAAAGACTAGTATGCCTGAGAATAAGCCTTGGAGTTCTTTGTTTGCAATCTTTATCTTGCGCTAAAAACTGCACTCTTCCACTAGGAACCTATATTCTCAAATGAATGCAGTCTTAAAATTAAAGCGATTGAGGAGGAAATACTCAAGGGAGAAGAGCACTTGAAGAACTCTCTAATCAATTAATTTGTTGGTTTGTGTCCACCCTTTCATGTTGTAAGAAGCCAAGTAAATACTATTAGGAAATAGTTAGATCTCTTGATGTCTTCTCCCAAGAAGCAGGCTTCTTTATATTCAGATTTAGCAATCAGGAGGATCTCACCAAAGTTATGAAGTCCGAACCATGGTACATTCACAATAGACTCCTTATTCTTTATCCCTGGGACCATGATACTCGTTTGGAGAAAATTGATAATTTGCTATTCCTTTTTGGGTAAAATTCTACAATCTTCCCCTTTTCAAGTGGACTCTCAAATTTCTCAATTTCATTGCTAGTGGCATTGGCAAACCCCTTTTCATGTCACAAGCTTCCCCCTTTTCATATTACAAGCTTGTAATATTGCTTATTAGTTAATCTATAAATAAGTGTTTGGCAATGCCACTAATAAAAGAATTGAGAAATTTGAGAGTCCACATGAAAAGGGTGAGATTGTAAAATTTCACCCAAAGAAGAATAATTCAAAAAATTGATTTTCTCCAAACGAGTGTCATGATCCCAAGGACGAAGAATGAGTTTATTGTGAATGTTAGTCCAAACTCTGACTCTTGTAAGATCCTCCTTATTGCTAAATATTGATAGAAAGAAACCCACTTCCAAAGAGAAGACATCAAGGGATCCAACTAGTTCCAGATAGTATTTACTCAGCTTCTGACAACATGAAATGATGACCGTGAACTAACAAAGTATCCAATCAGAGAGTTCTTTCCGTACTCCTCTCCCTTGAGTATTTCCTCCTCGATCGCTTTAATTTTAAGAGTGCCTTCATTTGAGAATATTGGTTCCTCGTAGAAGAGAGTAGTTTTTAGCACAAGATGAAGATGTAAAAAAAGAACTCGAAGGCTTATTCCCGAGCATACTAGCCTCTTTTGCAAGATGGGCAATATTGAAAGAGGTCTAGGCCACCTTAACACCTTTCATCCCATGTGCAACGAGTGAACACTTTGCAACAATATTAGGATCCGAGGGGGAAGCATTCGATGTCACACCATCATTCGCTTGAACTTGTTGATTGGAGGAGAGGAGGGGACCCATGCTAGACTTTTGACATTGTGGATTGGTCAACGAAGGAAGGGTTCACATCACTTGTGGAATTTGAGGGTGGTAACGCACCCGTCTCCGAGAAAGGAAACACACATGACTTAGGAGGAGCAATCACGCACAAGATTATGGAGGAGAACATGCTTGAAACGTCGAGATTTATTAAGACTCCCGTGTCAGCTGTCGACGAGGCTCCAACACTGAAGGAAAGCTCTAGCAAGGAAAAAGAGCACACCGTGAAAGGGATGTTGATGTGGGAAGAAGCGATCGGACTTCTAACCGCAAGTAGGTCAAGATTTGTAGGGGGAGGAGACACCGTTGGATGTGATGCAACATCCACGGGATGACGGTTGTCCATATGTAACACCACATATCTCTCCGCATAAAAGATTGCAAGTGAAGAGGATGCAAAAGGAGATGCCTGCCCTCTTGACGAGTCCTCTATGTTAGGACTATGTATTGCCAAGTAAGAAGACGAGGCAAATTTCTTAATGACTCTTAACGCCCTTGAGAGAGTGGTCGTAGCCCGCGCTTCTAAGCATCATAAGTGGGGTGATGCTTTGCCAACAATGATGAACCACAAACAGCCATGAAGGAGGCAAAAAACTATAGCAAAGCTTCTCTCTCTAAAATTAGCTTATGCATTATGGATAAAAAATACAATAATTTGTCAGCATTATTTTCAAAAATAATTTGAATTGAAAATGACCATTATGACAATGAAAACTAAATTGGTACATTATTTTCTAGATATTCTATCTATTTTCCATGTTGCTTTTGCTTTTGATCCTCGTAGAGTAGATGGTTTGCATGATTATTTAAGAATTTATTTGATCGTTTATATTTAGATCTCGATATTGATGAAAAAAATGATGAAAAGTTTAAAAAAATATCATAAACTTATATGACCATTATAATAATAGACAATAAGCTACCTCCCAATCTTCTCAATCTATGGATCAAGTTAGTGATTAAAGTAGTAGAATTAGTAGAGGGGAGAAATAATTATTGCAAAGATAAAAGAATCCAAGTAAATAATCAAGCTCGAATTCCCAACTTGATACTAATATAATAAATTCTTTTGAGTTTGGTAATAGCACTATAGGTAGGATTTCCATTTTTCAATGGTGGGTACACCATTCAACAACCTTCCAAATTTTAGCCATCAATGCAAGACAAATATTAGCAAATCTGATGTCAACGATAGCTGCGGAGCAAGCTTTCAACACGAGGGGCGTATCCTAGATGATATTCAAGTATGAGCCCTGAATTAGCTAACGCCTAAGCATGCATTTATTACTGGATCAAGGAGGCGCAATGAAGCCAAGTGATCATCCATGAAGACAATGAAGACTTATTTGATCTATCAATGAAAGGAATAATCAAGACATTCGACACTAGCAACGATTGATGTTTTTATTTTTTTTATCTACTTTTATGTTATTATGTGTAGCCTAAGCATGTGTTTATTACTAGACCAAGGAGGAGCAACGGAGCCAAGTGATCATCCACAAAGACAATAAAGACTTATTCGATCTATCAATGAAAGGAATGATCAGGACATCCAACACTAGTAATGATTGATGTTTTTATTTTTTTATCTATTTTTATGTTATTATGTGTATAGAAATAAATCTGATTTTCAAAGTTGCACTTTAATCAAAATTTAAAAATAAAATTATGATCCTTTTGTTACTTAAAATTATTTTTAATTAAAAATTAAAAAATTTTAAAATAAAAATGTAGAATCAGAGCTACTCAAATCCGACTCCCAAAACCTTGGAATCAAAACTGCCGGTTTCGTAATCAAAGTCAGATGCAGGTGGACAAGTGTGGGGGCCCGAGCAGCTGATTGGTGGCAATGGGCTGTGGGTGTCTGAGGAGGAGGGATAATGTGAGAGATTGACAGACAAACCTTACATGAGAAAGATTGAGAAAGAGGCGATGTGATAATCCTAAATAGAAAAAAAGCTGACCTTCACTAAACCACTCGAAAAGGGTTGATCAGGAGTTGAGGACCATCCGAAAAGGGCTGATTCAAGTGCCAGTTCACCATCGAGCTAGCATCAAATACTGCTCAGCATACACTGGTCCAAGTATTATTTGGAACCATGGCAAGAACAATGATCTAGGTAACTCGTGCTACACGTCACTCAACAGTGGTACAGTACCATGCCCATGCCGAGGCATCTCTATAATCAGGGCAGTTTGTGTGCTTCTTAATACCATACATGTGGCTGAGAGGCATACAGTAGACAGTACAGAAGTACATAACTTTGTTATGCTGCACTGCCACAGAAAAAAAAACATGTGGCAAATATCAGCAGCAGCAAGAAACATATTAACATATGCAAGAACCGTTTTTACAGGTCAGGTAAGCATTAACTCATACTAAAGATTGGAAAACAGCAAATATCAACTATGCTGCCTGTACATGTTCCTGTTAATACTAGCAGAAAATGTTTCCAACCAAGTATGCAAATTAAAACATGATAAAAAAAACATGGAACAGCCAATAATCTTATCAAGAAACAAAAGGAAACGATGCAACTCCTAAGATTCAGCTCTAGATTTATATCCAACCATAAACATCAACTCTTATCTCAAGAAATATAATAAAAATATGATCAGAGCAGTAATAAAGTTGAACTGTAATATGAAATTAGTCGTGAATGAATAATAAATATAGCAAGTGCACATGCAGTGGGGTATTAAAAAAATCAGAAAACAAGTATATTAGGTTCTACAAGTTCGCACATTAAAAACATCTAATATTTTTAGAAACTCTTTTAAAGGTTTCTTTCTATGCTTTAGGCACTGCTTAGAGAGCTATCAAGCTTCATAAACTCTTCCCTACAAAATTTGCATTAAATCTATATAAACTTGGGAGCTAGAATATTAGCATTGCCATTAAGAAACTAAAAGAAGAATTATAAACATAAATCTAGGTCACCACCAAGAAGAACCAATAGTTCAAGATTCATTATTAGTATTTTGTACAAAACTAATGCAAATTAGAATGGCATAACAACCTAAAAGGTACAGTAGGATAACAAAACATATTAAGATCCATATATATTTAAAATATGGTTGCACTAATGAGAAAAATAACTGATGCAAGCATTAAAATTTAAAAGAAAAATAATGTTAAAAGAAACATCACCTGTGAATCCTCACTACCACTGGCAATGAATAAAGAATTTGATCCACCAAAACATGACCGAATTACATACTTTCCCTGCTTGTGCCCTCTAAATTTATCTGGCAAGCTTGAGCTCACATTAATATTCCATAAATGGATCTCCTCACTGTTTAAATTGACAATCAAAAACTGTCCATCACTTGAAAGAGAGAGTGAGGTTATAGAGTGTTCTTCGTGTATTTTCCATTCATTTCCTCTATGGAAATCACGTATTAAAATTTCTTTGTTGGAGCATATACTGATCAAACACCGCCCATCAGGTGTCACAGCAAGATCAGTAACTTTTGGCATCCTCTCTCCCTCCCAAACTTCCAGCTCATTTCCCTCTAAATCACATGTGAAGATTCGATTATCAGGCTCCCAGCTGCCACAAACTATCTTCTCAGATTCTGGAAACCATGCACATGAGCTGATGATACGATTTGCTCCACCAGTAAATGTGAATTTGCACGTGCCATCACAAACATCCCATAACTTTAGGGCTTCTCCATTACCACAAGTAAGTAACATTCTATCATTTGGGCTCCATGCTAGAAAAGATATAGGTTTCATGTGGCCCTCCAGAACATGCCTTAATGATATACTGTCATCTTTGTTCACCTATAATTTGTTGAAAAATGAAAAAAAAATCAAATATTTGTTATCACCAATGCTATTTCCTTTTAAACCTTTGTCTATGATAAAAAACCATTCATATAAAATCAAATTTACAGAGCACCTTTAAATGCTAAATAACTATTGAAGACAATTTTTCATGAGATTCATTGCACTTGAACAAACTAATTAAATATAGCACACAAGTTAGAGAGTATTTCATCAAGACAAACCAAATGAGAAGCCACTACCTTCCATCTAAATAATAAAAATATTAAATCTATAAGAAGTCGGTTTTATAAAGTTATCAGAAAAAAATTTTGTTAAATTTTACTAGATTTAGTTAACATGGTCTCCAATCTAAATATTAGCATAGTTATTAAATTTAGTTCCAAATATTTTATGCGGCCCCTCAATATACTTTCCCTCTTAAAGGATGATTAGACACTTTAATACACAGAAGAAATCAGCCTCGCGTATGTGTGCACATTACATAACAGTACCTGCAGCTGCATCTGATGTTAGGGGTCATGCTCAATATGATCCTTGAATAATTTTACAGAAACATAACTAAACAATATCTGTTAAGGTTGAAAAAAAATCAAGAAATATAATTGGATTAGCTAGACTCCAGTAACATAAACTTGAATGAGCTGATCTTTTTTTTTTAACCTACATAGTTTCTATTGTGCATAAGTTTCTACGAATTAATCTTTTGCTTACCAAGTAAAACTAATACAACACAAACAATTCAAGAATCCTAACAATCTATCACTAAATACAGATAATAAAAGATTGTAAGGGAAAGCACTATAGTATTTGTTACATACTAGTTGCAAAGTCATACCGCCCATATGATGGCAGTGCAATCACGAGAGGACGATGCCAAGTAATCCCCATTATGTGAAAACTGAACAAACCAAACTTCATTTTTGTGGTCATATAATATCTGCACATATGGAAAATGTAATACACCTGTTTCAAACTTATCAAAAGATATTAAATTGTTACAAGAATGACAGAATGTATTCTTTCTTATAGTCTTGCAAAGTTAAAATTTACAATCGTAAGAAGAACAGCCTTTCTTTCCTTCAAAAATGCTCTAAAAAAAGGTGAGTTATATAAGAAATCAATTATGTCCTTTATATTGAAAACAGCATAAAGGTTCTCACCGAGGGGAAGAAGGAACTTGATTTCTTTCCCAAAAAGAAAATGTGCTCAGGTTGACCCAGGAATGAATATTTAACAACCAAAATACAAGTACATTGGCTCCATGACCACTCTAATACTAATTGCAAAACATTTGTGCATAAAAAAAATCTGATATGGTATTTTCTTTTGCATGATATAAAATGCAAGGCATAACTTTCCATGCTATACCTTCTTTTGATGTAGATAGGCATCTCATCAGTAGGCATCAGAACTAAGAATAGAATAGAAACAACTCTAAAAGGCCTCCTTAGACTCCAAGATAATTGTACCAAGAAACAAAGTATAAAGTGGAGTATCAGCAAGTTCACAACAATAAAAAATTTAGAGAAATTCTTCTCTGTCATATGTGTCAGCAAATGAAAGATTGATCATTTGCCACCAAAACAAATAATCACTTGATTATCTTAAAAAGATCTGTTCAGAACTATCCTTTATATATCAAACAAATCCTAGGATATTCTAAATCCTGAATCTCAGTTTAAATTCCTGAAGAAACTCTTGGATCTCGAAGTTAGTTGTAAACAGTTAATTATGCTCCTTATTATTGCAATTCTAGAGTAAACTGAATGAGCTATCTTGTAAACAATTGTATATATTTAACCTTGCAGGGAAATTTTTTTAACCATTTTAATGAGACCAACTCATGTGGCATGTTTTGTAAATTCATAGTGCTATATCCATCGTTGCAAGTTAACATAACTAAACTCTCCTTCAAACATATCAAATTTGCAAACAAACAAAAGGCCCTACAGTACAAACTACAAATTAGAACTAAAACGATCCCCAACCTTTATTACATTATATAAAATAACAATCTAATGGATACTGAGCAAATCTAAGGTAAAATAGTAAATATAAAATGCACTATTTGTATGTAAAATTGTTTACTAGGTTCATAATTGAAATCAAAGAGTCTATTTCAAAGATTATTTCTAGAACTATCATACCAATGTTTTCACTCATTCTCATAAGGGCTAGTTCAGATTGAACATAAATTTTCTAACAAAATAGTCGCACTATGACTACTAAAAAATGATTAACACCAATAATTTGAGATGAATATATATATATATATATATATATATATCAACAACACCATGATGGACTTCAGCATCTATAATGATGACTTTCATAAAGATGACTATTGTGATTCAGGGTGCCCATAAGCAAGGTAACAAATGCCACTTGTACTGGTTAGTATGAGTATATATATATATATATATATATATATATATATATATATATATATATATATATATATATATATATATATATATATATACTGATCCAATAGCCAACCAGAGTGTAGAACAGCTGATTTCAGTCGCTTGGTGCCAACATGGGCGATACCACACAGTCAGTTCACAGTAACGGACTTACCCTGTGGTGAGCAGTCTGGAACCAGGTAGTAAGTTAATCACTCAGTCTCTATAATCTTTCTTTGTAGTTTTTAACAAATGAGCAATGGCTATTATTTTTATTCTTTGATTCTGGCATTCTCTCTCTTTCTTACATGATCTTTCTCCTCTCACTTGATCTCTCTTTCCCCCCTCATTTGTCGCCTCCTCCGCTTCGCTGTCACATCATTGCATCATTGTTGCCACATCCTCTGTCCTGTAGCACATTGTTGTCGCCTTCACCACCTCGTCTACATCATCATTCCCTCCTCTTAGTGATATGCCTTTTCCTCCGCCACCTCCTCGTCCTCCTACTAGTCCATCTTTTCCTCTGCTGCCTCCTCCTTTGCTTCCTCCTCATCCTTTGCCTCTTCCTATTCCTCCTACTAGTCCATCTTTTCTTCTATTACCTCCTCCTTTGTCTTTTCCTTTCCTTATCTGCCCCCTCCTCCTCCTCTTATGACTTCTTTTCAACTTGTTCTTCTTTTACCTCCTCCTCCTCCTCCACTCCTCTCCCTCTCCCCTCCAGTATATACTGACCTATATCAGGTGTCACTATGTCAATGCGTTCTGGTCCAACTATTGATCGGCATTGGCACTGAACCAAAGATTTTAAACTTTGCTCATGCGGATGGCTTCCATGAAGAACTCTGTAGCTTCTTTTCAATCTAAAATAACTTAAAATAATTCCAAAGGAATGGAGAAGGAAAATAGCAACACAAATCATAATGCCACTAATGTGGCTATATTATTATTTCAGCTAGTTGCAGTCAATCGTCTGCATTCAACCTCATTCAGCATTTAGTGGATATGTTTTCTTAGTCAAACTAACATGATCAGCTCATCGAATAAGTTATGCTGGATTAACTGAAGTGTCACAGAAATTAAAGGTTCTGGTGGAAACTGAAACAGTTGTCAGCAGTCATTGGTATAACATTAACAAGGGTGATTGCCTCATGTAACAAGTTCCCTACCAAATTCAGAGTATCGTTTCCATTTCCTGCAAGTGGAATGCGTTTGGCCTTCAAGCATACCCAATTTATGAGTGAAGCAAATACTTACGCACATTACATAAAAAAAATGAACTCCAGTTATAACAAGTCTTAAAAGATAGCTCTTCAACATGACGGATTATAGTAAAAGGGATACAAGCAACCTGGCTGCACTTGGAAGGGATTTGTTCTTGGCTGCATTTGTGATCCTCATACAGAGTTACCTCGCCAGGAGAGTTGTGGTAAAAGCAGGACGCAATCTGCTTGAGAACAGTCATCTCCACGAGATGCTCCAACCTGGCACTAGGCACCCGCACCCACGGCGGCAGCACCTCAACCAAATCCAGCAGCAACCCCAATCTCCTGCGGACCCGGTCCTCCACATTAACAATACCCTCCGACGAAATGAGCAACCTTGCCAGCCCATGAACCCTCTGCCGGTCCATATCCAGCGGCGCAATCCGCTCCGACAGCACGTCCCTAGCCATCAAGAACCCATCCTTCAACCCCAAGAGTTCCAAGAAGTGCTCCTTCCACACCAGAAAAGCCGCAGCGGCCCTGGCTCCGCAATCCATATCCTCGATAGACTCGATCGTGGCGATGCAGTCGTCCCACCGGCCCGCCATGACGTCAAGGAAAAGCGCGGTGTACTCCGGCGAGTCAAGCGAGACCCCGGACTCCGATTCCAGCGTCGCGGCGGCTCGGCGGTACCCGAGGGAGTAGAGGCACTGCACGATGATCCTCACGAACTCGGTCCTCCGTTCGCCGAGCGCCCGACGAGGAACCTCGCTGGATTTGGCGTCCGTAAGCGATCTGGGATCTGGATTCTCATTAGCCTCCATTCGTCCTGCAAATTCGCCAGTTTGGAGGGGCTTAGGGTTTGGGAAGCAACACTACAAAAGAGAGAGACCTCGGAAGGCTTGCTTGATAGACTAAAGAAGAAGAAGAAGAAGAAGAAGAGAGGCTTGAAAGTCCACAGCAGTGGCTTTGTGGGGAGGAGGAGAAGACGAGATCCAACGATGGCTTGCGAAATGCCAAACCTTTTTTAGCGGACTGAAGAAAGGAATAAGAAATCGGATAAATTAACAAGCTGAAGAGGGGGGATTGCTGTTTGAGCTCCGACATGCACCTTCGCTGTCGCTACCCATTCCCGACCACGCCCGCTTGTGCGCCGATTTGCATGCGGGTCCCACGAGAAAATGGTTTTTTCTCCGGCTACCAGACGGGTAAACTTCGGGGTAATTACTCATGGAGCAGGAAAAGTGGTGTTGTGGGCGGATCGTTGGCAGATCGCAGCCGCCGGATGAGGATGATGTCGAGTGGTGAGAGGATAAGACATGAACAGTTTTCTTTCCCCATTCTAGATTGAGCCTCCGGTTATTGGACCGACAGATGGGTGTCACGCAAGGAGAGGATGGCCGCGGCGGAGGATGTTGTGGTGGTTGCTCGCGTGCGAACGGCGGTTGATTGGGTTCACTGGAATTCCCCCGGCACTCTGTTTTGCTGTGTGGGATTCCGTCCTCGGCATGCGCATGTCCTTTTCTTGAACACTAGGCTGCAGGGGTTGTGTAGACATCGTTCAACAGGGTAAGTCACGCTGCCCGTTGTTCAGTTTGATTGATGTGGTTGATGACAAACATGGTTGTATTATTTTGGTATGATTATTTTGTGACAAAAATATTAGGGTGATTTTCTAGGAAAATCCTCTTATTTTTTTATTTTTCCAGATCATATCTCTCATTTTTCATATTTTCCAAAGAGAATTTTTTTCTTGTATAAAAAAATGAATATATCTTTAAAAAAGAGGGTTTCTCATTGTAGTCTAATTTAAGTTAAACTGTTTCAATATCATATTATTTTTTAATAGTGCTACAACGGTTTTGGTTTATGATGTTCTTGATTATTAAATCAAAAATCCTATTTGCTTAATTAAAAATTATTATAATTTATTTTCCAAAACCAGTTATAAGGTTTTTTTTTAAATACAGTGAACCATCACAAATTACTATTATAAAATTCAAAAACACTGTTACTCATTCCTTCACCATAAATTATCACAGATATTATAAGATTTTCTAAAATATTTAGAACTAAATTTAAGACAAAGTTATCAAATTAAACTTTTATCATATTTTAGTTTGAAATATGTCAAACACTCGTAATATTCATCTAATTCCATTCTGATTCTCATATTAGTTATTTTATAATATCTAAAGATCAATAGTAAATTGATAATTGTGGTTGGTGATGATTTTAATTAATTGAAACTAATTTATAGTGTTATCAATTAAACAAATTTATAGTGTTTTTAATTAAACCAATTTGTCACTGTATCTTGAGTCAATGACACAAACACTATAAATTCATTCAAAAATATTATAGCCAAGGTTTTTCTATTATTATTATTATTAAATAAAATAAATAAATAAATAAATATTGTAATATTTCAAAAAATATTTTCCTAAAGTAAAGTTACATAAAAACATAAAAGTTTTTCATCCTTTATTTTGAAATATGTTAAGATTTCTTAATCTTTATTCAAAATTACTTTAAAACACTCATTTAAAATATTTATGAAACCTTAATGCATATAATAAGGCTAAAAATTAAGGTTTGTGAGAATTTGAATAAATTAATATTAAGTTACGATGCTTTTGGACATGGTTATAGTGTATTTAACTCAGTAACAAAACGTTTAATTAAAAAATACTGATTTCATTGAACCAATTGGTTTAACACCAAATACATTTAATTGACTCGGACTACTTGGGATTCGATGGAAACTCAAAAAATAAAATTATCAATTGTCAATGAGGATATTTTTATTATTTTAGAAAATTGAGACTCTCTTAAGACATTTAAGAAATGAAGGGCTTTTTTCATAACAAAATCAAAATCAAAGTTGGAGGCTTTTTTCATGAAATTGTCTGTTTTATTATGTATTTTTTAGGCAAAATTATATATTGATTAATTATCCATCTAATGATATATATATATATATATATATATATATATATATATATATATATATATATATAGTTAGAATCAAGAGCGGCAATACATGGAAAGATATTGAACTTGAAGACATTCGTAAGAGAAAATTAAGAAAGGTTGATTGCTCAAATAAAAATACAAACTAGAATTTAAAGTAGTTCAGTCATTGTGACTTTCCTCTTCCGTCGAGGTCACTAGCATCCACTAATAGTTTTCCTTCAATAGGTAAAGACCTGACACGGGAGTGTCTAATTTGCTACAATCTGTTCATATGGACTATGCTAATAATATGATAATTTTTTAGCCAATAATATTACCCCATAATCTTCAACTCAGTCAACTCGGTCAACTCAGTTAACTCAGATAAGACAGCTCATCAGCATATTCCCTACACAAAGGTAAAGATGTGTCATGATGCTTTTCTTCATGGCTAAGGAATACATTAAAGGAAATGGTTGGTAGCATATTTCCTGCACAAAGGTAAAACTATGTCATGGTGCTTTTCTTCATGGCTAAGGAATATATTAAAGGAGGTGGTTGGCAGCTATAAAGCACTTAATTTCGAAATTCCCTATGCATAAAGGGTTGTTTTATGTACTAGTATTTATTTTTATGTTTAGGGCTTAGAAAGGGCTTTTCGAAAACTAAGGATATTGGCAGAAGCTGTCTTGGAGTGCTCTTTTGAACTCTGTATCTCTTGGATGCATCCTTGAGGGGTGAGTCTTTTGCTTTCAATTCTGTATCCTTGTTTATTGTCATTAGGGTGGTGATCTTTTTGTGTCCCTTTTGATTTTAAACTTGGTGGTGAGCTATTTTTCATTTTATCAAAGTTTCGTCAAGAGTTCGTTCTTTGTCTTCTGTGACATTTTCTATATTAACAACTATTCTATCGATTTTGTTTCGAAATCCATTCTGCATTTTTACCCTCCCCTGTATCAGTTTGGTATAAGAGCTAAAGGCTAGAGATCATGGCAAGGCGGAATGGAAAAGATGTAGTTGGTGAAGGTAGCGACCATGAAGATGACGCTGAGTCGTTGAGGCTGCAGCTACAAAAATTGCTGCGTAGTCTACAAGAAAAAAATGAAATAATCGACGAACTTCAAAGTAGACACAACTAGCATGAAAATGACGTTTGAGAGTTTACTTCTGATGATGATATACCTCGTCTTCCAAGGGAGTCGAGAAGATGTCGGAGAAGAAATAAAGTCTAAGATGAGTGGCAGAATAAATATAATCCCAGATTAGATATTCTAGAATTTGAAGGTAAAATAAATGTTGATAATTTTATCGATTGGCTTAATATAGTAGAAAGAATTTTCGATTTTCATGAACGATCGTTACATGGGAGAAAATGAAAAGGAAGCTGAAGAGAAAATATTTACCTCATAATTATAGGCAAGAGATCTTTCTCAAAATACATAATTTCAAGCAAAAATATCTTAGTGTGGAGTACACTGTAGAATTCGATAATTTGATGTTGAAAGGAGAGCTTGTGGAACCGGAAGAGCAAACAATTGCAAGATACTTAGGAGGTTTGAAGCATGAGATTGCTAAAGTTGTTCAACTATAGCCATATTGGTCTTTAAATGATGTGAGCAAGTTGATATTTAAAGTTGCAAAACAACAGAAGTTTGAAAAGAGTTTTCGGTACAACTCAAAAGAAAGCTATACAAAAGGAGGAAGTTCCAAGCCTACTATCCAAAGCAAGGTGATATCGAAGGTGCAAGAAAATAGTGAAGAATCTATTAGCAACAAAAAAACACCTAATTCTTCTACCCCAAGTGGTCGAAAATGCTTTAAATGTCATGGTTTTAGGCATATTGTTTCAGATTGTCCAAATAAGAGGATTGTAATTTTGGTTGAAGATCATAATGATGAAGGAAATGATGTGAAGCTGAGGATAAACCAAAATGCGATGATGATGAGGAAGAGATTACTTATGCTTATCATGGTTTGTCTATTGTATTGCAACATAGTTTACAAGTGTCCTATGTGGCCGACGATGATAGTTGGGTGAGAAAAAATGTGTTTCACACAAAATGCACTTCTCTTGGCAAGGTGTGCTTGGTGATCATCCAGCGGTAGCTGTGAGAATGTGGTATCTTTGGAGATGGTGTAGAAGCTAAAGTTGGACACCATCAATCATCCACATCCATACCAGTTATGTTGGCTACAGAAAGGAAATGACATCAATGTAACTAAAAGATGTTTAGTTTCATTTTCTATTGGCAAGTATTATAAAGATGTAGTATAGTGTGATGTTACTTGTCATTTGCTGTTGGGAAGACCTTGGCATTATGATAGAAGGGTGTTATATGACGGTTACAAACATACTTATTCTTTTAAGGTGAATGAAAAGAATATTATCTTAGCTCCATTACAACTATCCGAAATCAGTATACCAAAGAAGAAAGTTAGCACTTTTATATCCTATGGTGAATGCAAAGGTGAATTAGACAAGGGTGGTCATATTATGGCTCTAATAGTAGTAGAGGAAAATGAACAACATAAGGAGACACCAGCAATCATGAAACAAATTCTAGAAGAATTTGAAGATGTTATACCAGAAGAGATTCCACATGGCCTTCCACCCTTGAGAGACATCCAACATCACATTGATCTCATTCTAGAGGCTGTTCTACCTAATAAGGCAGCATATAGAATGAGTCCCAAGGAGCATGAATAACTTTAAAGGTAAGTTGATGAATTGGTGAAAAAAGGATTAATTCGGGAGAGCATGAGTCCTTGTGCGGTTCCAGTCTTGTTGGTGCCTAAGAATGATGGTTCTTGGAGAATGTGCGTGGACAGTCGCACCATCAACAAAATCACAGTGGACTATCGCTTTCCTATTCCAAGGTTAGATGATTTACTTAATCAATTGTGTGGTGTTTATATTTTCTCTAAAATTGATTTGAGGAGTGGCTATCACCAAATAAGAATGAGGCTCGGAGATGAGTGGAAAACAACATTTAAAACTAGAGAAGGCTTATATGAATGGTTGGTTATGCTCCTAACACCTTCATGAGATTTATGAATCATATACTTAAGCCATGCATTGGAATATTTGTTGTAGTTTATTTTGATGACATATTGGTATACAACAAGAGCAAAGAGGAGCATATGAATCATCTGAAAGAGATCTTTCTTATTTTGAGGCAGTAAAAGCTTTATGCTAATCTAAAGAAGTGTGATTTCTTTACTTCTAGTATGGTGTTTTTGGGGTATGTTGTTTCAAAAGATGGAATCACGATGGATCAAAGTAA
Organism: Musa balbisiana; assembly: GCA_004837865.1. NCBI lineage: Eukaryota > Viridiplantae > Streptophyta > Magnoliopsida > Zingiberales > Musaceae > Musa > Musa balbisiana. The sequence goes on along the minus strand of CM017196.1, from coordinate 18,897,124 downwards.
GGTAGAGGTTATTCTCAATTGGTCGACACCTGCTTCATTGCATGATGTGAGGAGTTTCCATGACTTAACTTCGTTTTATAGAAGATTTATCAAGGGTTTCAGCTCTATTGTCACTCAAATCACCGAATGTCTGAAATGTAATAAATTTAAATGGACTAGTGAAGCTAATGATGCTTTTGAGCTTTTAAAAAGAAAGATGACCGAAGCTCCTATCTTAGTTCTACCAAATTTTGACAATGTGTTTGAAGTTGAATGTGATGCATCTAATATGGAAATTGGTGCTATTTTGAGTCAACACGGAAAGCCCATTGTATTTTTTAGTGAAAAGCTGAATGATACAAGAAAGAAATACTCTACTTATGATAAGGAGTTTTATGCGATTTATCGAGCTTTGTCTCATTGGAGTCAATATCTTCTTGCTAAGTCATTTGTTCTATATTTTGATCATGAGGTATTAAAGTTCATTAATCACCAGCACAAGCTAAACAAGAGGCATACAGCTTGGGTGGAGTTTTTACAATCTTACAACTTTACAATCAAGCACAAATCTGGTGTTCAAAATGTAGTTGCTGACATATTGAGCAGAAAATATTCTTTATTATCAGTAATGAAAGTCAAAGTGGTTGGATTTTAAACATTCAAAGATCTTTATGAGAATGATATGGATTTCGGCTCAATATGGTAGAATTGTAAATCAAGTTCCTTTCAATAATTTTTTATTTTTGATGGTTTTCTTTTTCGAGCTAATGCTTTGTGTGTTCCATCTTGTTCTTTGAGACAAGTAATTCTAGCTGAAGCTCATGGTGGTGTTTTGGGAGGACATTTCGGTAGAGACAAGATTCTAGCTCTTATTCAATTAAATTTCTACTAGCCTAAAATATTCAGAGATATGAATAGACATGTGAAGCAATGTCGATTGTGTCATTTGGCAAAAACAAGAAGTCAAAATTCTGGTTTGTACACTCCATTGCTAGTGCCAAATGCTCCATGGGAGGATGTGAGTCTTGATTTCGTTTTGGGACTGCCAAGAACTCAAAGGAACAATGATTCTATCATGGTTGTTGTTGACAAATTTTCAAAAATGTCTCACTTTGTTCCATGCAATAAATCAAATGATGTATCTCATATTGCTGATTTATATTTTAAGGAGATTGTTAAATTGCATGGTATTCTAAGAACTATGGTGTCTAATCAAGATTCAAAATTTGTAAGTCATTTTTGGAGAACTCTTTGGAGGAAGCTAGGTACTTCTTTGAATTTTAGCAGCTTGCATCATCCACAAACCAATGGGCAAACTGAGGTAACAAATAGAAGCTTGGGAAATTTGCTTAGAAGCTATGTTGGCAAGAATATTAAACAATGGGATGTCATTCTTCCACATATTGAGTTTGCCTATAATCGTTCTATGCATCATAGTATTGGTAAGAGTCTTTTTGAGGTAGTTTACGGTGCTAATCCTACTGGTCCTTTGAACTTAATCCCTCATTCTACAACAAAGCAATTTAGTGGAGTTGTTGATGAAAGAGCTAAGCAGATAAAGAAGCTGCATGAGGGTGTGAAAGCAACCATTGAGAAGCAAAATGAGAGGTACATGCAAGCTGCCAACAAACACAGAAAACATGTGGAGTTTAATGCAGGTGATTTGGTCTGGATTCATCTAAGGAAGGAGAGGTTTCCACCGGGCAAATTTGGAAAACTAAAACCAAAGGCTGATGGTCCATTCAAGGTGCTTAAGAGAATTAATTTGGAAAACTAAAACCAAAGGCTGATGGTCCATTCAAGGTGCTTAAGAGAATTGGCAAAAATGCTTATGAGATTGAGCTACCTAAAGATTACGGAGTATCCCCAACATTTAATGTAGCTGATTTAAGTCCTTTTCATAATCTTATCGATGAAACAAACAAGGACTTGAGGACAAGTCTTTTTCAACCAGGGGAGATTGACACTAGAGTATCTAATTTGCTATAATCTGTTCATATGGACTATGCTGATAATATGATAATTTTTTAGCCAACAATATTGCCCCATAATCTTCAACTCAGTCAACTCAGATAAAACAACTCATCAGCATATTCCCTGCACAAAGGTAAAGGTGCGTCATGGTGTTTTTCTTCATGGCTAAGGAATACATTAAAGAAGATGGTTGGCAGCATATTCCCTGCACAAAAGTAAAGCTGTGTCATGGTACTTTTCTTTATGGCTAAGGAATACATTAAAGGAGGTGGTTGGCAGTTATAAAGCACTTAATTTCGAAATTCCCTATGTATGAAGGGTTGTTTTATGCACTAGTATTTATTTTCATGTTTAGGGCTTAGAAAGAGCTTTTAGAAAACTGAGGATATTGGTAGAAGCTCTCTTGGAGTGCTTTTTTGAACTTTGTATCTCTTGGATGCATCCTTGAGTGGTGAGTCTTTTACTTTCAGTTCTGTATCCTTGTTTATTGTCATTAGGGTGGTGATCTTTCTGTATCCCTTTTGATTTTAAACTTGGTGGTGAGCTATTTTTCATTTTTATCAAAGTTTCGTCAAGAGTTCGTTCCTTGTCTTCCGTGACATTTTCTATCTGAACAACTGTTCTATCGATTTTGTTTCGAAATCCATTCTGCATTTTTACCCTCCCCGGTATCAAGACGAACCACTTTTTACAGCTCTTTCTCCTTTTACCGAGTGTAGGAGATAACCCTTACAAGCCTTACTCCTCTTTCTTAGATGGTTACAAAGTTAAGAAATAAAGGGGAGGACTCTTTCTTACTTTTATAATGCAGAAATTTAAGATTATGTTAACACTTTCATGTCTTTTCATGCAAAAAATGGTGGAGTATTTATAGACCCCAATCGCTTCTGAATTAGAGCCAAAAAGTGTCACATCCCCATATTTTGGGGTACTAGCAGTACCATCATTGTTATTGGGCGGTACTATCGCTTGCAGACTGACACTAGGCGGTACCACCACTCAGTTTGTGGGTACGATCGCCTGATAGAGCTCAGAGACCAAGCTCTGGTGGTACCACCGTCTAGAACACTTAGGAGACCGAGTCCCAAGTAGTGCCATCGCCAGCTATGATTTCAGGTGTTGAATGGGCTGTTCAATCCGACCCAATTCAGCCTTATTTAGGGCCTAGTTGACCTCTAACTGAATTAGTGGGATCACCTCCCAATCTCAACTCAACTAATGTTCTAACTATGATTAAGGCAAGCAATTACTCTCGATGATCCTCCGGTGAACTTCTCGGCGAGTCTTCCGGTATGCTTCTGGCAAACTCCCGACGAACTCTCGACGATCTTCTGATGAGCTTTTGGTGATGAACTCTCAACGATCTTCAGACGAGCTCTTGGCGAGCTCCCAACACACTTCCGTACATCGTCTGAATCTTCGACTTCGGCCCATCATCTATCTTATACCTTACCGCTATCGTAATTAATCTTACACATTTATCTCAACACATAGATTAGGTCAAATAATTTACCAATTGATTTTATCATCAAACACACACATATATGTGAAATTAGATAATGTATACGTTAAATTCAAATTTAGAAAGGTGAATACGAATGTGATATAATATGATGTGAGAGAATATTTCATGTCACCAGATGTCCATGCTATTTTAAAACTTAGATGAAGTAAGGGTAAATCTCACACACACACACATATGTGAAATTAGATAAGTATACGTTAAATTCAAATTTAGAGAGGTGAATACGAATGTGATATATAGATAGATATATGATGTGAGAGAATATTTCATGTCACCAGATGTCCATGCTATTTCAAAACTTAGATGATTAAATGTTCTTACCCTATCCTGTGAAGTAAGGTAAATCTCCTTAATTATAATCAATGGTAAAAATGGATCAAACCTCGAGTATATCTATTTCGAGGGGGGGGGGGGGGGGGGGGGGGGGGGGGGGGGGGGGGGGGGGGGGGGGGGGGGGGGGGGGGGGGGGGGGGGGGGGGGGGGGGGGGGGGGGGGGGGGGGGGGGGGGGGGGGGGGGGGGGGGGGGGGGGGGGGGGGGGGGGGGGGGGGGGGGGGGGGGGGGGGGGGGGGGGGGGGGGGGGGGGGGGGGGGGGGGGGGGGGGGGGGGGGGGGGGGGGGGGGGGGGGGGGGGGGGGGGGGGGGGGGGGGGGGGGGGGGGGGGGGGGGGGGGGGGGGGGGGGGGGGGGGGGGGGGGGGGGGGGGGGGGGGGGGGGGGGGGGGGGGGGGGGGGGGGGGGGGGGGGGGGGGGGGGGGGGGGGGGGGGGGGGGGGGGGGGGGGGGGGGGGGGGGGGGGGGGGGGGGGGGGGGGGGGGGGGGGGGGGGGGGGGGGGGGGGGGGGGGGGGGGGGGGGGGGGGGGGGGGGGGGGGGGGGGGGGGGGGGGGGGGGGGGGGGGGGGGGGGGGATCTCGCGCGACGTCCCTCGAGGTCTCCCGGCGGCCCGAGCATGGTGGTTCGGGTCAGGACGGGAGGGTCGGGGTCGGGAGGAAGCTCCACCGCAGCGCCAGGGAGAGGCACACCGTCTCGCACCTGCACACAGGTCGGGCCTGGGGCTCGGCCCGACCCTCCGACGATCAAGTTAGCGATGAGGAGAGGGTGGTTTTGAAGGTATTCTTGTGTTGTCTCCCCGCCCTCCTCATTTAGAACTTTGGGGTATTTATAGGTGAGTTTGATGTTACCTGATGTGGCTGCTTGCAGGGGCAGGACAGTATCTCTGATGGCATTTGACATTTCCACTGGGGTTGCGTGGAGAACCGAGCTACACCGCAGGGTATGGGCGAGCTTTGACCGTTGCCTGTCTCGGCTGGGTGTGTAGGGTTGACGAGGAGGCTGTCGTCAGAGGGAAGCTGACGTCCGAGCACATCTCGTCACCCTTATTGCCTTCCTGGGTTGCAGCGCCTATCCACGTGTGGCTGACATCGTCCAGGAGCACGTCTCGGGCGGGCAGGCCACGCTGAGGAGGTGGTCTCGGGCAACATGCGGCCGAGGAGCACGTCTCGGGCGGGCAGGCCACGCTGAGGAGGTGGTCTCGGGCAACATGCGGCCGAGGAGCACGTCTCGGGCGGGCAGGCCACGCTGAGGAGGTGGTCTCGGGCAACATGCGGCCGAGGAGCACGTCTCGGGCGGGCAGGCCACGCTGAGGAGGTGGTCTCGGGCAACATGCGGCCGAGGAGCACGTCTCGGGCGGGCAGGCCACGCTGAGGAGGTGGTCTCGGGCAACATGCGGCCGAGGAGCACGTCTCGGGCGGGCAGGCCACGCTGAGGAGGTGGTCTCGGGCAACATGCGGCCGAGGAGCACGTCTCGGGCGGGCAGGCCGCGCCGAGGAGGTGGTCTCGGGCAACATGCGGCCGAGGAGCACGTCTCGGGCGGGCAGGCCACGCTGAGGAGGTGGTCTCGGGCAACATGCGGCCGAGGAGCACGTCTCAAGCGGGCAGGCCGCGCCGAGGAGGTGGTCTCGGGCAACATGCGGCCGAGGAGCGGCCTACGGGGTCACCGGCGCACTTTTTTGGCGTCGAAATCGAAGCCGCAGGGCCGTTTGTCTTGCTCACCCCTGTGGTGCCGCGTCAGATCCTCATTTATGATGGGGTGTTCGTTGGTCTTCCCTGATGTGACGCAGGAGGTGAGGGTGCGGATGGGTTGTCGCCCATTGCGAGAAGGTGGAGGGACGTCGCCCTTGGCGGGATTTCTTCTATATAAAGGATGTTCTCAGCCCGCTTTGTGATTCTTGCTGCTGAGTCTCAGTTTTTAGGTCTTGCCGCTTCTTCTTCCATCGTTCCTTCTCCTATCCAACGTTGCCTCCTCACAGTCGTCCCTTCCTTTCTACTTCAAGGTCAGTAAGAATGTCCCTTTTGCCTGCTTCCTCTCCTCCATCTGTCGACAGAATTAGGGACAATACGCCTCCGCCCTCCTCAGATGAGGAGGTGGCGCGAGCCCTCGAGGCTTTGATGTGGCCGCACGACCTTGACTCTGTCGTGAGTGGGTCGTTGTTAGAGACGCTCCGAGAGCGCTATTGCATCCCGGAGGAGTTCGTCCTCATTGCGCCGGATCCGGGGCAAAGGGCGTATGACCCGATCCCTCGAGGTTTTGCATTGACCTTAGACGCCCTGGAGGCGGGGTTGCGCCTCCCTCTTCATCCCATCATCGTCTCCTGTCTCTCCCTGTGGCGGATTTCGCCTTCCCAGGTGGCGCCCAACTCCTAGCGTTACCTAGTAGCATTCCTAGGGGAATGTTATTACGCTAATATCATCCCTACCCGAAACCTCTTCCTCTCCTGCTTTCGTCTCTTCAAGGGGTCGGGGGGTTACTTTCTGTCGGCCCGAACAGGTTTTCGTGTCGGTGGCGCCCCTTCGAATAACAAAGGGTGGAAGGGTCGGTTCTTCTACGTTAGCTGGTCGAGAGACTGGGGCTTCGGGGTTCGGTGGGCAGCGAGGGGCGATAGATAACGTCGCCCCGAGCTTGAACGACGAGGAGCGTCGGGATTTGGAGAGGCTTCGGGAGATTCTTCCCGGTTCTCAGGCTATCCGGGCCATGACTGAACAGTGGCTGGCTGAGGCGGGTCTTAGCCCGGCCTCTCAGGGTACGTTTATGACGGGCGATACCTATGTTTTACTCATCTTTTCGGGTTATGAGCCTTTGCTTGTTCATTTGCAGAGATGAGGCTCTTGTCCCTCCGCGGTGGTCGGTCGTCTTCCGCTTCCTCCCCACGCCCGCCTACTGATCCGCTGCCCGGCTCAGAGGATGCTCCACTGGAGGTTTTGGAGGGGCGCCCATCCAAAAAGGCCAACGCGGCAATACCCGGAAAAGCCAAGGTGGGGCTGACCAAGCCAAAGGTTGCGGTCGGGAAGCGGGTGGGTCGTGAGGAGGGGTCTTCCCGAGACGTTGGGGGACCTAGTCGGGGGGCGACTGGGAAGAGGTCGCTTCCTCCCACGATG